>JBBGZY010002943.1:0-157904 GCA_037952925.1 Lithobates clamitans
TCATCCACAAAGAACATTCCACTACTCCCATCATCCACAAAGAACATTCCACTACTCCCATCATCCACAAAGAACATTCCACAACTCCCATCATCCGCCCAGAATATTCCACAACTCCACCCAGAATATTCCACTACTCCCATCATCCACAAAGAACATTCCACAACTCTCATCATCCACAAAGAATATTCCACAACTCCCATCATCCACAAAGAACATTCCACAACTCCCATCATCCACCCAGAATATTCCACTACTCCCATCGTCCACAAAGAACATTCCACTACTCCCATCATCCACAAAGAACATTCCACTACTCTCATCATCCACAAAAAACATTCCACAACTCCCATCATCCACCCAGAATATTCCACAACTCCCATCATCCACAAAGAACATTCCATAACTCCCATCATCCACAAAGAACATTCCACTACTCCCATCATCCACAAAGAACATTCCACTACTCCCATCATCCACCCAGAATATTCCACAACTCTCATCATCCACCCAGATTATTCCACAACTCCCATCATCCCCCCAGATTATTCCACAACTCCCATCATCCTCCCAGATTATTCCACAACTCCCATTATCCACCCAGAATATTCCACAACTCCCATCAGCCCCCAGATAATTCCACAACTCCCATCATCCACCCAGATTATTCCACAACTCCCATCATCCACCCAGATTATTCCACAACTCCCATCATCCACCCAGAATATTCCACAACTCCCATCATCCACTCAGAATATTCCACAACTTCCATCATCCACCCAGAATATTCCACAACTCCTATCATCCCCCCAGAATATTCCACAACTCCCATCATCCCCCCAGAATATTCCACAACTCCTATCATCCCCCCAGAATATTCCACAACTCCCATCATCCACAACTCCGATCATCCACCCAGAATATTCCACAACTCCCATCATCCGCCCAGAATATTCCACTACTCCCATCATCCACCCAGAATATTCCACTACTCCCATCATCCACCCAAATATTCCACAACTCCCATCATCCACCCAGAATATTCCACTACTCCCATCATCCACCCAGAATATTCCACAACTCCTATCATCCCCCCAGAATATTCCACAACTCCCATCATCCCCCCAGAATATTCCACAACTCCTATCATCCCCCCAGAATATTCCACAACTCCCATCATCCACAACTCCGATCATCCACCCAGAATATTCCACAACTCCCATCATCCGCCCAGAATATTCCACTACTCCCATCATCCACCCAGAATATTCCACTACTCCCATCATCCACCCAGAATATTCCACAACTCCCATCATCCACCCAGAATATTCCACTACTCCCATCATCCACCCAGAATATTCCACAACTCCCATCATCCCCCCAGAATATTCCACTACTCCCATCATCCACCCAGAATATTCCACTACTCCCATCATCCACCCAGAATGTTCTGACTGCAGGATTGTATCATGTATGATGTACAAGGGCCCCATGATAAAGGCTCAATGAATGACAGGTCTGACTGCAGGATTGTATCATGTATGAGGTACATGACAGAGGCTCATTGACGGGTATTCTTTAAGACGAGGTCATCCACAAGGTGCAAGGGCTCCATAATAGAGGCTCACCGACGGGTCAGACTTCAGGATGGTGTCATCTACACGGTATAAGGGCCCCATGACAGAGGCTCACTGATAGGTCTAACTGTAGGATGATATCATCCACAAAATGCAAGGACTCCATGATAGAGGTTCAATGACAGGTCTGGCTTTGGAATGGTGTCACCGGCATGGTACAAGGGCCCCATTATACAGCCTCTTCAATGGGGCTGACTTCAGGATGGTGTCATCCACATGGTACAAGGGCCCCATGATGGAGGCTCATTAACAGGTCTGACTGCAGGAGGTCATCATTGGTGAATCTCGCATACAGCCGATCGCTCCAGTTTATAAACCACTTTGTGTTTTGGTTGCGTGTTTAATTAGAGCAATCGGTGTTTTATCAATAACTATTTAACCCATTCATTGGAAACAGAAAAAAATTAATTTCTCTTCTCAGCTAATTGTTTTGCAGTCAGGCATGGCGAGAAGATTAATAGCCCACCAGTGGTGTGTCACCCAAGCCAACGGCGGGCGGAGGGGGCCGGAACAGCGCTGTGTTTTCCTCTCGTCTCAGTTGGGATCCCTCGGGGACATGAAGTGACAGAATATTTAATGTCGGGACGGATGAGCGAGCTGGGAGGTCAGAGAGTAAAACTGGAGGGAAGAGACGAGCCTAAAGACTCCGCCGATATTTGTGTTATCACACCGAACGTCAGCCGGATCCCAACACCCCCAACGTGACATTAACATCTTACTAATCACAGGAGGCCAGATGGAGATCAGAGAGAGTACAACTCTCATCATCCACCGAGAAAATTCCACAACTCCCATCATTCACCCACAGTATACCACAACTCCCATCGTCCACAACTCCCATCATTCACCCAGAATATTCCACAACTCCCATCATCCACCCAGAATATTCCACAACTCCCATCATCCACCCAGAATATTCCACAACTCCCATCATCCACCCAGAATATTCCACAACTCCCATCATCCACCCAGAATATTCCACAACTCCCATCATCCACAACTCCCATCATCCACCCAGAATATTCCACAACTCCCATCATCCACAACTCCCATCATCCACCCAGAATATTCCACAACTCCCATCATCCACCCAGAATATTCCACAACTCCCATCATCCACCGAGAAAATTCCACAACTCCCATCATTCACCCACAGTATACCACAACTCCCATCGTCCACAACTCCCATCATTCACCCAGAATATTCCACATCTCCCATCATCCACAACTCCGATCATCCACCCAGAATATTCCACAACTCCCATCATTCACCCACAGTATACCACAACTCCCATCGTCCACAACTCCCATCATTCACCCAGAATATTCCACAACTCCCATCATCCACAACTCCGATCATCCACCCAGAATATTCCACAACTCCCATCATCCAAAACTCCCATCATCCAAAACACCCATCATCCAAAACACCCATCATCCAAAACACCCATCATCCGCCCAGAATATTCCACAACTCCCATCATCCGCCCAGAATATTCCACAACTCCCATCATCCACCCAGAATATTCCACAACTCCCATCATCCACCCAGAATATTCCACAACTCCCATCATCCACCCAGAAAATTCCACAACTCCCATCATCCACCCAGAATATTCCGCAACTCCCATCATCCACCCAGAATATTCCGCAACTCCCATCATCACCCCAGATTATTCCACAACTCCCATCATCCACCCAGAATATTCCACAACTCCCATCATCCAAAACTCCCATCATCCGCCCAGAATATTCCACAACTCCCATCATCCACCCAGAATATTCCACAACTCCCATCATCCACCCAGAATATTCCACAACTCCCATCATCCGCCCAGAATATTCCACAACTCCCATCATCCCCCCCCCAGAATATTCCACAACTCCCATCATCCTCCCCCAGAATATTCCACAACTCCCATCATCCGCCCAGAATATTCCACAACTCCCATCATCCGCCCAGAATATTCCACAACTCCCATAATCCACCCAGAATATTCCACAACCCCCATCATCCACAAAGAATATTCCACAACTCCCATCATCCACAAAGAATATTCCAAAACTCCCATCATCCACATTATTATTTGAAACATTTTTATTATGTGCATTTTAGTAATTTAGAGAACGGGAACGAAGGTCTTACTTTTGGGGCAGTAGGTGATTTCTCACACCTGTCAGGGATCACCTACATCTGTGCAGCGGGGGTGGGGGTGGGGTGGGGGGAGTGAATACAATAAAGCACATAAAAGAAGAGTGAAGATAACAAATGACGGCACACAGGAAAGGCTTCTGTAACCTTCACACAGGAATTTCAATCAGCCGGATAGTAAATTGGCCGGGGAGGAAATGTTTGTAGGAAACAAGCGGCGAATCCTCGGAGGAGAGAGGGGGGGGGGGGGGGGGGAGCAGATTTACATGAACAAGCCAACGCCAAAATAAAATGTCAAATTAAATATGTGATTGACTGCGGCGGCGGAGGAGAGATCTCACATCATAAAAGTCTCTACAGCCAATGTGACTGCGAGAATCATACGGATAATCAGCCCAACGCAAACATGCTGCGGGTGGCGCTACACAAAGGAGACCCCCCCGGTCCAGGGGAGGACAGCGGGCGAGGGAGACCTCCCCAAGAGTGGACAGCCGGTGCGATGGTACCCACCTAGGAGTGGACAGCCGGTGCGGGGGGACCCCCTAAGAGTGGATAGCGGGTGCGATGGTACCCCCCTAAGAGTGGATAGTGGGTGCGATGGTACCCCCCTAAGAGTGGATAGCGGGTGCGATGGTACCCCCCTAAGAGTGGATAGCGGGTGCGATGGTACCCCCCTAAGAGGGGATAGCCGGTGCGATGGTACCCCCCTAAGAGGGGATAGCCGGTGCGATGGTACCCCCCTAAGAGTGGACAGCCGTTGCGGGGGGACCCCCCTAAGAGTGGACAGCCGTTGCGGGGGGACCCCCCTAAGAGTGGACAGCCGGTGCGTGGGGACCCCCCTAAGAGTGGACAGCCGGTGTGGGGGGACCCCCCTAAGAGTGGACAGCCAGTGCGGGGGGACCCCCCTAAGAGTGGACAGCCGGTGCGGGGGGACCCCCCTAAGAGTGGACAGCCGATGCGGGGGACCCCCCTAAGAGTGGACAGCCGATGCAGGGGACCCCCCTAAAGAGTGGACAGCCGATGCGGGGGACCCCCCTAAAGAGTGGACAGCGGGTGCGGGGGACCCTCCTAAAGAGTGGATAGCGGGTGCAGGGGACCCCCCCCCCCCCAAGAGTGGACAGTGTGTGTGGGGGACCCCCCTAAGAGTGGATGGCGGGTGCGGGGTACCCCCCTAAGAGAGGATAGCGGGTGCTGGGGACCCCCCTAAGGGTGGACAGCGGGTGCGGGGGAACCCCCCCAAGAGTGGACAGTGGGTGCGGGGGACCCCCTACAGCCACTGTAATGAGGAGTGTCCCAGGTCACATGGTCAGCCTGCAGGCACTGTGAGGAGCTCTGCTATACTATGTAATGAGGGGTGTCCCAGGTCACAAGGTCAGCCTGCAGGCACTGTGAGGAGCTCTGCTATACTATGTAATGAGGAGTGTCCCAGGTCACACGGTCAGCCTGCAGGCACTGTGAGGAGCTCTGCTATACTATGTAATGAGGGGTGTCCCAGGTCACATGGTCAGCCTGCAGGCACTGTGAGGAGCTCTGCTATACTATGTAATGAGGGATGTCCCAGGTCACATGGTCAGCCTGCAGGCACTGTGAGGAGCTCTGCTATACTATGTAATGAGGGGTGTCCCAGGTCACATCAGCCTGCAGGCACTGTGAGGAGCTCTGCTATACAGTAATGAGTGGAAGAATATCACACAGAGGACACTTCACATCCCACCACGGTCTGTCAGTGTTTGTAGCAGAGGTTGGGGGGAGGGGCCGGGGGGGTCTATGAATATGAATGTCCTGGACGGAGGTTCATTCCCAGCACATTAGCTCGGCGGACCATAAATCTGGATGTAGATTTCAGTGTAGCTCAATTAGAGAAGCCGAGACGGTAGCCGTATCTAATTGGGCGATTCTTGGAAGTGGCGCGGGATTAATTCACTTAACCCTCGACCTGCCAGAGGAGAACGTGCGGCACACAGGCGGGAAGGCGCCCACCATTCTCCAGCAGAGAACGCAGTTTCTGTTTCTATGGGGCCCGGACATCCCTCTTCATTCATGTGTTACCAGGTGAGAGGAGATGAATGCAAGACGATCGTCTCCTCCCCCCACCCAATCGACCCACTGACCGGAGGGGGCATCCATTCATATTATACATGGGCAGATCTCCCCCCCTCATCAGATCAGAATTTACCACCATTTATACTGGGATCTCCAAACTTTCCAATATCAGGGTCACCAAAGGAGGGGTGCGGACTCGCCCAGGAGGGGGGGGCGCGGACTCGCCCAGGAGGGGGGGGGGCGCGGACTCGCCCAGGAGGGGGGGGGCGCGGACTCGCCCAGGAGGGG
Source organism: Lithobates clamitans (assembly GCA_037952925.1). Lineage (NCBI taxonomy): Eukaryota > Metazoa > Chordata > Amphibia > Anura > Ranidae > Lithobates > Lithobates clamitans. The sequence continues at coordinate 6,121 of JBBGZY010002943.1, forward strand.
GGGGGGGCGCGGACTCGCCCAGGAGGGGGGGGGGGCGCGGACTCGCCCAGGAGGGAGGTGGGGGGGCGGATCATCCCAGGTGGGCCGACTCTCCCCCCAGGTGGGCCGAATCTCCCCCCAGGTGGGCCGACTCTCCCCCCAGGTGGGCCGACTCTCCCCCCAAGGTGGGCCGACTCTCCCCCCAAGGTGGGCCGACTCTCCCCCCAAGGTGGGCCGACTCTCCCCCCAAGGTGGGCCGACTCTCCCCCCAAGGTGGGCCGACTCTCCCCCCAAGGTGGGCCGACTCTCCCCCCAGGTGTGTTTTTAGCGGTTTGCTTGGAGTTCATCCTTAAATGAGAATATAATAAGACGGAATTTTGGCAGGTGGGTCTCAGCAGGTAAGTGGTCTTATTTCCTGCCAGTCGCAGCGCACTCGGTGTAAGCTCTTCTCTGATTCGCTCTTTATATTAGATGCTGAATAATAATTTCCAGCCGTCTGAGTGGTGGGAATTTTTCGGGTTATTTGCATATGACGAATGGCTGACATTTCCTCTCATCCGTCAAACTGATGATGTGGAAAACTCCTAACGATCTCCGGGAATGTCACCTCCCTCCATATTGATAACCGGCTCCGAGCCGCCATCACCGTGCCACTAATCTCCACCGCAATGGGGATCGTTCATCATGCGGAGAAGGTAAGGTGTAAGTAATATCTGATAATCTGCATCCCAGGAGAGGGGGGAGAAAAGACGGTCACATGTCTGTCCCCTCCACACATTCCAGCTAATCAATATATTGATCAGTTTATACACGTGTCCTTTCATAGATCACACGGATACACCGAGGACAAGCAGCCTGTCCTGATAGAACACACGTACAAGCCTGACGAGGCCATTAGAAAACCAGGAGGTATGACATCACAAAGAGGCAGAGAGGAGGGGCAAGACTGAATAGAGAATGATGGGAGGGAGGAGCGAGACTGACAAGAGAATGATGGGAGGGAGGGGCAAGACTGACTAGAGAATGATGGGAGGGAGGAGCGAGACTGACAAGAGAATGATGGGAGGGAGGAGCAAGACTGACAAGAGAATGATGGGAGGGAGGAGCGAGACTGACAAGAGAATGATGGGAGGGAGGAGCGAGACTGACAAGAGAATGATGGGAGGGAGGGGCAAGACTGACAAGAGAATGATGGGAGGGAGGAGCGAGACTGACAAGAGAATGATGGGAGGGAGGGGCAAGACTGACTAGAGAATGATGGGAGGGAGGGGCAAGACTGACAAGAGAATGATGGGAGGGAGGGGCAAGACTGACAAGAGAATGATGGGAGGGAGGAGCAAGACTGACAAGAGAATGATGGGAGGGAGGAGCAGTGATTGTGGATGAAGAAGAATGGGCACAAAGGCGGGACCACACTGACCGGGAGTGGGCGGGGCAGATGTTGGAGAAGGTAGGGATGCTATAGGGCAGAGAAGGAGTAAAATGACAAGGGGGGGGGAGGGGGGACTGACAGAAGGGGGAGGGTAGGGTGACTTATGGCCACACTAAAGGGCTGTCAGGCAGGTAGGGGCACAGGAATAGTAAAATGATGTCATAAGACTATAATGATAGGAGAGAAAGATTGACTGGGGGGGCAATGCATCTTACAAGGCTGGAAAGGGGAAATGACTGGGGGGCGGGGCAAGGCATGTTAGGAGGCTAGAGAGAGGAAGTAACTGGGGGGCGGGGCAAAGCATGTTAGGAGACTGGAGAGAGGAAGTAACTGGGGGGAGGGGGGCAAGGCAAGTTAGAAGACTGGAAGGAGGAAGTGACGGGGGGGGGGGCAAGGCATGTTAGGAAGCTGGATGCGACTAAGGGGGAGGGGCAAGTCATGTTAGGAAGCGACTAAGGGGGAGGAGGAAGTCATGTTAGGAGGCTGGGAGGACGAAGCGACTGGGGGGGGGGGGGGGGGGCAAGGCATGCTAGGAGGCTGGAAAGAGGAAGTACCTGGGGTGGGGGGGGGGGGCAAGGCATGTTAGGAGGCAGCAACTAAGGGGGGGGGGGGGCATGGTAGGAGGCTGTAAAGAGGAAGTGACAGGGGGGGGGAGGCAAAGCATGTTAGGAGGCTGGAGAGAGGAAGTAACTGGGGGGCAAGGCATGTTAGAAGGCTGGAAAGAGGAAGCGACTGGGGGGGGGGGGGGCAAAGCATGTTAGGAAGCTGGATGCGACTAAGGGGGAGGGGTAAGGTATGTTAGGAGGCTGGAAGGAGGAAGTGACTAGGTGGGGGGGGGGAGGCATGTTAGGAAGCTGGAAGCAACTAAGGGGGAGGGGTAAGGTATGTTAGGAGGCTGGAAGGTGGAAGTGACTAAGAAGGGGGGGGAAGCAAGGCATGGTAGGAAGCTGGATGGAGGTAGCAACTAAAGGGGGGGCATGGTTGGAGGCCGGAAAGAGGAAGTGACGGGGGGGGGGGGGCAAGGCATGTTAGAAGGCTGGAAGGAGAAAGTGACTTGGGGGGGGGGCGCAAGGCATGTTAGGAGGCTGGAAGGAGGAAGCGACTGTGGGGGGGCAAGGCATGTTTGGAAGCTGAAAGCGACTAAGGGTGGCAAGGCATGTTAGGAGGCTGGGAGGAGGAAGCGACTGGGGGGGGGGGGGGGGGGCAAGGCATGGTAGGAGGCTGGAAAGAGTAAGTGACTGGGAGGGGCAAGGCATGTTAGGGGAATGACTGGGATGGGCAAGGCATAGGGCAGGGGAGGGCGAGTGACTGGGAGGGGCAGGACATGCTACAACACAGGTGAGGAGCAGACTGACTGGGAGGGACAAAGAATTTTAGGAGGTTGGAATTGGGCAGTGATTGGGAGGGGCAAGGCATGTTATTAAGCAGAGGAGGGTCAAGGCATGATATAACACAGGGGAGGAGCAGAATGATAGAGGCACAAGATATATTCTCTGACAGGGGAGGGGGAAGAATCACTGGGAGGGTCAAGCAGAGGAAGAGTGCAATGACTGGGAGAGGCAAGGCATGTAATGAGAGAGGGGAGGAGCAGAATGCCTGGGAGGGGCAAGGCATGTAATGAGAGAGGGGAGGAGCAGAATGCCTGGGAGGGGCAAGGCATGTAATGAGAGAGGGGAGGAGCAGAATGCCTGGGAGGGGCAAGACATTTTATAAGGCAAGGGAGGGAGAGAATGACTGGGAGGAGTAAGACGTGTTTTCAGGCAGAGGACAGAACCTGACAGAGGCAAGGTATGATGTCAGGTGGAGGAGACGCACAATGACAGGAAGGGGAAAGGCAAGTAATTACGCCGGGGAAGGACAAGACATATTATCAGGCAAATGAGGGGGATGGGGCGGTATATACAAATGAAGAGGAGGGGCAGAAGACGGTCAGGGGTGGATATGAAGGAAGAGGAGTGTCCTCCTTACCTGAGGCTTCTGGATCGGGGTCGCATGACAGGTGATTGCCGTCCTTCCTCATCTGTGATGTTCTCAGTGCTGAAGTGTTTGGTCAGGAAGTGCAGCTCGTCTGCCGTCGGCTGAAATGGCAGCTGGTGCAGCTTCTCCTGGGATGAGCATGATGACTGAGTACAGAAAACACAGAAGAAAACACTAAAACCGCATGCATACGGGACTGCTCGTGTACAGAGGAGGAAAAACAAAACCGCACAAGAAACACTAAAAGAGGCTTCACATAACATCACAGCCCTGACAGGAGTCAAACGTCCCTCTTCAACTGGGCTTCATAAGAGCGGCGGACCCCGCACCGGGCTACAGGTGACGCTGTGACGGTCAGCCGCAGACAGGTGCTACAGAGCAGATTCAAGAAGATCTTATAATGAATGTCAAAAATAAAACTGAGGTGCAAGCAGACTGTTGCGTGTCAGAGATGTGGTTACATTCTTTTTCTGACATTAAACGTCTTCCTCCATCCATCTCAGAGAGGAAAACTCTATTATGGATGATCGTTCAGGAAGTGCACAGGGGCACTTCTGTCATGTGGGACATCAGACTCCCCTGCATTGCCACATGGGACCTCAGATGACACTGTACTGTCAACATGGGACTTGTACTGCCCCATGGGACCTCAGTTGACCTAGTACTGCCTTGTGAAACTTCAGAAGACTCAGTACTGCCACGAGGGAACTCAGTTGACCTTGTACAGCCTCGTGGGACCTCAGAAGACCCTGCATTGCCACCTGGGACCTCAGATTACCTTGTACTCCCACACAGGAACTGTCCTGTCCCACCATGCAGGACCTCAGATGACACTGTACTGCCAACATGGGACCTAAGATGACCTAGTACTGCCTTATGGTACCCCAGATGACCCCGTCCCGCCATGCGGTACCCCAGATGACCCCGTCCCGCCATGCAGGACCTCAGATGACCCCGTCCCGCCATGCAGGACCTCAGATGACCCCGTCCCGCCATGCAGGACCTCAGATGACCCCGTCCCGCCATGCAGGACCTCAGATGACCCCGTCCCGCCATGCAGGACCTCAGATGACCCCGTCCCGCCATGCAGGACCTCAGATGACCCCGTCCCGCCATGCAGGACCTCAGATGACCCCGTACAGCCATGCAGGACCTCAGATGACCCCGTACAGCCATGCAGGACCTCAGATGACAATTGTACTGCCCCCATGGGACCTCAGATGACCCAATACTGCCAAGTAAGACCTCCCATGATCCTAAATGACCCTGCACTGCCAGCTGGGACCTCAGATGACCCTGCACTGCCAGCTGGGACCTCAGATGACCCTGCACTGCCAGCTGGGACCTCAGATGACCCTGCACTGCCAGCTGGGACCGCAGATGACCCTGCACTGCCAGCTGGGACCGCAGATGACCCTGCACTGCCAGCTGGGACCGCAGATGACCCTGCACTGCCAGCTGGGACCGCAGATGACCCTGCACTGCCAGCTGGGACCGCAGATGACCCTGCACTGCCAGCTGGGACCGCAGATGACCCTGCACTGCCAGCTGGGACCTCAGATGACCCTGCACTGCCAGCTGGGACCGCAGATGACCCTGCACTGCCAGCTGGGACCGCAGATGACCCTGCACTGCCAGCTGGGACCGCAGATGACCCTGCACTGCCAGCTGGGACCGCAGATGACCCTGCACTGCCAGCTGGGACCGCAGATGACCCTGCACTGCCAGCTGGGACCGCAGATGACCCTGCACTGCCAGCTGGGACCGCAGATGACCCTGCACTGCCAGCTGGGACCGCAGATGACCCTGCACTGCCAGCTGGGACCGCAGATGACCCTGCACTGCCAGCTGGGACCGCAGATGACCCTGCACTGCCAGCTGGGACCTCAGATGACCCTGCACTGCCAGCTGGGACCTCAGATGACCCTGCACTGCCAGCTGGGACCTCAGATGACCCTGCACTGCCAGCTGGGACCGCAGATGACCCTGCACTGCCAGCTGGGACCTCAGATGACCCTGCACTGCCAGCTGGGACCTCAGATGACCCTGCACTGCCAGCTGGGACCTCAGATGACCCTGCACTGCCAGCTGGGACCTCAGATGACCCTGCACTGCCAGCTGGGACCTCAGATGACCCTGCACTGCCAGCTGGGACCTCAGATCACAGCCACTGGCATCACAGAGGAAAGAAAACAGACTTTCACTGGAGATGGGGGGACAAGGAACACAGGTCGCAGTAAAAGGGCACTTACTGAGACAGTGGAACTGGGAGTGTTGGTTCCATATCCCGAAGACGGCAGAGATGCCAAGGACCAGCGTCGTCCATCCGTCCTGAAACAAGACCGGAAAGGATTAGGTGCAGCCTATCGTCACTAAAAATGACAGCTCAAAATTTTGCGCCAAGCCTGACAGGTGTACAGATAATGAATTTGGACAGATGCATCAACACCTGATGTTCACACAGGCGACCTGCCACACTTCTATAACATGTCAGAGGAGACGGGCAGAAAAAACGGCTGTTCACAAAATGATTATTAATTATTGTAGCTGCCAAGAGAAATCTCTCCTCTCTGTATATAATATAAGCATTTGTTAGACCAGCAGACTGACAAACACAACAAATAAGAACAGCATAAGATTCCAGCAGTGACCAGCGACATGAAAGTAGTGTGAGCCGCTCTATGAATGGCAGAAATGTAGACGGGGCGTGTTGGGGCTCATTCATACCATCACGCACTTTCTGGAACATACTTCTTCATTGAGGTGTGCTGGGGTGGGCAGCCAATTCAGAATGAATGGGTTCCAATGCCCCTCGGTGGACAAAATCTGGTCCATTCTGCACGTTTCTGCAGGGCACACAGTGAAAGGGCCTCAAGGTGCCATTGAAATGCAATGCACTCGTGTAAACGAGCCCCAAGACTGCATTCATACCGAAGCGTAGCGCCATTTTTTTGGTGCGTTTTTATGCCTGACTTGCGCGATTTTATACAGCGTTTCTGAGCTTTGGTGGTTTTATATTTGCCAATAGAGAAAACTATTCTGCTGCATCATTTGTTGCTAGGCATTTCAGCTTTTTTAGCTTTTCCATTAGCTTTTATTTCTTTTTTTATTATGTATTTTTTCATTAGGGTAAGGGGTTAATATTACTACTACTACTAATAATCATCATAAATAAATACTAAGTAATAAATAATTTAGCCCCTAACCCTTAAAAAAATAAAAATAATACAAACTAAACACCCTAACCCAAAATAAATACATTATTATCGTATTTATTTTTTTACATTACTACTATTAATGATTTAAGATTTTTAAGGTTAGGGGTTATTCCTTTATGTATTATTACATATTCAGGAAGAAGAGGAAGAAGGGGAGGAAGAGGAGGAGGAAGAGGAGAAGGAAGAGGAGGAGGAAGAGAGGAGGAAGAGGAAGAAGAGGAGGAAGAGGAAGAAGAGGAAGAAGAGGAAGAAGAGGAGGAAGAGGAAGAAGAGGAGGAAGAGGAGGAGGAAGAAGGAGGAGGAGGAAGAGGAGGAAGGAGGAGGAAGGAGGAGGAAGAGGAGGAGGAGGAGGAAGGAGGAGGAGGAAGGAGGAGGAGGAGGAAGGAGGAGGAGGAGGAGGAAGAGGAGGAGGAGGAGGAAGAGGAAGGAGGAGGAGGAAGGAGGAGGAGGAAGGAGGAGGAGGAGGAAGGAGGAAGAAGGAGGAGGAAGAGGAAGAGGAAGAGGAAGAGGAAGAAGGAGGAGGAAGAGGAAGAGGAAGAGGAAAAGGAAGAAGAAGAGGAGGAGGAGGAGGAGGAGGAGGAGGAGGAGGAGGAGGAGGAGGAGGAGGAGGAGGAGGAGGAGGAGGAGGAGGAGGAGGAGGAGGGAGGAGGAGGGAGGAGGGAGGAGGAGGAGGAAGAGGAGAGGAGGAAGAGGAAGAGGAAGAGGAAGAGGAGGAGGAGGAAGAGGAGGAGGAAGAGGAGGAAGAAGAGGAAGAGGAGGAAGAAGAGGAAGAGGAGGAAGAGGAGGAAGAGGAAGAGGAAGAGGAAGAGGAGGAAGAGGAGGAAGAGGAAGAAGGGGGAAGAAGAGGGAAGAAGAGGAAGAGGCAGAATATTTTTAAGGTTAGGGGTTATTCCTTTATGTATTATTACATATTCAGGAAGAAGAGGAAGAAGGGGAGGAGGAGGAAGAGGAGGAAGAAGGGGAAGAAGGGGGAAGAAGGGAAAGAAGGGGAAGAAGGGGAAGAAGGGGAAGAAGAGGAAGAAGAGGAAGAAGGGGAAGGAGAGGAAGAAGGGGAAGAAGGAGAAGGAGAAGAAGAGGAAGAGGAAGAGGAAGAAGAAGAGGAAGAAGGGGAGGAAGAAGGGGAGGAAGAGAAGGGGAAGAAGAGGAAGAGCCTCAAGGTGCCATTGAAATGCAATGCCCTCGTGTGAACGAGCCCCAAGACTGCATTCATACCTAAGTGTAGCGCCATTTTTTTGGCGCGTTTTTATGCCCGACTTGCTCGATTTTATACAGCGTTTCTGAGCTTTGGTGGTTTTATATTTGCCAATAGAAAAAACTATTCTGCTGCATCATTTGTTGCTAGGCCTTTCAGCTTTTCAGAGGAAGAAGAAGAGGAAGAAGAAGAGGAAGGGGAGGAAGGGGAGGAAGAGGAAGAAGGGGAGGAAGAGGAAGAAGGGGAAGAGGAGGAAGAAGGGGAAGAGGAAGAAGGGGTAGAAGAGAAAGAGGAAGAAGGGGAAGAAAGAGGAAGAAGGGGGAGGAAGAGGGGAGGGGAGGAAGAAGGGGGAGGAAGAGGGGAGGGGAAGAAGAGGGGGAAGAAGGGGAAGAAGAGGAAGGAAGAAGAGAAAGAAGAAAAAGAAGAGAAAGAAGAGAAAGAAGAGGAAGAAGAGAAAGAAGAGGAAGAAGAGGAAGAAGGGGAAGGAAGAGGAAGAGGCAGAAGAGGAAGAAGGGGAAGAGGAAGGGGAATAGGAGGAAGGGGAAAAGGAAGAGGAACAAAAGGAAGAAGGGGGGAAGAGGAAGAAGGGGGGAAGTGGAAGGAAGGATGGAAGGAAGGATGGAAGGAAGGAAGGAAGGAGAAAGGAAGGAAGGAAGGAAGGAAGGAAGGAAGGAAGGAAGGAAGGAAGGAAGGAAGGAAGGAGAAAGGAAGGAAGGAAGGAAGGAGAAAGGAAGGAGAAGGAAGGAAGGAAGGAAGGAAGGAAGGAAGGAAGGAAGGAAGGAGAAAGGAAGGAAGGAGAAAGGAAGGAAGGAAGGAAGGAAGGAAGGAAGGAAGGAAGGAAGGAAGGAAGGAAGGAAGGAAGGAAGGAAGGAAGGAGAAGAGTTACTATAGAGAAAGAGTTACTCTATCAACATGTAAAAATATGAAGGACCGGTAAGTTCTGTCCACTTTTTGCATGACTTTTGGTAAAGCCCTTGTATGATACGGATTTGACATGTAAGCGGTAATAAGAAATGTGATCGAGTTGCTGCTCAGAGGGACACTGCTCTGTACAGGAGAGGAGGATGAAGTACACACAACACAGCACCGAATACCACAAAGAATAGTGAATGACGTCCCCAAAGCCACATGCACAGTGATGGAGATTAGGTAGACAAACGCATGTCATAAAACGCACATCTGACACACCCTGCGCCTCATTTATCAAAGTTTCTAAAAGAGGAGCAAACCGCACTGCCCTGCATCACCCAATCACATTTCCCCCTTTTATCATTTTTCAAAACCGGATCCTCTTCCCGCAGTCACCCCTTACAGAGACTTTGGTAAATATGACGCATGACGTGGCGTGACCAGCCAGGTGAACACACAGACATGCAGCAAGAGGAGAGGAGTTCGGGTTACCTGTCCGCTCTGTGCCCATGGCTGGATTAAAGAAATATTTCACATTACTGACATGCACAGGATAACGCTGCTTGTTATACCTCTCTATTCATGTACCCAACACATCACCACACAGCCAACAGAGATCCATTCATCAAAAAATGAAAACGGGGCGGAAGGTTTATTTCTCTTCACTGTTTGTACACCGGCCGGCACCAAGCCATGTCAGTGCAGCTACAAGGAAAGACATGGAGATATGATAGGAGATGCAGCTAAAGCTTACCGAGCCCCATCTCTATCCGGGAATAGAAGAGTACACAATTACACATGTATGATCCAAAGTCATAGCAGACCCCATCCACAGGTCACCCCCTTACACTACAACCCTGGTGCCCGACCTGCAGCCCTCAGCAGTCAATAAGTAAGCATTCACTTGTAGAGTCTATAGTGAGAGACATGCTGCCGTTTCATGCAGCATGTCTCCAGTCTCTCAACAGCTCCTGGGATGGGGCTCCAGTCTCTCTATGTCCTGTTGCATGTCTCCAGTCTCTCTCTATGTCCTGTTGCATGTCTCCAGTCTCTCTCTCTATGCCCTGTTGCATGTCTCCAGTCTCTCTCTATCTCCTGTTGCATGTCTCCAGTCTCGCTCTATGTCCTGTTGCATGTCTCCAGTCTCTATGTCCTGTTGCATGTCCCCTGTCTCTATGTCCTGTTGCATGTCTCCAGTCTCTATCTCCTGTTGCATGTCCCCTGTCTCTCTCTATGTCCTGTTGCATGTCTCCAGTCTCTCTCTATGTCCTGTTGCATGTCTCCAGTCTCTCTCTATGTCCTGTTGCATGTCTCCAGTCTCTCTCTATCTCCTGTTGCATGTCTCCAGTCTCTCTCTATGTCCTGTTGCATGTCTCCAGTCTCTCTCTATGTCCTGTTGCATGTCTCCAGTCTCTCTCTATATCCTGTTGCATGTCTCCAGTCTCTCTCTATGTCCTGTTGCATGTCTACAGTCTCTCTCTATGTCCTGTTGCATGTCTCCAGTCTCTCTCTATGTCCTGTTGCATGTCTCCAGTCTCTCTCTATCTCCTGTTGCATGTCTCCAGTCTCTCTCTATCTCCTGTTGCATGTCTCCAGTCTCTCTCTATGTCCTGTTGCATGTCTCCAGTCTCTCTCTATGTCCTGTTGCATGTCTCCAGTCTCTCTCTATGTCCTGTTGCATGTCTCCAGTCTCTCTCTATCTCCTGTTGCATGTCTCCAGTCTCTCTCTATGTCCTGTTGCATGTCTCCAGTCTCTCTCTATGTCCTGTTGCATGTCTCCAGTCTCTCTCTATATCCTGTTGCATGTCTCCAGTCTCTCTCTATCTCCTGTTGCATGTCTCCAGTCTCTCTCTATGTCCTGTTGCATGTCTCCAGTCTCTCTCTATGTCCTGTTGCATGTCTCCAGTCTCTCTCTATCTCCTGTTGCATGTCTCCAGTCTCTCTCTATCTCCTGTTGCATGTCTCCAGTCTCTCTCTATGTCCTGTTGCATGTCTCCAGTCTCTCTCTATGTCCAGTTGCATGTCTCCAGTCTCTCTCTATGTCCTGTTGCATGTCTCCAGTCTCTCTCTATGTCCTGTTGCATGTCTCCAGTCTCTCTCTATGTCCTGTTGCATGTCTCCAGTCTCTCTCTATGTCCTGTTGCATGTCTCCAGTCTCTCTCTATGTCCTGTTGCATGTCTCCAGTCTCTCTCTATGTCCTGTTGCATGTCTCCAGTCTCTCTCTATGTCCTGTTGCATGTCTCCAGTCTCTCTCTATCTCCTGTTGCATGTCTCCAGTCTCTGATCATCTTCTCCATTATGGCCCCTTTCACACTTATACGACTTGTCCCACGATTTTTTACTGTAAAATCGTATGACAAGTCATTCTACATGATTTTCAATGACTACCATTCAAATTGGTATGACTTTAAGTCGTGCCGACTTCAAAGTAGTCCCTGCACTACTTTGGTCCAACTTCCAAACGATTTGTACTCCATAGACCTCAATGTTAAACCCTCAAGTAGCATGCAAATCGGACCTGAATAATAGAGACACGATTTCAGCACTACTTTGTAAGCACAAGCTGAGAATGGTTAATGCCAAAGTTGTGGCAAAGTTGTAGTACTGCTCCCAAAATCGCGGCAAAATAGCGGCCGCGAAATCGCGGTAAAATCACGCGACTTTGAAGTCTATAAGTGTGAAAGGGGCCTATGTCTGAGGTCTGACAGTCTTCTGTCATATATTAAATATGTGTGGCCCTTTGGTTCTGTCAGGGGCCACAGTTGAGCCCCCCTACACCTTGTAAGTTGAAAATCACTGCAATACAATCTGAAGACATTTAGCGACTGCTGCCATCTAATGGTGATAAAGGGAAAGGCAGCCACAACCATTCACATGGAATATAGCTATAGCTGTGACCTTTTTACATATACAGGATCTATACTGGAGGATCAGGCCTGGTACTACCCTGCGATTAGAGCCGCTCATGCTGGCCCAATAAATCTGCCATTGAGTGCTATTCTATTCCTGGCTGATTTTTCATGATAGACGGGGGGGGGGAGTCTGGTAAGTTTTAGCTGCATCTCCTGGCACATTGCCACGCCCTTCCCTGTGATTAAAGTGGTAACTTGTTTGTGCTCAAGACCACTCTGGACTGACTGGCTCAGTCACTGGTCATGTGTGGGTGAAAGTAAGGAGATATCCCTCCAGTTGGTTGTGCCCAAAGATGGATACTGGTGGTCACGGCCGGGACAAGGGGAGGGCAGGAGGGGGCGGTTGCCCTAGATGATGCAAAGGGGCCAAAATGCACGCAGGGTGGTATACCCATTCTACAGCGTGTATTAACGCTATTTTTGTGTAGCCAAGCAATATAAGTAATATACTCTCAACCCATAAAACAGAGGGGCGGGAGCTCTGTGTCCTATGATGTACTCCAAGAAAAGGATTTTACAGGTAAGCTGTTTTAAATATCATATTTTCTTTATCGTACATCATGGGACACAGAGCCTCAGGTAATTACTTGGTGGGATGTCCTATAGCAATGCTACTTGAGGGGAGGGAGACACAACCCGTAGGGCACCCCCAGACCTTGAGGAATTATACTGCTGCCTGCAGCACACTGCGCCCAAAGGCGATATCCTCATTCCATTTTACATCTACTTGATAAAACGCACTGCCCAAGAAGCACCAACTGCTCTGGTAGAGTGCGCCTTAACTTGAAAAGGGGGAATCTTTCCCTTAAATCATAAGTTTGAATTATAATTTGCCGAATCCACTTAGCCTTAGGCACTGGCGAAAAAACTGAGGACTCCTGGAAGGAGGAGGGGTTATATAGGGGAGTCAACTTCCTGTATTGGTTATACCAGTGTCAACACCTGAAGGTAGGCCCATAACCCACCAAGTAATTACTTGAGGCTCTGTGTCCTATGATGTACGAAAAAGAAATTTGAGATGCACCTGTACATGCGACAGTTGTGAAACAGTTGTCCATTATCATTGGTCAAAGCCAAAGTCGCACACATCCAAAGTTGCATTACAAGTGTGAACAGAACTCAAGTGTTGCTCATAGCAATCTTTCTCCCAATCACTTGCTCTCAGGGAGAACCAGACTTACTGTAATGGACAAGACATAAGAGTAGAATACAACAAGCAGAGATGTTGTCTGTCACACACAGGCGTCTTACCTGCGAGCCGGAACGAAGGAGAAATGAGCAACGGCGCTGGGGGAGAAGTTTCTGGGCTGTCCAGAGGGCTGTTACCTGCAGAGGGAAGACACACAAGAAATACCGGATTAGACATCAATAGTAGACAGAAGTGCGCCATCTTCTGGTGACCAAACACTACAGCAATGACGACCGTTTTGTATCGCTGTGCGATGATTATTCCGATCCTCAGACGGAGCCGCGTCTCTCTCCCGGCAGCTGTGTTGTCAGCCCAGCAGGTGCACAAAGCAGACGCATTGTCATCCCCGTCTCATGGAAATCACTGTTTGGGCTCATCTCATGTGTGGGGTGGGGCAGCAATTGTAGCATCTGAATAGGAAATTAGCATTTCTTCTTATGTCCCCGACGCTCTATGGGGAAGCCGGGGAAATATGCAGATGTGTAGAGAAGACTAACTCTACCGCCGAGACTTAGGCCGGGCCAAAGAACGATCAAAATTCAAATCTTCAATCCATCTATGGGCAGGCTGGTTGTACTGAAGTCGATCTATTGAGTCGGGTTTTCTCATGCGATCCCTGCCAACGGCTACAGCCACCAGCAGCGATCATTGTATTCTGATGATGGGGAAATTTTATAAAAATAGATTGTACAAATATGTGTTTTGTATATGTAATTGTACCATATGGAGATAAATAAATGCAACAATATAAATACAATTCAATAAATCTTAGAAATTCGGAAAAGAACAGCTGACGGACTTTAGTGGTACCAGAAGAGGACAACGAAAATCCAATAAATAAAATATTGTCTTTATAACGAAAAGGTAAAATCATTGTTTAACATACTTTTTCTAAAAAGAAAACCATTAGCTCAATACATATATAACGTGTCAATTAATACCCTTATGTGATTATTAGTGCTATGTCAAGAGGTTGACGCGTTTCACAATTATAGCTTCCTCAGGACCTCTATATATCTTGACCACAGATAGAGATGGCCTATCCAACGAGAGAACTCCAAAAGCAGGTTGATATGTGTATTATGCTGATGTTATGATAACAGTACGATTAACAGCTATGCCTTCCTCTTTGGATAGACCATCTCTATCTGTGGTCAAGATATCGAGGTCCTGAGGAAGCTACAATTGTGAAACACGTCAACCTCTTGACATAGCAGTAATAGAGTCACATAAGGGTATTGATTGACATGTTATATATGTATTGAGCTAATGGTTTTCTTTTAGGAAAAGTGTGTTAAACAATTTTAACTTTTGCTGGGGCATTTGTGGGGCTGGGTGGTCGCAAAGTGCCCTCTGTGTTTGATCCGGAATCTGGGCCTGCGGTGCCCTCCTCCCTCATTGGCTTTCTTCAATCTGGTTGACATAATGGCAGCAGACTTTCTCCCCGTTTTTAAATCGGATGCAATATTGGTGACTCTCAAGAAATACATGGTTAGAATTTATACTAAAATATTACAATATGTTTACTGTAAAATCTACCTACCGTATATACCCAAGTATAGGCCGACCCGAATATAAGTCGAGGCACCTAATTTTACCAAAAAAAAAAAAACTGGGAAAACTTATTGACTCGAGAATAAGCCTAGGGTGGGAAAATGCAGCAGCTACTAGGTAAACAATGCCCATCTGTATCATCAATGCCCATCTGCAGCCTCACTGTGCCCTTCTGTATCATCAATGCCCATCTGCAGCCTCACTGTGCCCACCTGTATCATCAGTGCCCATCTGCAGCCTCACTATGCCCATTGGTAGCCGTATCTTTGATTACAAAAACAGCTGGTGTCTCCCGCTATGTTATGCAGTCTGTTCGGCGGCCATCCATTGCCCCGCCTCCTCCTCGTCTGTGTTAGGCAGAACACTGATACAGTTTCCCAGCATTGTATCAGTGTTCCTCTATCACGGACGAGGAGCAGGCGGGGCTTTGTTACAATGGACGGCCGCCGAACAGACTGCATAACACAGCGGGAGACACCCGCTGTTTTTGTAATCAAAGGTACGGCTGCAGATGGGCACAGTGAGGCCGCACCCTCACTCGAGACCCTCATTGGGAGTATAAGCCATGGGGGGATTTTCAGCCTAAAAAATGCGATGAAAAACTCGGCTTATACTCAAGTATAATAAACACTGGGTATCCTCACTAGAGCGCCCTTACACCAAACAGACACCCCCACCGCGCCAATGCCTCTAAATAAACTCAAATAGTGGTGTGAACCAATATTAGGTGGTGAACACCCAAAACATCCAATTCCTTACTCTCACAAATAGTGTTGACCAGTGTTAAATGGTGTGTATAAAATGTAATGAAAACGTGAGAATCGATAAAAACAAGCGAAAATAGGAACAGCTGCCCCTTTAAATTATAAAGTATACAGGCAAAATATTTACTCCACCATGCCACTGCTAGCCCAATACTCCCCTAGAGGCACATGGAATAAATATGGGGCGCTTCAAATATAAATAAGTGTAACCAAAAAACTGTATATAGCACAATAGTGGTGGAACCCTCCTACTGTGTTTTGTGCTGCACGTAACAAATAACACACATTAAATGAATAATTGTGACATTCACGTGAAACACTCTGTGAAATCACTGCATTCCATGCTGTGACATCTCAAAACATTAAATGACAGTCCATATAAATCAGATCCATCCAAGAGGAACTGCTTGTGATCACATCCAGTGTAAATCAGCTGCATACATTTAAGTGTCTTCGTGTGTCTTCCACCTCACCCCTGTGCTCAGTGAATCACACCCTCCAGAAATGCACTCACCGAGTTACAATGCCAGCACTTTCATGCAAGGCAAAAAACGCAAGTTTTACCACACTCAGGTGTAAAAAATGGCAAGATACGTGTCCAGGAGGATAGTTGTTATATGGATCCACATGTAAGAGAATAAAATGCTCCAATAGTGTAAACCAGCAAAACTATTTATTAAAACCACTGCAACCTTCAACTGATGCACTCACATTGTACAAAAGATAAAACAGCAGAAATCATTTGTGGATCACATCAATCTTCAAGCAATCTTCAAACAGGTGTAACTCAAATAATAAACAACTGGTGGTCACGGCGGACCCGAGGTGTGCTTTCTCTGGGCTGCAGTATCACTGCAATCTCACCCTCCCTTCAGCTCTCCTCCGCTCCTCCGTCCACTAAAACTTCCTGATTCCTGTGTAGTTCAACTGCGCTGTGTGTCACGTCTCACAGCCACGCCCCCGACATGTTTCGTCATAGGTAGACTTAATCATGGGATAGCAATTAATTACCTATGACGAAACATGTCGGGGGCGTGGCTGTGAGACGTGACACACAGCGCAGTTGAACTACACAGGAATCAGGAAGTTTTAGTGGACGGAGGAGCGGAGGAGAGCTGAAGGGAGGGTGAGATCGCAGTGATACTGCAGCCCAGAGAAAGCACACCTCGGGTCCGCCGTGACCACCAGTTGTTTATTATTTGAGTTACACCTGTTTGAAGATTGCTTGAAGATTGATGTGATCCACAAATGATTTCTGCTGTTTTATCTTTTGTACAATGTGAGTGCATCAGTTGAAGGTTGCAGTGGTTTTAATAAATAGTTTTGCTGGTTTACACTATTGGAGCATTTTATTCTCTTACATGTGGATCCATATAACAACTATCCTCCTGGACACGTATCTTGCCATTTTTTACACCTGAGTGTGGTAAAACTTGCGTTTTTTTGCCTTGCATGAAAGTGCTGGCATTGTAACTCGGTGAGTGCATTTCTGGAGGGTGTGATTCACTGAGCACAGGGGTGAGGTGGAAGACACACGAAGACACTTAAATGTATGCAGCTGATTTACACTGGATGTGATCACAAGCAGTTCCTCTTGGATGGATCCGATTCATATGGACTGTCATTTAATGTTTTGAGATGTCACAGCATGGAATGCAGTGATTTCACAGAGTGTTTCATGTGAATGTCACAATTATTCATTTAATGTGTGTTATTTGTTACGTGCAGCACTAAACACAGTAGGAGGGTTCCACCACTATTGTGCTATATACAGTTTTTTGGTTACACTTATTTATATTTGAAGCGCCCCATATTTATTCCATGTGCCTCTAGGGGAGTATTGGGCTAGCAGTGGCATGGTGGAGTAAATATTTTGCCTGTATACTCAAGTATATACGGTATATATGTTTTTTATAATGAATGCTTACTCCTTTTTTGCTTTCTATTAGTATTAGACAAACCAAATTATTGACCACTAGCCCCTGAAGAAGAGGTTTACCGCTACTAACCTTGAAACGCGTCGGGAAATCCTCTGTCTTAGTTTGCTACTCGACAGAGCCAAGTGGTTGTCCGTATATATACACACACACGTTTCTTTTGATATTACACTTAATATGTATGCACCCCAATTTGTTTTTCATTAATGTTACACTCTCATTTTTAAACTTTTCTAATAAAAATATAAATATATTTTGAATATAACTTGATTGTCAAGGTGTTTCTGCCTTTCAAAGTCCCATAGAAGAAACCTTTCTTTTGTAATAAAGACAATATTTTATTTATTGTCCTCTTCTGGTAGTGCTAAAGTCCGCCAGCTGTTCTTTTCAAAATGTCTAAGTATTTTATAGGATGAGGTACCCATGTAGCCCAAAATTCTCTAAAATTCAATAAATCTACTGTAACAGAAATACAAAGATGGATTCCCCTGATTGTTGTTTTTGCTGATAAAAATCCATCCTGACTGGATTATCGCCATCCTTTGTATGTCATTCATAGAAAGCAATCACAGTCTGTCATCCATACAATGTTTACCTGATAGGAGTTCACGAGCTTTTATGTATTTATTAGAAATACATTTATTTGTTATTATTTATCACCACAGGGTGGCACTGTGGATACAAGAACGGTAAGAATGTGCCATGTCCTGAATAAATTAAGATAATTTGAAAATTTACTTTATAGGCATTACGATGCGTAAAGTTAAAATCTTTATGTATCTATTATTATAAGAAGTGCACACGTATGTAAAATTACAGATGGCATGAAGTGAAATAATGGGAGACTAATAGATGTGTTAAGGTCTGGATCAAGTTTCTTTCATTACACAAATCCGTTCATATGTATAAAGGATAATAAAATAAATACAGAATATTTGAACACACAGGTTTAGGATTCTGAGATCCTGAATGAACATCATCTCACCAGCAGGGGGCAGACTTGTCCAACACATAAAGACAATCCAGTATTGTACCCCTGAATGGGAAGAGACCGCCCGGTCCTCACACAGGGTCCAGAATAATGACATCATAATCCATCTCCTCCATCCAATCCTATTCCACCTTCTGACCCCCCAATACAGCTGTGGCCAAAAGTTTTCAGAATGACACAAATACTAATTTTTGTAAAGTCCACTGCCTCAGTTTTTATGATGGCAATACCCCAGAATGTTATGAAAAGCGATCAGATGAATTGCAATTATTTGCAAAGTCCCTCTTTGCCATGAAAATTAACTTAATCCCATAAAAAAAAATATTTCCACTGCATTTCAGCCCTGCCACAAAAGCACCAACTGACATGTCAGTGATTCTCTTGTTAACACAGGTGTCAGTGTTGACGAGGACAAGGCTGGAAATCACTCTAATGCTGATTGCAGAACGAAAAAATCATCCATCATCCACAAAAATAACCCCACCCCATCTCCCATCATCCACAAGAATAACCCCACCCCATCTCCCATCATCCCCAGGGAATAACCCCACCCCATCTCCCATCATCCACAGGGAATAACCCCCACCCCATCTCCCATCATCCCCAGGGAATAACCCCACCCCATCTCCCATCATCCACAAAAATAACCCCACCCCATCTCCCATTATCCACAGAAATAACACCACCCCATCTCCCATCATCCCCAGGGAATAACCCCACCCCATCTCCCATCATCCACAAAAATAACCCCACCCCATCTCCCATCATCCACAAGAAGAACCCCACCCCATCTCCCATCATCCCCAGGGAATAACCCCACCCCATCTCCCATCATCCACAGGGAATAACCCCACCCCATCTCCCATCATCCACAGGGAATAACCCCACCCCATCTCCCATCATCCACAGGGAATAACCCCACCCCATCTCCCATCATCCACAGGGGATAACTCCCACCCCATCTCCCATCATCCACAGGGAATA
Source organism: Lithobates clamitans (assembly GCA_037952925.1). Taxonomy (NCBI): domain Eukaryota; kingdom Metazoa; phylum Chordata; class Amphibia; order Anura; family Ranidae; genus Lithobates; species Lithobates clamitans. The sequence goes on from JBBGZY010002943.1 coordinate 25,160, forward strand.
ACCCCCACCCCATCTCCCATCATCCACAGGGGATAACTCCCACCCCATCTCCCATCATCCACAGGGAATAACTTCCACCCCATCTCCCATCATCCACAGGGAATAACTCCCACCCCATCTCCCATCATCCACAGGGAATAACTCCCACCCCATCTCCCATCATCCACAGGGGATAACTCCCACCCCATCTCCCATCATCCACGGGGAATAACCCCACCCCATCTCCCATCATCCACAGGGAATAACCCCCACCCCATCTCCCATCATCCACAGGGAATAACCCCACCCCATCTCCCATCATCCACAGGGAATAACCCCACCCCATCATCCACAGGGAATAACCCCACCCCATCTCCCATCATCCACAGGGAATAACTCCCACCCCATCTCCCATCATCCACAGGGAATAACCCCACCCCATCTCCCATCATCCACAGGGGATAACCCCCACCCCATCTCCCATCATCCACAGGGAATAACCCCACCCCATCCCCCATCATCCACAAGAAGAACCCCACCCCATCTCTCATCATCCACAGGGAATAACCCCACCTCATCTCCCATCATCCACGGGGAATAACCCCACCCCATCTCCCATCATCCACAGGGAATAACCCCCACCCCATCTCCCATCATCCACGGGGAATAACCCCCACCCCATCTCCCATCATCCACGGGGAATAACCCCCACCCCATCTCCCATCATCCACAGGGAATAACCCCCACCCCATCTCCCATCATGCACAGGGAATAACCCCCACCCCATCTCCCATCATCCACAGGGAATAACCCCACCCCATCCCCCATCATCCACAAGAAGAACCCCACCCCATCTCCCATCATCCACAGGGAATAACTCCCACCCCATCTCCCATCATCCACAGGTAATAACCCCACTCCATCTCCCATCATGCACAGGGAATAACCCCCACCCCATCTCCCATCATCCACAGGGAATAACCCCCACCCCATCTCCCATCATCCACAGGGAATAACCCCACCCCATCCCCCATCATCCACAAGAAGAACCCCACCCCATCTCTCATCATCCACAGGGAATAACTCCCACCCCATCTCCCATCATCCACAGGTAATAACCCCACTCCATCTCCCATCATCCACAGGGAATAACCCCCACCCCATCTCCCATCATCCACGGGGAATAACCCCACCCCATCTCCCATCATCCACAGGGAATAACCCCACCTCATCTCCCATCATCCACGGGGAATAACCCCACCCCATCTCCCATCATGCACAGGGAATAACCCCCACCCCATCTCCCATCATCCACGGGGAATAACCCCACCCCATCTCCCATCATCCACGGGGAATAACCCCCACCCCATCTCCCATCATCCACAGGGAATAACCCCACCCCATCTCCCATCATCCACAGGGAATAACCCCCACCCCATCTCCCATCATCCACAGGGAATAACCCCCACCCCATCTCCCATCCTCCACAGGGAATAACCCCCACCCCATCCCCCATCATCCACAAGAAGAACCCCACCCCATCCCCCATCATCCACAAGAAGAACCCCACCCCATCTCTCATCATCCACAGGGAATAACCCCCACCCCATCTCCCATCATCCACAGGGAATAACCCCACCCCATCTCCCATCATCCACAGGGAATAACCCCCACCCCATCTCCCATCATCCACAGGAAATAACCCCACCCCATCTCCCATCATCCACAGGGAATAACCCCCACCCCATCTCCCATCATCCACAGGGAATAACCCCACCCCATCTCCCATCATCCACAGGGAATAACCCCCACCCCATCTCCCATCATCCACAGGGAATAACCCCACCTCATCTCCCATCATCCACAGGGGATAACCCCCACCCCATCTTCCACCCAGCAGTAGTACGGGTCATCGGTTCAAATCCCAACCACGGCACTGCCTGGAGTTTGCATGTTCATCCTGTGTGAGTTTCCACCTTCTAGAATTAGAACCACTTTAATAAATGGCCCCGCTCCTCCCGGACTCCACCATTAATAAATGGCCCCCCTCCTCCCTGACTCCACCATTAATAAATGGCCCCGCTCCTCCCGGACTCCACCATTAATAAATGGCCCCGCTCCTCCCGGACTCCACCATTAATAAATGGCCCTGCTCCTCCCGGACTCCACCATTAATAAATGGCCCCCCTCCTCCCGGACTCCACCATTAATAAATGGCCCCGCTCCTCCCGGACTCCACCATTAATAAATGGCCCCGCTCCTCCCGGACTCCACCATTAATAAATGGCCCCGCTCCTCCCGGACTCCACCATTAATAAATGGCCCCGCTCCTCCCGGACTCCACCATTAATAAATGGCCCCGCTCCTCCCGGACTCCACCATTAATAAATGGCCCCCTCCTCCCGGACTCCACCATTAATAAATGGCCCCCTCCTCCCGGACTCCACCATTAATAAATGGCCCCCTCCTCCCGGACTCCACCATTAATAAATGGCCCCCCTCCTCCCGGACTCCACCATTAATAAATGGCCCCGCTCCTCCCGGACTCCACCATTAATAAATGGCCCCGCTCCTCCCGGACTCCACCATTAATAAATGGCCCCGCTCCTCCCGGACTCCACCATTAATAAATGGCCCCGCTCCTCCCGGACTCCACCATTAATAAATGGCCCCGCTCCTCCCGGACTCCACCATTAATAAATGGCCCCGCTCCTCCCGGACTCCACCATTAATAAATGGCCCCGCTCCTCCCGGACTCCACCATTAATAAATGGCCCCGCTCCTCCCGGACTCCACCATTAATAAATGTCCCCGCTCCTCCCGGACTCCACCATTAATAAATGTCCCCGCTCCTCCCGGACTCCACCATTAATAAATGACCCCCTCCTCCCGGACTCCACCATTAATAAATGTCCCCGCTCCTCCCGGACTCCACCATTAATAAATGACCCCCTCCTCCCGGACTCCACCATTAATAAATGGCCCCGCTCCTCCCGGACTCCACCATTAATAAATGTCCCCCTCCTCCCGGACTCCACCATTAATAAATGTCCCCGCTCCTCCCGGATTCCACCATTAATAAATGACCCCCCCCCCAACTCCACCATTAATAAATGGCCCCGCTCCTCCCGGACTCCACCATTAATAAATGACCCCCCCCCCAACTGCACCATTAATAAATGGCCCCCTCCTCCTGGACTCCACCATTAATAAATGGCCCCGCTCCTCCCGGACTCCACCATTAATAAATGGCCCCGCTCCTCCCGGACTCCACCATTAATAAATGGCCCCGCTCCTCCCGGACTCCACCATTAATAAATGGCCCCGCTCCTCCCGGACTCCACCATTAATAAATGTCCCCGCTCCTCCTGGACTCCACCATTAATAAATGGCCCGGCTCCTCCCGGACTCCACCATTAATAAATGTCCCCGCTCCTCCCGGACTCCACCATTAATAAATGACCCGCTCCTCCCGGACTCCACCATTAATAAATGGCCCCGCTCCTCCCGGACTCCACCATTAATAAATGACCCCCTCCTCCCGGACTCCACCATTAATAAATGACCCCGCTCCTCCCGGACTCCACCATTAATAAATGACCCCCTCCTCCCGGACTCCACCATTAATAAATGACCCCCTCCTCCCGGACTCCACCATTAATAAATGACCCCGCTCCTCCCGGACTCCACCATTAATAAATGACCCCCCTCCTCCCGGACTCCACCATTAATGGCCCGCTCCTCCCGGACTCCACCATTAATAAATGGCCCCCTCCTCCTGGACTCCACCATTAATAAATGGCCCCCTCCTCCCGGACTCCACCATTAATAAATGACCCCGCTCCTCCCGGACTCCACCATTAATAAATGGCCCCCCTCCTCCCGGACTCCACCATTAATAAATGGCCCCGCTCCTCCCGGACTCCATTAATAAATGACCCGCTCCTCCCGGACTCCACCATTAATAAATGACCCGCTCCTCCCGGACTCCACCATTAATAAATGACCCCGCTCCTCCCGGACTCCACCATTAATAAATGTCCCCCTCCTCCCGGACTCCACCATTAACAAATGGCCCCGCTCCTCCCGGACTCCACCATTAATAAATGGCCACGCTCCTCCCGAACTCCACCATTAATAAATGGCCCCGCTCCTCCCGGACTCCACCATTAATAAATGGCCCCGCTCCTCCCGGACTCCACCATTAATAAATGGCCCCGCTCCTCCCGGACTCCACCATTAATAAATGACCCCGCTCCTCCCGGACTCCACCATTAATAAATGAACCCGCTCCTCCCGGACTCCACCATTAATAAATGTCCCCCTCCTCCCGGACTCCACCATTAACAAATGGCCCCGCTCCTCCCGGACTCCACCATTAATAAATGGCCCCGCTCCTCCCGGACTCCACCATTAATAAATGACCCCGCTCCTCCCGGACTCCACCATTAATAAATGGTCCCCCTCCTCCCGGACTCCACCATTAATAAATGGCCCCGCTCCTCCCGGACTCCACCATTAATCAATGTCCCCGCTCCTCCCGGACTCCACCATTAATAAATGGTCCCCCTCCTCCCGGACTCCACCATTAATAAATGGCCCCGCTCCTCCCGGACTCCACCATTAATCAATGTCCCCGCTCCTCCCGGACTCCACCATTAATAAATGGCCCCCTCCTCCCGGACTCCACTATTAATAAATGGCCCCGCTCCTCCCGGACTCCACCATTAATAAATGGCCCCCTCCTCCTGGACTCCATTAATAAATGGCCCCCTCCTCCCGGACTCCACTATTAATAAATGGCCCCGCTCCTCCCGGACTCCACCATTAATAAATGGCCCCCTCCTCCTGGACTCCACCATTAATAAATGACCCCGCTCCTCCCGGACTCCACCATTAATAAATGACCCCGCTCCTCCCGGACTCCACCATTAATAAATGGCCCCCCTCCTCCCGGACTCCACCATTAATAAATGGCCCCGCTCCTCCCGGACTCCATTAATAAATGACCCGCTCCTCCCGGACTCCACCATTAATAAATGGCCCCGCTCCTCCCGGACTCCACCATTAATAAATGACCCCGCTTCTCCCGGACTCCACCATTAATAAATGGTCCCCCTCCTCCCGGACTCCACCATTAATAAATGGCCCCGCTCCTCCCGGACTCCACCATTAATCAATGTCCCCGCTCCTCCCGGACTCCACCATTAATAAATGGCCCCCTCCTCCCGGACTCCACTATTAATAAATGGCCCCGCTCCTCCCGGACTCCACCATTAATAAATGGCCCCCTCCTCCTGGACTCCATTAATAAATGGCCCCCTCCTCCCGGACTCCACTATTAATAAATGGCCCCGCTCCTCCCGGACTCCACCATTAATAAATGGCCCCCTCCTCCTGGACTCCACCATTAATAAATGACCCCGCTCCTCCCGGACTCCACCATTAATAAATGACCCCGCTCCTCCCGGACTCCACCATTAATAAATGGCCCCCCTCCTCCCGGACTCCACCATTAATAAATGGCCCCGCTCCTCCCGGACTCCATTAATAAATGACCCGCTCCTCCCGGACTCCACCATTAATAAATGGCCCCGCTCCTCCCGGACTCCACCATTAATAAATGACCCCGCTTCTCCCGGACTCCACCATTAATAAATGTCCCGCTCCTCCCGGACTCCACCATTAACAAATGGCCCCGCTCCTCCCGGACTCCACCATTAATAAATGGCCCCGCTCCTCCCGGACTCCACCATTAATAAATGGCCCCGCTCCTCCCGGACTCCACCATTAATAAATGGCCCCGCTCCTCCCGGACTCCACCATTAATAAATGGCCCCGCTCCTCCCGGACTCCACCATTAATAAATGGCCCCGCTCCTCCCGGACTCCACCATTAATAAATGGTCCCGCTCTTCCCGGACTCCACCATTAATAAATGGCCCCCCTCCTCCTGGACTCCACCATTAATAAATGGCCCCGCTCTTCCCGGACTCCACCATTAATGGCCCCCCTCCTCCCGGACTCCACCATTAATAAATGGCCCCCTCCTCCCGGACTCCACCATTAATAAATGGCCCCCTCCTCCCGGACTCCACCATTAATAAATGGCCCCGCTCCTCCCGGACTCCACCATTAATGCCCCCCTCCTCCCGGACTCTACCATTAATGCCCCCCTCCTCCCGGACTCCACCATTATTAAATGGCCCCCCTCCTCCCGGACTCCACCATTAATAAATGACCCTCCTCCTCCCGGACTCCACCATTAATAAATGGCCCCGCTCCTCCCGGACTCCACCATTAATAAATGGCCCCGCTCCTCCCAGACTCCACCATTAATAAATGACCCTCCTCCTCCCGGACTCCACCATTAATAATTGACCCTCCTCCTCCCGGACTCCACCATTAATAAATGGCCCCGCTCCTCCCGGACTCCACCATTAATAAATGACCCGCTCCTCCCGGACTCCACCATTAATAAATGGCCCCGCTCCTCCCGGACTCCACCATTAATAAATGACCCGCTCCTCCCGGACTCCACCATTAATAAATGACCCCCCTCCTCCCGGACTCCACCATTAATAAATGGCCCCGCTCCTCCCAGACTCCACCATTAATAAATGGCCCCGCTCCTCTCGGACTCCACCATTAATAAATGACCCCGCTCCTCCCGGACTCCACCATTAATAAATGACCCCCTTCTCCCGGACTCCACCATTAATAAATGGCCCCGCTCCTCCCAGACTCCACCATTAATAAATGGCCCCGCTCCTCCCGGACTCCACCATTAATAAATGGCCCCGCTCCTCCCGGACTCCACCATTAATAAATGGCCCCGCTCCTCCCGGACTCCACCATTAATAAATGACCCGCTCCTCCCGGACTCCACCATTAATAAATGGCCCCGCTCCTCCCAGACTCCACCATTAATAAATGGCCCCGCTCCTCCCGGACTCCACCATTAATAAATGACCCGCTCCTCCCGGACTCCACCATTAATAAATGACCCCGCTCCTCCCGGACTCCACCATTAATAAATGACCCCCCTCCTCCCGGACCCCACCATTAATAAATGGCCCCCCCCTCCTCCCGGACTCCACCATTAATAAATGACCCGCTCCTCCCGGACTCCACCATTAATAAATGACCCGCTCCTCCCGGACTCCACCATTAATAAATGGCCCCGCTCCTCCTGGACTCCACCATTAATAAATGACCCCCCTCCTCCCGGACTCCATTAATAAATGGCCCGCTCCTCCCGGACTCCACCATTAATAAATGGCCCCGCTCCTCCCGGACTCCACCATTAATAAATGACCCCCCTCCTCCCGGACTCCATTAATAAATGGCCCCGCTCCTCCCGGACTCCACCATTAATAAATGACCCCCCTCCTCCCGGACTCCACCATTAATAAATGACCCCGCTCCTCCCGGACTCCACCATTAATAAATGGCCCCGCTCCTCCCGAACTCTACCATTAATAAATGGCCCCGCTCCTCCCGGACTCCACCATTAATAAATGACCCGCTCCTCCCGGACTCCACCATTAATAAATGACCCCCCTCCTCCCGGACTCCACCATTAATAAATGACCCCGCCCTTCCCAGACTCCACCATTAATAAATGTCCCCGCTCCTCCCGGACTCCACCATTAATAAATGTCCCCGCTCCTCCCGGACCCCACCATTAATAAATGACCCCGCTCCTCCCGGACTCCACCATTAATAAATGTCCCCGCTCCTCCCGGACTCCACCATTAATAAATGACCCGCTCCTCCCGGACTCCACCATTAATAAATGACCCGCTCCTCCCGGACTCCACCATTAATAAATGACCCCGCTCCTCCCGGACTCCACCATTAATAAATGACCCCGCTCCTCCCGGACTCCACCATTAATAAATGACCCCGCTCCTCCCGGACTCCACCATTAATAAATGACCCGCTCCTCCCGGACTCCACCATTAATAAATGGCCCCGCTCCTCCCGGACTCCACCATTAATAAATGGCCCCGCTCCTCCCGGACTCCACCATTAATAAATGGCCCCGCTCCTCCCGGACTCCACCATTAATAAATGGCCCCGCTCCTCCCGGACTCCACCATTAAAAAATGGCCCCGCTCCTCCCGGACTCCACCATTAATAAATGGCCCCGCTCCTCCCGGACTCCACCATTAATGACCCCCTCCTCCCGGACTCCACCATTAATAAATGGCCCCGCTCCTCCCGGACTCCACCATTAATAAATGGCCCCGCTCCTCCCGGACTCCACCATTAATAAATGACCCCGCTCCTCCCGGACTCCACCATTAATAAATGGCCCCGCTCCTCCCGGACTCCACCATTAATAAATGACCCCCCTCCTCCCGGACTCCACCATTAATAAATGACCCCGCTCCTCCCAGACTCCACCATTAATAAATGACCCCCCTCCTCCCGGACTCCACCATTAATAAATGACCCCCTCCTCCCGGACTCCACCATTAATAAATGGCCCCCTCCTCCCGGACTCCACCATTAATAAATGACCCCGCTCCTCCCGGACTCCACCATTAATAAATGACCCCCCTCCTCCCAGACTCCACCATTAATAAATGACCCCCTCCTCCCGGACTCCACCATTAATAAATGACCCCGCTCCTCCCGGACTCCACCATTAATAAATGACCCCGCTCCTCCCGGACTCCACCATTAATAAATGACCCCGCTCCCCCCGGACTCCACCATTAATAAATGGCCCCGCTCCCCCCGGACTCCACCATTAATAAATGGCCCCGCTCCTCCCGGACTCCACCATTAATAAATGACCCCCTCCTCCCGGACTCCACCATTAATAAATGACCCCGCTCCCCCCGGACTCCACCATTAATAAATGTCCCCGCTCCTCCCGGACTCCACCATTAATAAATGGCCCCACTCCTCCCGGACTCCACCATTAATAAATGACCCGCTCCTCCCGGACTCCACCATTAATAAATGACCCGCTCCTCCCGGACTCCACCATTAATAAATGACCCCGCTCCTCCCGGACTCCACCATTAATAAATTACCCCGCTCCTCCCGGACTCCACCATTAATAAATGACCCCGCTCCTCCCGGACTCCACCATTAATAAATGGACCCGCTCCTCCCAGACTCCACCATTAATAAATGACCCCCCTCCTTCCGGACTCCACCATTAATAAATGGCCCCCTCCTCCTGGACTCCACCATTAATAAATGACCCCGCTCCTCCCGGACTCCACCATTAATAAATGGCCCCGCTCCTCCCGGACTCCACCATTAATAAATGACCCCCTCCTCCCGGACTCCACCATTAATAAATGGCCCCCTCCTCCTGGACTCCACCATTAATAAATGACCCCCTCCTCCCGGACTCCACCATTAATAAATGACCCCCTCCTCCCGGACTCTACCATTAATAAATGGCCCCGCTCCTCCCGGACTCCACCATTAATAAATGACCCCGCTCCTCCCGGACTCCACCATTAATAAATGGCCCCCCTCCTCCCAGACTCCACCATTAATAAATGACCCCGCTCCTCCCGGACTCCACCATTAATAAATGACCCCCCTCCTCCCGGACTCCACCATTAATAAATGGCCCCCTCCTCCCGGACTCCACCATTAATAAATGACCCCGCTCCTCCCGGACTCCACCATTAATAAATTACCCCGCTCCTCCCGGACTCCACCATTAATAAATGACCCCGCTCCTCCCGGACTCCACCATTAATAAATGGCCCCGCTCCTCCCGGACTCCACCATTAATAAATGACCCCCTCCTCCCGGACTCCACCATTAATAAATGGCCCCCTCCTCCTGGACTCCACCATTAATAAATGACCCCCTCCTCCCGGACTCCACCATTAATAAATGACCCCCTCCTCCCGGACTCCACCATTAATAAATGGCCCCGCTCCTCCCGGACTCCACCATTAATAAATGACCCCGCTCCTCCCGGACTCCACCATTAATAAATGGCCCCCCTCCTCCCAGACTCCACCATTAATAAATGACCCCCTCCTCCCGGACTCCACCATTAATAAATGTCCCCCCTCCTCCCGGACTCCACCATTAATAAATGGCCCGCTCCTCCCGGACTCCACCATTAATAAATGACCCCCCTCCTCCTGGACTCCACCATTAATAAATGACCCCCTCCTCCCGGACTCCACCATTAATAAATGACCCCGCTCCTCCCGGACTCCACCATTAATAAATGACCCCCTCCTCCCGGACTCCACCATTAATAAATGGCCCCCCTCCTCCCGGACTCCACCATTAATAAATGACCCCCTCCTCCCGGACTCCACCATTAATAAATGGCCCCCCTCCTCCCAGACTCCACCATTAATGGCGTCATTCATCACATAGCGATTAGCACTCATCCATGTTCGGCGATGTGAATCGGGGGAGGGTAAATCTCGGAGATGAAGACTCTTTCATCTCGCAGTGGGAAGTCTTCTGCGGTGGATGTCAAGAACTCATTTCCACAAAAAGGGGATTGAGAAAAGCTTTACACATGCAGCAAATCCCAGGAGGAAAGAGGACGAGGATCAGCCGCTCCGCGCCGTGTCACTCGCTCTTTGATATTCGCCGTGGATCAGGATAAATCTGTGACGGCTTTACCCAGACAGAAGCTGTAATGGTGAGATGATGATACACAGACCTCCCAGGGTGTGCGCCCCTCCCCCCCCCCACCCATTACACACACACTGCCAGAATCTCTATATATTCATCTTATTACAGGTATGCAATCGACACCCAGCTTAACATACACATCAGTCCCTGCCCTTTCCATCTACTCTCCCCATCTCATACACATACCACACAGGGGGAAATTCACCTCCCAGCATGACTCTGGAGGGTGCGAGGAAACCCCACACCAGGCACAGAGAGAACATACAAACTCCATGCAGATCGTGTAGGAGGACCCCAGTGCTGCAAGGCAGAAGTACTAACCACTAAGCCACTGAACACAAGTCAGCATGGGCCGCTCTGCGACTACACAGCCCCATACACAACAAACTGCCAGGAACTATTTCCCTGCTTTCAACACATCAACTTCAGGGACAACATGTTCACTTGCAGTCTAATATATCCCACCCACTTTCAGGTGTCATTGTAATGGGATAATCAACGTTCTTCCCTTTACCCGTCAGTGTATAATTATATATAATAATAGTGTGTGACTGTGGGGGAGGGGACATTAGAGTGTAAGCTCCTCTGTACAGAGACTGATGTGACTGTGGGGGGGAGGGGACATTAGAGTGTAAGCTCCTCTGTACAGAGACTGATGTGACTGTGGGGGGGGAGGGGACATTAGAGTGTAAGCTCCTCTGTATAGAGACTGATGTGACTGTGGGGGAGGGGACATTAGAGTGTAAGCTCCTCTGTACAGAGACTGATGTGACTGTGGGGGGAGGGGACATTAGAGTGTAAGCTCCTCTGTATAGAGACTGATGTGACTGTGGGGGAGGGGACATTAGAGTGTAAGCTCCTCTGTACAGAGACTGATGTGACTGTGGGGGGAGGGGACATTAGAGTGTAAGCTCCTCTGTACAGAGACTGATGTGACTGTGGGGGGAGGGGACATTAGAGTGTAAGCTCCTCTGTACAGAGACTGATGTGACTGTGGGGGAGGGGACATTAGAGTGTAAGCTCCTCTGTATAGAGACTGATGTGACTGTGGGGGGAGGGGACATTAGAGTGTAAGTTCCTCTGTATAGAGACTGATGTGACTGTGGGGGGAGGGGACATTAGAGTGTAAGCTCCTCTGTATAGAGACGGATGTGACTGTGGGGGGAGGGGACATTAGAGTGTAAGCTCCTCTGTATAGAGACTGATGTGACTGTGGGGGGGGACATTAGAGTGTAAGCTCCTCTGTATAGAGACGGATGTGACTGTGGGAGGAGGGGACATTAGAGTGTAAGCTCCTCTGTACAGAGACTGATGTGACTGTGGGGGGAGGGGACATTAGAGTGTAAGCTCCTCTGTATAGAGACTGATGTGACTGTGGGGGAGGGGACATTAGAGTGTAAGCTCCTCTGTACAGAGACTGATGTGACTGTGGGGGGAGGGGACATTAGAGTGTAAGCTCCTCTGTATAGAGACTGATGTGACTGTGGGGGAGGGGACATTAGAGTGTAAGCTCCTCTGTATAGAGACGGATGTGACTGTGGGAGGAGGGGACATTAGAGTGTAAGCTCCTCTGTACAGAGACTGATGTGACTGTGGGGGGAGGGGACATTGGAGTGTAAGCTCCTCTGTATAGAGACTGATGTGACTGTGGGGGGAGGGGACATTAGAGTGTAAGCTCTGTACAGAGACTGATGTGACTGTGGGGGAGGGGACATTAGAGTGTAAGCTCCTCTGGTACAGAGACTGATGTGATTGGCTCAGTGATCTCTGTACAGCTCTGCGGTATATGTCAGAGCTATATAAATGTATAATAATAGTGTGTGATTGTGGGGGACATTAGAGTGTAAGCTCCTTTGGTACAGGGACCGATTTGGGGGAAGTACCCACAGTAACCATCAGAGGACGTACCTGTATGTCCATGGAGCGGAGAGTGCGGTCTGGGGAGGGTGGGGGAGGTGCTGGAGGCTACAATCAGGCTCTTGCGATTACTTGTGCGGCAGCTGTGGAGAGAAGCAGACGGATTATTAGAATAGGAGGAGGAGGAGGAGGAGGAGGAGGAGGAGGAGGAGGACGGTAGATTAGAATAAAATATTTAATATACAGAATAACATTCCAGAACCGGATATAAATGAGTGTTAATATCATGAAAACATTTGCTCAGGTTACTAGGAAACCAATCGGATCCGCTTCATACAGAGGGGGGTGGGGGGAGGTGAGGACACGGCCGGGGAGGTCATATGAGGCCACCGCTCTCCACTTACACCGGGTTCATGGAGGACGGTGGGACAGATGGAGGTAGAGGGATCTCCGACTCCCCGACTATGGAGGAGATCCGGCCAAAAGCCCCGAAAATTATTTCTTTTTCTTTCCTTATCACAGCCTACAGACATTTCCAGAGCCACCAACACCAATCAGAGCAAAGAGTGCCCACAGACATTTGACCAGCGTCATCCAATCAGTTGGACCGATTTCATGTCTGAGGTACCCTCAGACAGTCCACCGGGGATCTGGTTGGTTGCCTTTCCAAGACAGAAAAACACATATGTGATCCGATCATCATCGTTCTGCAACAAATCAGGCCGGCATCAGAGCCGTCACCACATGACAACCTCCAACGGTCCCTCCCCTCTCCATCACCACCATGACAACCTCCAACGGTCCCTCCCCTCTCCATCACCACCATGACAACCTCCAACGGTCCCTCCCCTCTCCATCACCACCATGACAACCTCCAACGGTCCCTTCCCTCTCCATCACCACCATGACAACCTCCAACTGGTCCCCTCCCCTATCAACTCATGACAACCTCCAACTGGCCCCTCCCCATCACCATGACAAACTCCAAATGACCTTGTCTCTCCATCACCACCATGACAATCTCCAACTGGCCCCTTCCCATCATCCCATGACAACCTCCAACTGGCCCCTCCCCTCTCCAACACCACTGTGACAACCTCCAACTGGTCTCCTCCCTTCTCAATCACCATCCTGACAACCTCCAACTGGCCCCTCCCCTCTCCATCACCACCATGACAACCTCCAACTGGTCTCCTCCCTTCTCAAATCACCATCCTGACAACCTCCAACTGGCCCCTCCCCTCTCCAACACCACCGTGACAACCTCCAACTGGTCTCCTCCCTTCTCAATCACCATCCTGACAACCTCCAACTGGTCCCCTCCCCTATCATCTCAGGACAACCTCCAACTGGCCCCTCCCCTCTCCATCACCACCATGACAACCTCCAACTGGTCTCCTCCCTTCTCAATCACCATCCTGACAACCTCCAACTGGTCCCCTCCCCTATCATCTCAGGACAACCTCCAACTGGCCCCTCCCCTCTCCATCACCACCATGACAACCTCCAACTGGTCTCCTCCCTTCTCAATCACCATCCTGACAACCTCCAACTGGTCCCCTCCCTTCTCAATCACCATCCTGACAACCTCCAACTGGTCCCCTCCACTATCATCTCAGGACAACCTCCAACTGGCCCCTCCCCATCACAACCCACCAAGGAACGTTTCCAACACCTTGTTGTATCTATGCCACCAAGAATGAAGGCAAAAGGGGGTCCAACCTAGGACTAGCAAAGGGGACCTAATAAAGGGGGTCCAACCCGCTACTAGCAAGGTGGACCTAATAAAGTGTCCGGTGAGTGTATATAGATGTTACCCGACACAAGTGGTGCCCGTGTCTGCAATGGACGTTATTTCTGGGAACAGCAAGCATTGCGATGCTCAGTCTTCCAGAGGGCCCATATTAGGACCCCAATCCCACCATCCTGCCCCCCATATCAAGAGGAGCCAAGGCTTCCATGGGATTGAACAGAAACCACCAGGAACAAATCCTCCCACCGCTGAGCGGGGTCTTCCACTCCAGAAGAACAATCTGTGCAGCTGTGATGTGACCCCCTCCTTTCTGCACCCCCCCCCCTGTCCACTTACTGGCAGGAGAAATGCGATCGCACTGAGGGGGGGGATGTTCGGCTTTCAGGATTAGGATTTCTATGTACTGTAAATAATGGCAGAGGACGGAGAAGTGGTGAACATCAGACCCGTCACAAGTCCGGCCACACACATCGCACGAGTCCGGCCACACACATCGCGCCGAGTCCGGCCACACACATCGCGCCGAGCCCGGCCACACACATCGCACCGAGCCCGGCCACACACATCGCACCGAGTCCGGCCACACACATCGCACCGAGTCCGGCCATACACATCGCACCGAGTCCGGCCATACACATCGCACCGAGTCCGGCCATACACATCGCACCGAGTCCGGCCATACACATCGCACCGAGTCCGGCCATACACATCGCACCGAGTCCGGCCACACACATCGCACCGAGTCCGGCCACACACATCGCACCGAGTCCGGCCACACACATCGCACCGAGTCCGGCCACACACATCGCACCGAGTCCGGCCATACACATCACACCGAGTCCGGCCACACACATCGCGCCGAGCCCGACCACACACATCGCACCGAGTCCGGCCACACACATCGCACCGAGTCCGGCCACACACATCGCACCGAGTCCGGCCACACACATCGCACCGAGTCCGGCCACACACATCGCACCGAGTCCGGCCATACACATCACACCGAGTCCGGCCACACACATCGCGCCGAGCCCGGCCACACACATCACACCGAGTCCGGCCATACACATCGCACAGAGTCCGGCCACACACATCACACCGAGTCCGGCCATACACATCGCACAGAGTCCGGCCACACACTTTAGACCCGCCATGAATCTGGCCAAACACATCAGACCTGCTCTGCCATTCAGAGTATCAATACTCCACATAGAGAATCTCTCCACCAATCATCTTCCTCGCTGGTTATTCATAAAGAGAAGAATGGAGAAGAATACATTGTGACCAATACGGTGTCAGTGCATCCAGGAAACATACAGACACATCGATTGCCAAGAATCACATTATATACATAGAAGATTGGATAGATTTGTGACTTTTTTCTACAAAAGATCAGAGCTATAAGGCCTTGTACACACTAGCTTTAATCTCTGAAGAGCAATCTGCTTTTGGATTGCTGTTCAGAGTGCATTTGACAGTCGGTGAGGAGGTGTTTTATCGTCTCCCTGCCACTTGATTTAACCCTCCATTGCATGAGGTTGCAGGTCGCTTGCAGAGCGATCCCACTCACATGTATGGGTCGTGTTCGGCGCTCCCTACACTCCCTGAATGTGATGGGGAGATCTTAGAATTGCGGCATTCATACCCCCGGCTGCTGGCTAAAGGGGGTTAGCAGTACAGGGGGGCAGAAAAAGCACGGCTCAACCTTGGGGAACGAGCCCCAACATACACAGAGAGCAGGCAGCCATGACCTCCTCATGTTTTTAATCTTGTACAGTTTGTAGGTCACATTAAAAAGGTGGAAAAAGTTCTGAAGTGATTTATCACAGAAACTTGACATTTTACCACCCGGGGTGTGTAGACTTTTTATATCCACTGTACATTGCGGTCTGCAAGTTGTTTACCGGGATTATGGATGAAGCCATCAGCAATAACCCCGGTATTGTTTTTTTGCAGCCGGTGACCCTTTTTGATAAAAGAGGTCCAAGTGGCTCGTTGGTCACTGGATCACTTTCAAAAGCAGCAGACATTCTTGACCCCCCCCCCCCCACCCCCGCCCCAATGTTCCTCAGGCTTACCGTTCTCATTGGCAAGCTCAGGAAACAATCCAACCTCTTGCATGGCTGGCCATAGAG
This sequence comes from Lithobates clamitans, assembly GCA_037952925.1. NCBI lineage: Eukaryota > Metazoa > Chordata > Amphibia > Anura > Ranidae > Lithobates > Lithobates clamitans. The sequence continues at coordinate 41,527 of JBBGZY010002943.1, forward strand.
GTTACCAGAGACCAGATCGTCTCTGATCACCTCTATGATCTAGGACAAACTTTCTAAACAAAGGACAAGCTGACTATCCTGCAGACTTTAGGTGGGCCAGGACTGTGGAATTTGATAATAGAAAAGGTCCCGAAATCAGTGGGAAAAAAACAATCTCATCTGTGGTGACAGTGGGAGGAATTGTGCCCCATCATCGGTATCATTGGGAGGAATCGTGCTCCATTGTTGGTATCATTGGGAGGAATCGTGCTCCATTGTTGGTATCATTGGGAGGAATCGTGCTCCATTGTTGGTATCATTGGGAGGAATTGTGTCTGTTCATTGGTGTCAGTGGGAGGAATTATGCCCCGTTGTTTGTATCAGTGGATGAAATTATGTCCCAAGGGCCAGAAAAAAAAGCAAAGGGCCACATCTGGTCCCCAGGCCACAGTTTGGAGACCTCTGATCTAGGAGGACTGGAGCAACGTCATGACATCACTTCCGGTCTAGGGCAGAAATAATTCTTTTTTTTTTTTTTTTTTTTGTGTGGATCTTTTGCTTTCAAAAGGTAAAGAAGAGATTATAGACCCCAGATCTCTCCATAAAGAGGACCTGTCATCTCTTATTTCTATTACATGAGATCTCTCCATAAAGAGGACCTGTCATCTCTTATTTCTATTACATGAGATCTCCATAAAGAGGACCTGTCATCTCTTATTTCTATTACATGAGATCTCCATAAAGAGGACCTGTCATCTCTTATTTCTATTACATGAGATCTCCATAAAGAGGACCTGTCATCTCTTATTTCTATTACATGATCTCTCCATAAAGAGGACCTGTCATCTCTTATTTCTATTACATGATCTCTCCATAAAGAGGACCTGTCATCTCTTATTTCTATTACATGATCTCTCCATAAAGAGGACCTGTCATCTCTTATTTCTATTACATGAGATCTCTCCATAAAGAGGACCTGTCATCTCTTATTTCTATTACATGAGATCTCCATAAAGAGGACCTGTCATCTCTTATTTCTATTACATGAGATCTCCATAAAGAGGACCTGTCATCTCTTATTTCTATTACATGAGGTCTCCATAAAGAGGACCTGTCATCTCTTATTTCTATTACATGAGATCTCCCCATAAAGAGGACCTGTCATCTCTTATTTCTATTACATGAGATCTCCATAAAGAGGACCTGTCATCTCTTATTTCTATTACATGAGATCTCCATAAAGAGGACCTGTCATCTCTTATTTCTATTACATGAGATCTCCATAAAGAGGACCTGTCATCTCTTATTTCTATTACATGAGATCTCCATAAAGAGGACCTGTCATCTCTTATTTCTATTACATGAGATCTCTATAAAGAGGACCTGTCATCTCTTATTTCTATTACATGAGATCTCCATAAAGAGGACCTGTCATCTCTTATTTCTATTACATGATCTCTCCATAAAGAGGACCTGTCATCTCTTATGTCTATTACATGAGATTTTACACTTCTTGTAATAGGAATTAAAGTAAAATTAAATTTTTTACACTCTCCCTTTTTAAATTAACACATGCAATTAATAATAAAAAATGTAAAGCACCCCCATCCCTCCGTGCTTGTGCATACATAGATTGCGCAATAACTGCCATTTCATTCTCTAGGGTCCCTGCTAAAAATACATATAACGTTTGTGGGGTGGGGGGTTGGGGGGTTCCAAGTAATTTTCTAGCAAAAAAAAAAAAAAACAGATTAAAAAAAAAAGAAAGAAACCCGGTCTGGAAGTGAATATTTTTCATGAAAAGCCGCAGCGGCTTCATCAGAAACAGATGATTTCTCCTCCTACATTCAGAACATCACATCTCTCCGCCTGCAATTCTCTAACCGGTGACAGGCGGAGAGATAATGAGACATTCCCATCCCCCCCAATTATCATTCATAATGGAGGTTTCCCTCCTCTGTACAGTGATAATTGGGGGTCTGAGCTCGGGGGGTGATTCAGCTTCTTAGAGCGGAGTTCTCCTTTAAGCCGTAGATGACGGCAGTGTCCCCCTTGTAGTCTTGCGCACAGCGCCGTGTACACCGCCGTACGTTATATTCCCCAGGACCAGACTCATTGAGAAGGAAAGAAGCGCTGGGGCCGACAAATGTCTCCGGTGTGGAAGGCGTGCGGCTCACAAAGGACGCAGCTGCGCGACGCGGCGTCCATCCACATCGGGGAAGTTGTGGATTTAATTACAGTCATTTGCAGAGATTGGAGTGTGAATGGGAAAAGGCGGGACACAAACCAGGCGAGAACAATAATTACATCCTCAAAAGAGGAAAGACAACAAGCATCTGGTCGCCTGTCAGAGGAGACGCTTCCCCTCACGCCGTCCGCCATCTTCCATTACCGGGGGTCACAGGTATAATAAGATCACACAGCATGAGGCACTAACGGGAGCCGGCAGGGTGACCCGCCGTCACCTACCATCACCCACCTTGTAATTTACACCATGACCTGAACACAGATCCCCCATCTCAGGTCTAGGAGAATGTTGCCGAGTAATAAGCAGTGGAAAAGGAATGACTTTGTGTGATCAGTCAGGACCCCAGGACACTGGAGGCTGCAAGTCTAGGAGGTCCCGGCCATCTGGGAGATGTATGAAAGTTCTGGATCTGATCACCTGATGGGCCCGAGGTTTGAAACATACTGACAGCCAAGAGCCCCGCCCCCTTTTACGGCATTTCAGCAGTGCGGCACAGCGCTCCGGAACGACGTACATCCGGGGTGAGTGTAATTATTGTTCAATCGGTAGGAAATCAGACAACCAGGGGGACCCGCCAATCCCAGGTCCTTTACTGGACATGGGAACTGCTGCACCTCAGAAGTCTTTCCTGTTAATCAGCTTTTATTGCACCTTCCCTGGTCCAATCACTGGAGAGCATGGAGAAAGGAAGTGGCTGCAAAGAGGCTGCAGGAGATCTGCATCTGTGCAGCCTTCTAGAATACCGGGGGGTACTCGTCATGTGTCTGATGCAAGTGGGGTGCCCTGATGGAAGGGGGGATCCTGGAGACCCAGATGGAAGGGGGGATCCTGGAGACCCCGATGGAAGGGGGGATCCCAACGGAGACCCTGATGGAAGCGGGGATCCTGTAGACCCCGATGGAAGGGGGGATCCCAATGGAGACCCTGATGGAAGGGGGAGAAATAAGAAGAAGTTTACCACTGCACATAAAAATGGTGCCGGCCCTGTACACAACAGGTACGCTGATGGAGATCCCGATAGAAGGGGGGGTATGCTGATGGAGACCCCGATGGAAGGGGGGGTATGCTGATGGAGACCCCGATGGAAGGGGGGGTACGCTGATGGAGACCCCGATGGAAGGGGGGGTACGCTGATGGAGACTCCGATGGAAGGGGGGGTACGCTGATGGAGACCCTGATGGAAGGGGGTACACAACAGGAAGTATGTAGTGAAAAAAGTCCAGATGACCGCACTGATAAAAAGGGGGGCCTTGATGGAAGGGGGTTACCCTGGTAGAGAGGGGGGGCCTGCTGGAAGGGGGGGAACCCTGATGGAGACCCCAATGGAAGGGGGGTACACTGATGGAGACTCTGATAGAAGGGGGGGTACGCTGATGGAGACCCTGATGGAAGGGGGGGTACGCTGATGGAGACCCTGATGGAAGGGGGGGTACGCTGATGGAGACCCTGATAAAAGGGGGGGGTACGCTGATGGAGACCCTGATGGAAGGGGGGGTACGCTGATGGAGACCCTGATGGAAGGGGGGTACGCTGATGGAGACCCTGATGGAAGGGGGGGGTACGCTGATGGAGACCCTGATGGAAGGGGGGGGTACGTTGATGGAGACCCTGATGGAAGGGGGGGTAGGTTGATGGAGACACTGATGGAAGGGGGGGTACGTTGATGGAGACACTGATGGAAGGGGGGGTACGCTGATTGTAGACCCTGATGGAAGGGGGGGTACGCTGATGGAGACACTGATGGAAGGGGAGGTATCCTGATGGAAGGGGAGGTAGGCTGATGGAGACACTGATGGAGACCCTGATGGAAAGGGGGGGTACGCTGATGGAGACACTGATGGAAGGGGAGGTACCCAGATGGAAGGGGAGGTACGCTGATGGAGACACTGATGGAGACACTGATGGAAGGGGAGATACGCTGATGGAGACTCTGATGGAAGGGGAGGTACGCTGATTGTAGACCCCGATGGAAGGGGAGGTACGCTGATGGAGACCCTGATGGAAGGGGGGGTACGCTGATGGAGACCCTGATGGAAGGGGGGGTACGCTGACGGAGACCCTGATGGAAGGGGGGGGTACGCTGATGGAGACCCTGATGGAAGGGGAGGGTATGCTGATTGTAGACCCCGATGGAAGGAGAGGTACGCTGATAGAGACCCTGATGGAAGGGAGGGTACGCTGACGGAGACCCTGATGGAAGGGGAGGTACCCTGATGGAAGGGGAGGTACGCTGATGGAGACACTGATGGAGACACTGATGGAAGGGGAGGTACGCTGATTGTAGACCCCGATGGAAGGGGAGGTACGCTGATGGAGACACTGATAGAAGGGGAGGTACCCTGATGGAAGGGGAGGTACGCTGATGGAGACACTGATGGAAGGGGAGATACGCTGATGGAGACCCCGATGGAAGGGGAGGTACGCTGATTGTAGACCCTGATGGAAGGGGGGGGTACGCTGATGGAGACCCTGATGGAAGGGGAGGTACGCTGATTGTAGACCCTGATGGAAGGGGGGGGTACGCTGATGGAGACCCTGATGGAAGGGGGGGTACGCTGATGGAGACCTTGATGGAAGGGGAGGGTACGCTGATGGAGACCCTGGGGGGGAGGGGGGACCCTGATGGAAGGGGGGGGACCCTGATGGAAGGGGGGGGGGACCCTAATGTAGACCGTGATGGAAGGGGGGGGGACCCTGATGGAGGCAATTTTTCATCCTGCAAATATTTGTAAAATATACAAAGTGGCCCTTGTACTGAAATGTTTGGGGACCCCTGTTATAGATGAATGAGCTGATGCAGGGTCTGGGCCCACCGTACTCTACACCTTTATATTTTTGGTGCGCTGGGGTCCTGGCTTTGAAGATTCCCAACCTCCGTGCACCCCTCTGCGCCCAGCACCAGCAGAGCAGACGCTCTAATCTCCCGGAGTGAGATGCGGTCAGCTGGAATGTAATGAAAGCTTTCATAGGACTGATGGCAGCTGCTCCGGCACCCGGACCTCCTCAGCCTCTTCAATTATTAATACGGGGGAACAAGGAGGCGCGGCGTGCTGCAAAATGTCACAGAGAATCCTAATGAAGATCTCCGTCGTTCACCGAATAATGACATTGGATTTCTGAGCCGTTCCCCCTCCTCAGTGTGTCACCCGGGTCACCTCTGTCTCTAACATTAGAGAATCGTAAAGCATCGCTGAGAACATTCCTCTACATCAGAGAGACAGGAGCCAGCAAAAGGGGGGCATAAGACCCCCAGCACAGGACCGAAGTCCCCCCCCTAACCCAGGACTGAGCTCCTGCTGGAGAATGCTGTGTGTGTAGAAAGTTGCCCATCACAAGAATGCAGCAAGATGAATGAGACTCCTAATTGGGTGGGGAACAGAGCTGTGCAAGATGACAGTAGGTGGTCACTTTCCAGGGTCCTGGATTTTGGGGGGGTGGGGGGGGGAGTACATAAAGTTTGTCAACACCACCACCCCGCCCCCCGATAATCAAGGCGGACATCTGAACTCTGTGTCTAGAGATATGGGTGACCCTATCCAGAGACCCCAGGATATCGGTGTCCCCTATACTTCTCTCCCCCCCCCAATAACAAAGCTGTACCCAGGATATCAGTGTCCCCTATACTTCCCCCCCCCATAACAAAGCTGTACCCCATACTCCTGTCCAGAGACCCCAGGATATCAGCGTCCCCTATACTCCCCCTACCCCCCATAACAAAACTGTACCCCTGTGTTCAGAGACCCCAGAATATTAGTGTTCCCTAATTCTCCCCCCATAACAAAGCTGTACCCCTGTACTGCTGTCTGATCAGGGACCCCAGAATATCAGTGTCCCCTATAACAAAGCTGTACACCACTGTGTGACCAGAGATCCCAGGATATCAGTGTTCCCTACCCCCCATAACAAAGTTGTACCCCTGTACTCCTGTGTTCAGAGACCCCTAAATATCAGTGTCCCTTATAACCCCCCCCCCCAATAACAAAGCTGTACCCCTGTACTCCTCCAGAGGCCCCTCCTGCCAGAGATGATTGTGCATCCCATACAAACCATCATAACGCTGGTGGACTCCTGTACTTCCCGTCCCCAATCACCACCCCCCCCCCCCCCCCAATAACCAAGGTGGACATCTGAACTCCCAGAGACCCCGGGATATCGGTGTCTTCTATACAAACACTGATAAGAGCAGGCAGCAGCTGTACTCCTAGTGACCAATCGATGCGGTCTGCACTCCGCATGCTTGGTTCAGGTCTGGGACCCCATGCTGGGGCAGTTCTTCATGACCCGGGAACAGTGGGGGGCCCCCCCATACCACACACAGAAGGCAAGTCCACAACATATCATAATAAAAGCTAAGCCACGGACTTGTCAAAATGCAGAAAGTGTAATAATACGGCAGACATCAATATTACAGCCACATCCAGCCAATCAAACTTTATACATCCGATCAGAAGGAGGATCCAGGGGGAAGGTTCCCGGTAGCGGTGATGACCCGGCACAGAATATCAGAGACAGGACTCTTAAGCAGCGGTTGCCTCTGCTGTGGACTGCGTTCAGGGGGTCTAATCTGCTCCACAATATTCCAATACAGAACTGTGACCAGAGCAAGACAAACCAGAGAGAATATCGCCAGAAGCATGGAACTCGCAGGGGCTGCTGAGCAGCAAAGAACACGCAAGGGAGGGGTCATATCATACAAAAGTAACTGCACCCACCACTGAACCCCCTGGATGGAGGGTGGTCCCGGGTCCTTCCAGTCAGATGTACAGACAGTATGAAGGGGGAACCTGAGGGATCCGACTACACCAGGGAATCCCCCAAACTCTTTACTCCCTACCTTGGCACAAAGAAGACCCCCCCCCCCCCCCCCGCCTCCCCGGGAAAACATCCAACACACCTCAGAGAGACGTCTCCATTATCAGGAGTCCAGGCTGGGAGTGCCAGCATCAACCACCCACAGTTCTGCTAATAACACGAGCAATCAAGAAAATCTGGCAGCCAAAACAATGCTGAGTGAGCGAGGTCAGACATCAGGAAGCTGCTTACCTCTTGGATCTTCTCAGCATGTTGGTCTCCGGCAGAGAGATATGGGACAGAACTGTCCAGAAAGAGTCAGACATGATTCAAGAGAGGACTCATGGCTGGCCGGCTGTGGATGAATGAGCCCCCCTCTGATGTAGCCGTATTCCCCGAGGATGGCACTGAAGTGATGCTGTACCGCCTTCTCCAGAGCTGTGGATCGATTTCACCAGCCCCCCTCCCTCTGCCCCCACAATCACAGTCTGCTCTAATCCCAGCCAAAGCCTCAGAGCAGGGGTGTCACCACACGCCGAGGGACTCGCTGTTCCCTAAAACCACCCCATTATACAGTCTGATGCTGGAATTAACACTTCGCAGGGTGCAGTAATCCCAGTAATGTTCCTTCAACCGCAACATCAGGACCAAATACCCAACTACAAAATCAGGACCAAATCACATATCCCGGTAATGTTCCTCCAACCGCAACATCAGGACCAAATCACATATCCTGGTAATGTTCCTCCAACCGCAACATCAGGACCAAACCACATATCCCGGTAATGTTCCTCCAACCGCATCATCAGGACCAAATCACATATCCTGGTAATGTTCCTCCAACCGCAACATCAGGACCAAATCACATATCCTGGTAATGTTCCTCCAACCGCAACATCAGGACCAAATCACATATCCCGGTAATGTTCTTCCAACCGCAACATCAGGACCAAATCACATATCCTGGTAATGTTGCTCCAACCGCAACATCAGGACCAAATCACATATCCCGGTAATGTTCCTCCAACCGCAACATCAGGACCAAATCACATATCCCGGTAATGTTCTTCCAACCGCAACATCAGGACCAAATCACATATCCCGGTAATGTTCCTCCAGCTGCAACATCGGGACCAAATCACATATCCTCCTGGTAGTGTTCCTCCAACCGCAACATCAGGACCAAATCACATATCCTGGTAATGTTCCTCCAACCACAACATCGGGACCAAATCACATATCCCGGTAATGTTCCTCCAACCACAACATCGGGACCAAATCACATATCCCGGTAATGTTCCTCCAACCACAACATCAGGACCAAATCACATATCCCGGTAATGTTTCTCCAACCGCAACATCGGGACCAAATCACATATCCCGGTAATGTTCCTCCAACCACAACATCGGGACCAAATCACATATCCCGGTAATGTTCCTCCAACCACAACATCGGGACCAAATCACATATCCTGGTAATGTTCCTCCAACCGCAACATCGGGACCAAATCACATATCCCGGTAATGTTCCTCCAACCACAACATCGGGACCAAATCACATATCCCGGTAATGTTCCTCCAACCACAACATCAGGACCAAATCACATATCCCGGTAATGCTCCCCCAACTACATCAGAACCAAGTCATATACAGTAAAACCTTGGATTGCGAGCATAATTCGTTCCAGAAACATGCTTGTAATCCAAAGCACTTGTATATCAAACCAAATTTCCCCATAAGAAATAATGGAAACTCAAATGATTTGTTCCGCAACCATTTATTCATAGGTCCTTCAGTTTATAGTCCATATAAAAAGATTATAGCAACGTGACCAGGTTGTGTAACCATAAAAGGCTTAAATCCACAAATGGAAGCCTCCACAAGGGGATTAGAAGCAAAATCCAGTAGGAGCTCCAGAGTATAAAAGAGAAGAGAGGCGCCTCTATGTGTAGCAATATGTTTCTAAATGTTGTACCTTCATTAAATGTAACCATATTGCTACACTTAGAGGCACCTCTCTTCTCTTTTATACTCAGTTGTGACATGACGCTACTTGTATATCAAGACATCGCTTGTATAACAAATCAAAAATTTATTTTAAAATTTTGCTAGTCTTGCAAAATGCTCTTAAACCAAGTTACTCTCAAACCAAGGTTTTACTGTATCCCGGTAATGCTCCCCCAACTACATCAGAACCAAGTCATATATCCTGGTAATGGGGCTGGGAAAAAAATCGATTTAAATCTTGAATCGAGTTGAGAGGTCAAATCGATTCAAAATTTAAGCAAATCGATTTTTTTTAGATTTTTTATTTTTTTTCACCGCACCGGTCCTGAGGCGCTGCGGGCATGAGTTTTTAGGCGAGGCTGCGGCTTCAGCCTAGTCCGCGGCGTCCGGCCAAAGCCGCGGACTAGGCCGAAGCCGCGGCCTCGCCTAAAAGCTCACGCCCGCAGTGCCTCAAGACTGGCGCGGTTTCCAAAGAAAAGAAAAAAAACTCGATTCGAATCGTGAATCTAGTTTTTTTTTAAAGAGAATCGAAGATTTTTTTTTTTTAAGAAAACCTCCCAGCACTACCTGGTAATGTTCCTCCAACTAAAACATCAGGAGCAAATCACATATTCCAGTAATGCTCCTCCAACTACAACATCAGGACCCAATAGTATATGCCAGTAATGTTCCTCCTACCGCATCATCAGAATCAAATCCCATATTCCAGTAATGTTCCTCCAACCACATCAGAATCAAATCCAGTATTCCAATAATGTTCCTCCAACCGCAACACCAGGACCAAAATCACATATCCCAGGAGCATTCATCTAACTGGAACATCAGGACCAAATCACATATCCCGGTAATGTTCCTCCAACTGCAACATCAAGAACAAATCGCATAACCTGGTAATGTTCCTCCAACCGCAACATCAGGACCAAATCACATATCCAGTAATGTTCCTCCAACCGCAACATCGGGACCAAATCACATATCCTGGTAATGTTCCACCAACCGCAACATCAGGACCAAATCACATATCCCGGTAATGTTCCTCCAACCGCAACATCAGGACCAAATCACATATCCCGGTAATGTTCCTCCAACCGCAACATCGGGACCAAATCACATATCCCGGTAATGTTCCTCCAACCACAACATCAGGACCAAATCACATATCCAGTAATGTTCCTCCAACCGCAACATCGGGACCAAATCACATATCCTGGTAATGTTCCACCAACCGCAACATCAGGACCAAATCACATATCCCGGTAATGTTCCTCCAACCGCAACATCGGGACCAAACCACATATCCCGGTAATGTTCCTCCAACCACAACATCAGGACCAAAATCACATATCCCAGTAATGTTCCTCCAACCGCAACATCAGGACCAAATCACATATCCCGGTAATGTTCCTCCAACCGCAACAACGAGACCAAACCACATATCCTGGTAACGTTCCTCCAACCACAACATCAGGACCAAATCACATATCCTGGTAATGTTCCTCCAACCGCAACATCAGGACCAAACCACATATCCTGGTAATGTTCCTCCAACCGCAAAATCAGGACCAAAATCACATATCCCAAGAACATTCATCTAATGTTCCTCCAACTACAACATCAGGACCAAATCACATATCCTGGTAATGTTCCGCAAACTACAACATCAGGACAAAACAACATATCCCGGTGATCCATAACTCCAGTGAGATAATACAAAGCCAGCCTATCCCAGCACCAAACAGATCTCCTGGAGTGACTGGAGACTCTAGGAACCATCATAGAGAGATATCTTTAGCCAGTCCCAACTTCAGAAAACAATCAGATATTTAACACCAACATTCAAGGAGAGAGACATCCCATAATCAACTCTCACTAGAAACTCCGGACATTCTATTCCAGCAATAAACTGAGCAGCAAAGACATGACATATCACCTCTCTGTACAGAGCACCCCTTTATGTTTTCTGGGCTGGTAAAGACCGGTTCTCCCCCATCCCATTTCATTCCAAATGAAGACCCCCCAACATGGAACCTACTGGCCATAGTGACACTGAAGGCACTCTGTCATGGAGGCTTCCATTGCTGATGGTCTCTGAGTAGCTGACTTGGTACAGACATAGAGAAACGGATTCCCACACTTATTTCCAGCATGCTTATTGCAGGTCAATGAGTTTTGGGGGCACATACAATGCCCCCCCCCCCATCAGAGATTAAGAGGTACACTGCACTACCCAAAGATCTTCAGGTTTGATGTAAGATCTATAAACACATTTAAATCTCTGAATCCAGGGGCTGCTGAAGTTTGGACTACTTTGTAAAATTTGCTTGGAAGTGGAAAACTCCAAAGACACCATCCCCCGATTCAAATGTATTGACTATAGAAAGCATAGTCTTTCCTTAGGAGGACTGCAAAGTGAGGATTATTTTATGTGCCTGTACCACAATATACTGTAAGCTTAAAATACAGCATTATTTGTACATTAAAATGCAATTAAAAACAATATCTGAAAAGTCGCCATATCTAATAGCATACATAATATGAAATTCTGTGGATCAACGCGTTTCACATCTACTCTGCATCCTCAGGATCCACGTTGCTTTTACAATCCAAAGACATGATTAATAAAAAAAAATACATAACACCAATATTTCCAAAACGATTTTGATGTAATACTTTGATAAGTTAAAATGCTTAGTAAATATTGCTATGTATTTTTTGTTATTAGCCGTATCTTTGGATTGTAGATGTGAGGTTGATCCTAAGGAAGCAGAGTACATGCAAAACGCGTTAATTCGCTGCATTTTACAGCATGAATACTATTTTGTCAGATATGGCGACTTATTTACAAATGATTTTGGTGCAATACTTCTTGATAAAGTGTTCTAAATGTTATGTAAATATTGGTGTGGATTATGTATTTTTTTTTTATTAGCCATCTCTTTGGATTGTAGAAGCAAAGTGGATCCTGAGGAAGCACAGTACTAGCGAAACGTGTTGATCCACTGGATTTTACATTATGTATACTATTTGTCAGATATGGCGACTTTGCGGATATGGTTTAATTGTATTTTAATGTACAAATAAAAGCTGTATTTTATTTTAAAGGAGAAGTACGGGGAAAGCTTGTTTGGCTGTACTTCTGTGGATCACAGGAGTGCAGTTTGTTCAGCATGCCTGTGACCAGTTTTCAACAGACAGCGGGCTTAAGCCCGCTGTCAGCTGATGTCCCAGAGCCGGGCAAGAGCGTGACAAGAGAGTCGGGATCCGCCCACATGCTTGGACCGGCACCCAGCTCAGTCTCTCAACAAGCTGCTGAGAGCCTGAGCCGGCTGCTCTGCCCCCTCCACAGCCCAGCGCTCCAGTGAGCGAGGGGGGAGGGGCAGAGAGCTGCTGATAGACAGTCACTAGCTCTCTGCTCACGGATCTATAAGAACTGAGCAATGGGCGGTGGTTGATTGCTTGGTTCTCAGTGTTAGAGGCACTGGGGGACAAATCCTGCATCCACCTAGGTAAGTACGATTCTAAAAGTAAAAAACAAAAAACACACATACATCTTTTTCAAGCTTACTTTGTGGTACAGCCACATTAATAATCCCCACTTTTCAGTCTTCCAATAGGAAGACTTGGATGTTTTCTATAGTCAATACATTTGTATTACTTCACCCCTGATGAAGGGGGAGTGTGAACTCCTGAAACGCGTTGGCTCTCAGTCTTTTGATGATTGAATATGGTGGACTCCATCACCAATGTTGTAGCATTCTTAATGCTTTCTACATATCTGGATTCTGCTCCAGATCCCCCCCCCCCCCAATGTTCGTCATATGGGAGGAGGTCCACCTATGTAATTCTGATGTATAAATAAGAGGGTCACTCATAGTACTGAGCCCCTATAGGCCTTCATACAGGTGTACTATAGTGTTACCCTGTACAGGGGGGCATATTTGCCCGCATAGGGGTGCACAGGTGTTCCATGCAGGCAGACCCATTTATGTCATTTGGGGTGCAGCCGCTGAGAGTGCGGGAAGGTGTGGTCCTGAACACAGAGCGTGCACATCCCACCTACATGGATGTCTGCACTGGGATCCGCGGTTGTGTCCCCATTGACATGAATTGGGACTGTCTGCACTGGAAATGGATAAACACCTTCGAGTCCTCGCACAGCCATACGCTATAGTACGTCCGTGTGAACGAGGCCATACCTGGAGATCTCGCACCGCTCATACATGTGTGCCGAGACAAAACAACGACAATGCAGATCTCATCATACATTTTCAGATGTGGGCGGAGCAAGAAAAATAGTTGCTGCTTTCTGGGAGGTCATTTGTGTTCCCTGCAGGGTGGATTCGATTTAAATCATAATTTTTAAAGAGCAACTGTCATCTCTGACCCGCTGTTGGCCTCTCCTCTGACCCCGCTGTCGGCTCCGCCTCTGACCCCGCTGTCGGCTCCGCCTCTGACCCCGTTGTCGGCCCCGCCTCTGACCCCGCTGTCGGCCCCGCCTCTGACCCCGCTGTCGGCCCCGCCTCTGACCCCGCTGTCGGCCCCGCCTCTGACCCCGCTGTCGGCCCCGCCTCTGACCCCGCTGTCGGCCCCGCCCCTGACCCCGCTGTCGGCCCCGCCTCTGACCCCGCTGTCGGCCTCGCCTCTGACCCCGCTGTCGGCCCCGCCTCTGACCCGCCTCTGACCCCCTGTTGGCCCCTCCTCTGACCGTCCCATTCACTTTAATGGGATGGCTGGTGATGTGGTAGTGACACAACAAGGTGAGGGACGTGGCGGCAGCGGGTGATTGGACGCCCGCTAACAGGCGCTGCCGTGATGGATCTGAAATGACAGGTGCTCTTTAAATGTAAGGACTTCTTTTGCTGGTAGTTGGAATCTTTAATATTTGTAAACAATAAGAAGGTTTCCTATTTAGAATAATAAGCTGCCAGGTTAGTAAAACAGCGATCTCAGAACCAATCTAATCATACAGTTTGTAGTGTACATAGATTTGCAAAACAATGGGATAAAAGAATATTCCTGAACTTTGGTTTCTGGTCTCATGGTTACTGTGAAATAGTGTGAATAAATCAATACAGTGCATGTTATCTCAGCTTGCAGAGCTTGGATTCATTAAATGAGTTTACCAAAAATGTAAATATTGCAGAATGTACAGCCTCATGCTACATAACTAAGCTCCATTTCATGTTGAATAAAATAAATTATTAATGTATCTTGAATAGAAAGCTATCTTTAGTTACTTTTTTTTTTACTCCAAAAGTAATTTATTTAAAAAAAAAAAATGTAATAAAAAAAAAAAAAACGAAAAAAAAAAATAAATTGATTTTTATCCACCCCGGTTCCCCGTCTATCAGCCGCCATTACTAATTCCGTCTCGTGGGTTCCTCTGAATGGGGAGAATATTGCAGATCCTTCCCAGACGACGTACAAAGATGGCGGTCGTGTCATTAGGAAGGAGAGGCAGATAAGGATCCCTTTTCATGGTGTCGGCTATTCAAACGATGCGAGCCGCATGGAAAAATCTTCTAATAACCAACATTAATGAGGCCGGAAATAAAAACCACCAAAAAAAGGAAATTAATATAACTGAAAATCCTTCCAGACGCTGATCTGACCCCCTCCCCCCGCCCGGTGCATGCGCTCATTACTGAGTCTCTATGTGATTACAATGTTACTGTATGGAGGAGTCTGCTAATCCTCAAAGCTGAATTATAATTTGCCATATTTACCATATGCCCCTCCCCCCCCCAATCAACATGCAGTTACGTTACATACCTCATTTTGTACCCGGTGATGTCATCACTAGGGTGGGAGGGGCCAGCAGGGGGCTGTACATAGCTTCCTGAAAACATTCCAGCACCCAGCCAGAGCACTCTTCTCAGGAGTCCTCAGTGCTGATGCAAGCAGTGGGAGGAGTTATGCAGATATGGCAACGCCTTGATGGGTGGGTGTCGGTCCAGAGGGGTGGGTGTACCTAGGCAGGTTGTATTTGTATCTATGGGACACGTGAAGGAGAGGATACAATACATGGGACAATCTACAACCATTGCCAGCGGTCTGAGCACTGACCTGCCCCTCCTGCAGGGTTATTCCAGGTCCATGGTACAGCTGGTGGTGACCCCAGGATCAGGAGGACAACCATGGGGCACAACCACCAATATCAGAAGACACAAGTTCTCTGGCTCCTGATTGGCTGGATGAGATATTAGAAGGAGAAGAGTGCGGGGAAAACATTCCTGTCCAAAATGAAGCATCAAAACCATTTGTAGAGCTAAAGGAACCGTAAAAAGAGCGTTCATTCCTGCATTCCGACCCGAGGTGTTCCACCATGATGGAAGATCTGGGATGAAATCCAAAATGGTGCCCCTTATAAGGAACACCCCCAATGCCCACCCCTGTGCACTTCTATGACACAATGATGTCTGTGTGGTCAACTCCAATGCCAGGAAGCTGCAGGGTGGGGGTCACTACCTCAATGGTAATAGGACCAAAAAGGGGGTACGAGGAGGTACCGAGCAGGAGGTTCAATACGACCCACCAAAGTGTAGACCCTTTATTATGTGTCAGCCTCACAACTCATAGAAATGACAATCCATGGGAAGTCCTATAAACAGGTAATGCATGAGGAATGGAAGATGATGATCTACATGAACAAGCAGCCTGAAGACATTGCGCCCCCCCCCCATACTATATGGCCAGCCAGTGTCTCCACCTATGCTGCACGGCCAACCAGCGTCTCCCCCTATGCTGCACGGTCAGTGTCTCCCCCATGCCGTACAGCCAGCCCCCCCCCCCCCCATACTATATGGCCAGCCAGCGTCTCCCCCTATGCTGCACGGCCAGTGTCTCCCCCATACCGTACAGCCAGCGCCCCCCCCTATACTGTACGGCCAGCCACTATCCCCCCCACACCGTACAGCTGGCCAATGCCCCCCCACACTGTACGGCCGGCCAATGTCCCCCCCCCCCCACACCGTTCGGCCGGCCAGTGTTCCCCTATGCTGCACGGCCAACCAGCATCTCCCCCATATCGTACAGCTGGCGCCCCCCCACACTGTACAGACGGCCAGTGTCCTCTATACTGTACATCCGGCCAGCATCTCCCCCTATACTGTACAGTCAGCGCCCCCCCCCACACTGTACGGCCGGCCAACATCCCCCCCACACCGTACGGCTGGCCAGTGTCCCCCCTATGCCGCACGGCTGGCCAGTGTCTCCCCCTATGCCGCACGGCTGGCCAGTGTCTCCCCCTATGCCGCACGGCTGGCCAGTGTCTCCCCCTATGCCGCACGGCTGGCCAGTGTCTCCCCCTATGCCGCACGGCTGGCCAGTGTCTCCCCCTATGCCGCACGGCTGGCCAGTGTCTCCCCCTATGCCGCAAGGCTGGCCAGTGTCTCCCCCTATGCCGCACGGCTGGCCAGTGTCTCCCCCTATGCCGCACGGCTGGCCAGTGTCTCCCCCTATGCCGCACGGCTGGCCAGTGTCTCCCCTTATACCATATGGCTGGCCACTGTCTCCCCCTATGCCGCACGGCCAGCCAGTGTCTCCCCCTATGCCGCACGGCCAACCAGTGTCTCCCTCTATGCCGCACGGCTGGCCAGTGTCTCCCCCTATACCGCACGGCCGGCCAGTGTCGCCCCCTATGCCGCACGGCCAACCAGTGTCTCCCCCTATGCCGCACGGCCAGCCAGTGTCTCCCTCTATGCCGCACGGCTGGCCAGTGTCTCCCCCTATACCGCACGGCCGGCCAGTGTCGCCCCCTTTGCCGCACGGCCAGCCAGTGTCTCGCCCTATGCCGCACGGCCAACCAGTGTCTCCCCCTATGCCGCACGGCCAGCCAGTGTCTCCCCCTATACTGCACGGCCGGCCAGTGTCGCCCCCTATACCATATGGCTGGCCAGTGTCTCCCCCTATACCGTAAGGCTGGCCAGTGTCTCCCCCTATACCATATGGCTGGCCAGTGTCTCCCCCTATGCCGCTCGGCCGGTCAGAACCCCCCATTGCAGGCCAAAGCCACCATACGCTGCACAGCAGGACAGTGTCCGCGCTCCACCGCACGGCCGGCCAGAGCCCCCCTATGCCGCACTTACATGGATAGTGTAAGAGGTCCAGTATGAGAAGATGACCACCCAGCAGGAACCATCCCTTCCCCCTCACAATGTGGATGACAAATATGTGACACGTCAGGTGTAAAATGTGAATAAACACGGCCACCCTGACAACCGGTAAACAGAACATACACAGCGACACCTGAGACTGCGATGTCGCCATCACAGACATGAAGCAACCGCAAAACTCCCGCAGCCGACCAACTGTCCACATCACTCCGTGCCGAGAGCCGATCACACTGCCAGTCCCTACAATCCCTCCATTACTCAGCAGGGAAGGAGATGTACAATCCCTACACTCCGATACAGGAGGACACATTCACTCACACAGAACAGCCCCCCGGCTTTTGCAGCACTTTTTGTTTACAAGTAAAAATTTTTATTTTTTTGCTAGAAAATGACTTATAACCCCCAATCATTATACATTTTTTTTGAGCAGAGACCCTAGAGAATAAAATGGCGATTGTTCCAATTTTTTATGTCACACGGTTTTTCAAACGCAATTTTTGGGGAAAAAATACACTTTAACAAGTAACATAAAAAACAATATATGCCTTAACTTATTTGTAAAATATGAGAGATGTTACGTAGAGTAAATAGATACCTAACATGTCATGCTTTAAAATTGCGCACGCTCGTGAAATGCTGACGAACTACGGTACTTAAAAATCTACAAAGGCAACGTTTTTAAACGCCTTTACAGGTTACCAGTTTAGAGTTACAGAGAAGGTCTAGAGCTAGAATTGTTGCTCTCGCTCCAACGTTCGTGGCGATACCTCACATGTGTATGCGTTCGCTTCTGTATGCCGGGTAATCTAGAAATCTATACAAGAGAATACAGCACCCCCCCCCCCCTTAGTACATAAGCCGATCAATAACAAGCCCCCGAGGTTCTGCAGATAATATCGTCCTGAGGAGTATTGAGTATAGGATTTATTAATTTTGAGGAACTCCCCGAGTCTGGAGGGGAGAGGATGGTGGGTAATCTCTGACTTAAGCCCCGAACACACAGGTCGAATAAACAGAAAAGTCAGTGCTACTTCCCATAGCGCACACATAGATAAAGCTCCCAGGTGCTCGATCCACAGTCGCTGGCTGAGTAGAGTAATGTGTAAAAAATGATCCGCACTCCGGTTGTTGCCAGTTCAACCCAGATTAAGTCAGTGGACGTGTTTCAGCCTATAAGGCCTTAGTCATAACCCTTAGTTATGACTAAGGCCTTATAGGCTTAAACGCGTCAACTGACTTAATCTGCGTTTGTTCACTGTGGCTATTAAATAAAATGAAGACATTTTATGAGCAACAACCAGAGTGCGGATCATTTTTTCCACATGGGTCGAATATCGGCTGGTTCAACAACAAAAAAAAAAACAGCCGGCATTTGGCCCGTGTGTATGCCAACCGGTCCGACGGCCGGCTTCTGTCGGAGGTGCATGCTAGAAAACCATCAGCCGACTGGCTCCTGATCAGCAGTCTCAATCAATGGTAGAGTGCTGACCGGAGTGTTCTGGTTGGGGGGGGGCGCCCTCCTGTCAGAACACAACAGCTCAGCGGGGCAGATCCTACGTTCACACAGCGGCTCTGATCAGAGCGGTCAGTTTTCTTTGAACCCACTGGGTTGAACGGACAAAAACTAGTAGTGTGTACCCGGCTTTACAGAGCGGCGCAGGTAGAGAGGATAGGAACCTCTTATCATGGATTAGGAGCAGAGGGCACCTCCAGCGCTGCACAGATCAGGAGGCGGCTTTGTCAAGGACTCTTCAGGCTGCTCCGTGTCTTCTGATCCCCCGCAGGGCAGCTGGAAGGATTAGGCCTCTCCCTGCAGGCAGCCATGTATGTAGGAATGTGACACCCTCCAGATAAGGTGTCAGCTCTGATAATGATGGCGGGTGACCTCTATACTTCCATTCATCTCTCTGTAAACATCATTACAAGTCACTCAGATAGTAATGCCTCCTACACACTATGAGAACATCGGAGGAAAAATACCACTTTTGGATCGATCGTCCAATAATCTGATCGTTAGTACACGGCTTTCCAGAGCCGATCGTGACGGTTCATGCGAAAATATCCAAAGGGACAAAAGCAAAACGTTTTTTCGTAAGATAACAGAACAAACAATTTTCGTTTAACCCCTTCAATACCAGGCACTTTCACCCCCTTCCTGCCCAGGACAATTTTCACCTTTAAAATTTTGCAAATAAGTACTTTATCCTTTTCACCAATGGGCCACTGATGAGGCCGTACCCGTGGGCCGCCGATGGGGGGCCGTACCCGTGGGCCGCCGATGGGGGGCCGCACGCGTGGGCCGCCGATGGGGGGCCGCACCCGTGGGCCGCAGTGGAAGGAAGGACACCGAGGGCCCGCTCCCGCACTGGAAGGAAGGACACCGAGGGCCCGCTCCCGCACTGGAAGGACACTGAGGGCCCGCTCCCACACTGGAAGGAAGGACACCGAGGGCCCGCTCCCACACTGGAAGGAAGGACACCGAGGGAAGGCCCCGCTCTGGAAGGGGGGGGCGCCAAGGGCCTGCCACGCACTGGAAGGGGGGACGCAGAGGGTATGCCACGCACTGGAAGGGGGGACGCAGAGGGTATGCCACGCATTGGAAGGGGGGACGCAGAGGGTATGCAACCGTGGGCCGCTGATAGGGGCCGCACCCGTAGGCCGCTGATAGGGGCCGCACCTGTGGGCTGCTGTTATGCTGGACACAGCTGATCACATGGTAAACAGCCAATGTCAATGGCTCTCTACCCTGATCGGTGATGCGATGTGTCCGAGGGATGCGGCTCACCACCGATCGTTACAAGCGGCGTGACCGGGAGGATGTCATATGATGTCCACCTGGAAGGAGGAGACTTGCCTGACTGTCAATCTGCTATAGGCCAGGCGGGAACTAGTTAATGAGTACAGTATTTGTCCGGAAAAAAAAAAAAATCAGAAGAGTGCATGCTGGGAAATAAAAGAATACATTATAATACACACACATTACATCACTTCTGAAGTTGTATTCTCTTGTACAGGAATTTGTGTAACTTTAGTAACCTATTGGGTTTTGATATGAGACTTAGTAAGCAAAAAAAAAAAAAAAAAAAAAAGGCCGATCATTCGTCTGATATGATCGTGTGTACGAGGCAGAAGACAACGAGCCATACATGTTGTAGATGTCACCCATAGACATCATAGGCGCCCTCTATATGACAGCCAGGCCTGTATAGAATTACTTGGACCCCTCCCCCCCTATGAGTACTCATTGGGGATCATCACACACTTCACATGCAGCAATCCTCAGGATCACACAGCACAACATGCAGGAAAAAGGCACACAGAGAAAAGAGCCATTACACTAAACTTAGTGTGAGCATTAGTATGTTCTATTCTAGCAGCACACAGGTCACCTCACCTCCAGTGTAAGGGGCTGCTGCCGGACGGGCTGGCTGGATTGCTGTGCGGATGAGGGATGCCGATTATGGATAGCGGAGAGACGTCCGGGGCGCAGTCAGCGCTGTACGGGAGTTTGAGGTGCTGGAGGTTTGGAGCGGATGATGGGGACTGAAGGCGATGATGCGGTACATCACTTCCTCGGCACAGGGAGGTCAGTGGGGAGAAGATTCTGACGGTACCATAAAAAGCCAATGTTAGGGGATTATCCAAATTCACATCAACCCTCACATGACGGAGGAGGAGCTCCGGGGGGGACAAGTGGGGGGGGGCCCCCCCGACAGAAAATCCTCTACTGCTGCTAAACCTTTCTACCAATATGGAACTAGAAAAGCTAACCCCACCCCCAACTTTACCGCTGAACTCCAGTTACCTTTGCAGTGTGAGGAGAGGACGCCGAGGGCCCGCCCCGCACTAGAAGGAGAGGACGCCGAGGGCCCGCCCCGCACTAGAAGGAGAGGACGCCGAGGGCCCGCCCCGCACTGGAAGGAGAGG
This sequence comes from Lithobates clamitans, assembly GCA_037952925.1. Classification (NCBI taxonomy): domain Eukaryota; kingdom Metazoa; phylum Chordata; class Amphibia; order Anura; family Ranidae; genus Lithobates; species Lithobates clamitans. Next base: position 62,594 of record JBBGZY010002943.1, read on the forward strand.
ACGCCGAGGGCCCGCCCCACACTGGAAGGAGAGGACGCCGAGGGCCCGCCCCACACTGGAAGGAGAGGACGCCGAGGGCCCGCCCCGCACTAGAAGGAGAGGACGCCGAGGGCCCGGCACACACTGGAAGGGGAGGACGCCGAGGGCCCGCCACGCACTGGAAGGGGAGGACGCCGAGGGCCCGCCCCGCACTGGAAGGGGAGGACGCCGAGGGCCCGCCCCACACTGGAAGGGGAGGACGCCGAGGGCCCGCCCCACACTGGAAGGGGAGGACGCCGAGGGCCCGCCCCACACTGGAAGGGGAGGACGCCGAGGGCCCGCCCCACACTGGAAGGAGAGGACGCCGAGGGCCCGCCCCACACTGGAAGGAGAGGACGCCGAGGGCCCGCCCCACACTGGAAGGAGAGGACGCCGAGGGCCCGCCCCACACTGGAAGGAGAGGACGCCGAGGGCCCGCCCCACACTGGAAGGAGAGGACGCCGAGGGCCCGCCCCACACTGGAAGGAGAGGACGCCGAGGGCCCGCCCCACACTGGAAAGGAGGATGCCGAGAGCCCACCCTGAACTGGGAGAACGCCGAGGGCCCGCCCCGCACTGGAAAGAAGTATGCCGAGAGCCCACCCTGAACTGGGAGGACGCAGAGGGCCCGACCCGCACTGGGAGGACGCCGAGGGCCCGCTCCCGCACTGGAAGGAAGGACGCCGAGGGAAGGCCCCGCACTGGAAGGAAGGACGCCGAGGGCCCGCCCCACACTGGAAGGAGAGGACGCCGAGGGCCCGCCCCACACTGGAAGGAGAGGACGCCGAGGGCCCGCCCCACACTGGAAGGAGAGGACGCCGAGGGCCCGCCCCACACTGGAAGGAGAGGACGCCGAGGGCCCGCCCCACACTGGAAGGAGAGGACGCCGAGGGCCCGCCCCACACTGGAAAGGAGGATGCCGAGAGCCCACCCTGAACTGGGAGAACGCCGAGGGCCCGCCCCGCACTGGAAAGAAGTATGCCGAGAGCCCACCCTGAACTGGGAGGACGCAGAGGGCCCGACCCGCACTGGGAGGACGCCGAGGGCCCGCTCCCGCACTGGAAGGAAGGACGCCGAGGGAAGGCCCCGCACTGGAAGGAAGGACGCCGAGGGAAGGGCCCGCACTGGAAGGGGGGACGCAGAGGGAGGATGCTGAGGGATAAAGTTCATAAAAAGTGATTTTTCTGTCCTCCTAGACAAAAACAAGCATTTAACCCTTGCAGTGTGGGTAATTTTACCTGGAGTTCAGCTTTAAAGTCCTACCCCCTCCTACTTACCAAGCCCTGATGTGGAGTGCTCCAAGTGCCCGAAATGTGTCGGCTGTTTTTTTTTGTTTTTTTTCATCTTTAGTCAGCTTCATATAAAAATTTCCTTTCTACTCCACAACCCGTGTCGCGGCTCTTCCTCTGCTCTTCTCACAGCTAAATGGCTTCTATCTGTCCCCTTGTGGCTTCCCCCTCCTCCCCATCTAGTGACTCCGCAGTCACCTGTACAATAAATGGGGGAATCTCTCTCTAAAGGGAGCCCCAGATGGCGGTAAAATCCATAAAAAAGGTTCTAATAATTCCCCCTCCATACAAATCTACAAGAAAAGTTTTGGATGGACATACACTTTAAGTAAACAAACGATTCTTTAAACACAAGTTTACATTCGATGTTCTCTGGTGTTTTTCAAACGTTCGTTATCCCCGGTGAGATTTTAGGGAGGGACCTATTAGGACTATTTATTTTTCGGATTGTCCTATCTATGGAGCGGACAGCCCTGGACTATCACAGCCGGGCCCCGCATTTATAAAAATCAGCGACAGCCGGGAGAGGAAGGGTTAAAGACAACAGGAGCTGCTGAGATAATGGAGAGGGGGGGGTGGGGGGCGCCACATCTGTTCCTCTGAACATTCGATACCCGTCCCCCGGATCACTTACACGTAGAGGAGATCATTTCTCCGGCACATTACGGTTATGAAATATTGCCTTCCTGCCCCCAGCGGCCGGGATAATGGACGATCTGCACCGTCTGCAAGCCCCCCCCCCCCCCTTCTTTCCTCTTAAAAAGGCTTTTTAGGTCTACAGAGAAGAGCAGAGGAAAAAAAAAAAAAAAAACGCACAACGACGTCCTGGTGATACAAATCTCAGACCGCAATACGTGCGCCGCGCCTGAACCCGCGAATATTGTGAATCTGATGATTGAACGCCGCAGACAACTCTCTCCTATTCCCAGAAAGAACGAGTGAAAATCCTGAAAACTGACTACCAGCTGCTTACGGGGGAATTCCTCGCCGTGGCGCTTACTGGAGTCGGAGGTGCGGAGCTCCAAGTCTCTCTCGCCGGCGCTTCATCATGGCGGCGTATTTTAAAAGTTGTACGAAGAGCTTGCAGTCCGGAGAGAAGCTCGGCTGGATACGGTCAGGCTTGTGGCAGATATTGCGGCCGCGTTACTCTTGGCTTATCTGGTAGGACGCGCAGCCCATTGGCGGTGGTGGTGGTGGTGGGTTCCTCTCTGGCGCTCTCTCCGGCCAGCTCTGCCCACCTGAGCCCTCTCAGCAGTCATATAAATAGCCGGGTATTCCTGATATGGATGACAGCCAATCACCGACACCCCGGGACAATCTCTCTCCCTCTCAGCTTCGGCTATCGGGGACAGGTTCTCAGCAAATCCAGGAGCAGGATCGGGTGGAGGAGGGGAGGGTTGGCACAATGCACGGTGCCCGCTGACCCATCTGAATAATTGTCCCGGAGAGTGAAGCCGCACAGGAGAGCGTCACCCCCGGCCAGGAGGGACAGGGACAGCTGCTCACACGGCACACATTCTATATCAGGAAGCTTCGATCGGTGGTGCTGGGTGAGTCACTGGTGGTAAAAAGTTCAAAAGGCAAAGCAGACAGAAAGAGGGCGAGTTCTGATCTGCCACCAATGTCCTGCCAATAGAGGCCGACAATATTCCACCTCGGGTACAAAGTGCCAGAATATTGGGGGTGGCATGAAAGGGTCTGTCTATTCACAGTGAATCAATCCCGCCCTGCTCCCCCCCCCCACCACCCTACCCCACCCCGACATTTCAATGACTTGATTATTTAAAGTGACACTAAACTAAATCCTCCTCCTCCAATATGCTCCATACACAACCTCTGCAATCTATTTATTGGAATGTCCTCCATGAGTCCCCGAACCTCTCCTTTTCCCCCTCCACTTCTGTATGGAATGAGCAGTGCATGTTAGTTCCTGGGCATTGCTCTATGTACATCACACATCCCATAATCTGTCTCCAGAGTGATGAGAGGGCAGCTACACATACAGGGGGCCGAAGGAACAGAGCCACCCTCCGCCAGGACGTCTGATCTCAGGAGAAAAACTAAAGAAATATGGAGGAGGAGGAGGAGGAGGAGAGCCATAGAGGGGAATTATTACGTTTTAAGATCCAAGATGGAAGATCCCATACAGGTCAGAGACGGGGGAGATCCCATACAGGTCAGAGACGGGGGAGATCCCATACAGGTCAGAGACGGGGGAGATCCCATACAGGTCAGAGACGGGAGATCCCATACAGGTCAGAGACGGGAGATCCCATACAGGTCAGAGACGGGGGAGATCCCATACAGGTCAGAGACGGGAGATCCCATACAGGTCAGAGACGGGGGAGATCCCATACAGGTCAGAGACGGGAGATCCCATACAGGTCAGAGATGGGGGAGATCCCATACAGGTCAGAGACGGGGGAGATCCCATACAGGTCAGAGACGGGAGATCCCCGACAAGTCAGAGACGGGAGATCCCCGACAAGTCAGAGACGGGAGATCCCCGACAAGTCAGAGACGGGAGATCCCCGACAAGTCAGAGACGGGAGATCCCCGACAAGTCAGAGACGGGAGATCCCCTACAGGTCAGAGACAGGAGATCCCATACAGGTCAGAGACAGGAGATCCCATACAGGTCAGAGACGGGGGAGATCCCATACAGGTCAGAGACGGGAGATCCCATACAGATCAGAGACGGGGGAGATCCCATACAGGTCAGAGACGGGGGAGATCCCATACAGGTCAGAGACGGGGGAGATCCCATACAGGTCAGAGACGGGAGATCCCCGACAAGTCAGAGACGGGAGATCCCCGACAAGTCAGAGACGGGAGACCCCCTACAGGTCAGAGACAGAAGATCCCATACAGGTCAGAGACGGGGGAGATCCCATACAGGTCAGAGACGGGAGATCCCATACAGGTCAGAGACGGGAGATCCCATACGGGTCAGAGACGGGAGATCCCATACAGGTCAGAGACGGGAGATCCCATACAGATCAGAGACGGGGGAGATCCCATACAGGTCAGAGACGGGAGATCCCATACAGGTCAGAGACGGGGGATCCCCTACAGGTCAGAGACGGGGGATCCCGTACAGGTCAGAGACGGGAGATCCCGTACAGGTCAGAGACGGGAGATCCCGTACAGGTCAGAGACGGGAGATCCCGTACAGGTCAGAGACGGGGGAGATCCCATACAGGTCAGAGACGGGGGAGATCCCATACAGGTCAGAGACGGGAGATCCCGTACAGGTCAGAGACGGGGGATCCCGTACAGTTCAGAGACGGGGGAGATCCCGTACAGGTCAGAGACGGGGGAGATCCCATACAGGTCAGAGACGGGGGAGATCCCATACAGGTCAGGGACGGGGGATCCCATACAGGTCAGAGACGGGGGAGATCCCATACAGGTCAGGGACGGGGGAGATCCCATACAGGTCAGGGACGGGGGATCCCGTACAGGTCAGAGACGGGGGATCCCGTACAGGTCAGAGACGGGGGATCCCGTACAGGTCAGAGACGGGGGATCCCGTACAGGTCAGAGACGGGGAATACCGTACAGGTCAGAGACGGGGAATACCGTACAGGTCAGAGACGGGGGATCCCCTACAGGTCAGAGACGGGGGATCCCCTACAGGTCAGAGACGGGGGATCCCCTACAGGTCAGAGACGGGGGATCCCCTACAGGTCAGAGACGGGAGATCCCATACAGGTCAGAGACGGGGGATCCCATACAGGTCAGAGACGGGGGATCCCATACAGGTCAGAGACGGGGGAGATCCCATACAGGTCAGAGACGGGGGAGATCCCATACAGGTCAGAGACGGGGGAGATCCCACACAGGTCAGAGACGGGGGAGATCCCATACAGGTCAGAGACGGGGGAGATCCCACACAGGTCAGAGACGGGGGAGATCCCATACAGGTCAGAGACGGGGGAGATCCCACACAGATCAGAGACGGGGGAGATCCCATACAGGTCAGAGACGGGAGATCCCATACAGGTCAGAGACGGGAGATCCCATACAGGTCAGAGACGGGAGATCCCATACAGATCAGACGGGAGATCCCATACAGATCAGAGACGGGGGAGATCCCATACAGATCAGAGACGGGGGAGATCCCATACAGGTCAGAGACGGGAGATCCCGGACAGGTCAGAGATGGAGGAGCCTATACAAAGAGGCCTCTAAGCTTAGACCAGCGTTTCTCAACCTTTTCTTAGTTAAGACACCCTTTAAAATGATGGACGGTCTCGAGGTACTCCATTCTAAAATGTAAAAAGCTATTCTAATAATATATATATATATATAATGCAGCAACACCCACATGTAGGACACCCAACATTAGAGGAGATTTAGAATGACACGCAGACAACGGACATCCTCCTGAACTCATGATGTCATTGGTCGTTAGGAGGTTGGCAACTAGAAGATCGTAAGGAAGGAACAAGGAGAACCCGAGGCTTTGTATAACTAAATGGCAGATTTCATGCACCCTCCGGCTTGTATACAATTTTGGGGCAACTTTTAAGCATTTTGCCAAGGCACCCCTGGAGAAACCTCAAGGTACCCCATGGGGAGTGGGGTTGGCTTAGAGGGCAACAGAAATACTGCCATTAATTGGACCATTCAGCCTTCATTAGTGTTGGACATTCCTGATCGTCATTCCATATCCAGCCCCTCAATTCCTCCCCAATCTCTGGCTCACAATAAAGCCCGCCACCCCCCCCCCCCCCCCCCCCCCCCCGAGGTGAGGAATCCAAAGATCTGTAATCTTCCCCCCCCAACACACACATGGAGATCCATTCATAACATTCACAAGAAACCATTGTGGGGCTCCACCATCAAATCTCAAACGTCTGTCCCCGGGCGACCAGATTCCTCATTTCCCGCCCTCTGTGAACGAACGATCGGATTTGATCGGCTGCACATTCCCAGCAGGAACCTGTCTGCAAATTCCGTCCAACAAATTCACAGCTGTGACCGGCTGATTGTCCAATCACAGCCCAGAGATCATTGTCTGACAGCAACCCAGAACTCTGTACAGAGGGAATGATTTCTGCGTTTGTTATCCTTCGATCGCCCCCCCCCCCCAGCCAGCGTCATTAGTACAGTGACAGTGCATAGCAGGGGGTCTCCAAACCTTCTAAACCAAGGGTTATACTGTCCTTCAAGCTTCAGAGGGGCCGGACTGTGGCCAGCGGGGGTAGAAGATGTCCTGGTGTCAGCGGGAGGCCTCTGGTGTAAGGTATTATCACTGATCGCCTCCCCCTTGAGCCGATACGAGTGCCCGGCGGTCTCGATCACCGCCGGGCTCCCGCGATCGTCACTGACACACGGAGAACCGGGATCTGTGTGTTTAAATACACGGTTTCCGGTTCTCTGAGGGGAGAAGAGACACATCCTATGTTCATACAGAATATGAACAGCGATCTGTTATCTCCCCTACACAGTCCCCTCCCCCCTTCAGTTAGAACACACACTAGGGAACACCTTAACCCCTTCATCGTCCCCTAGTGTTAACCCCTTCACTGCCAGTGACATTTTTTTAGCACTGATCGCTGTATAAATGACAATGGTCCCAAAAATGTGTCAAAATTGTCTGACATAATGTTGCAGTCCCGATAAAAAAAAAATAGCTGATCGCCGCCATTACTAGTAAAAAAAAATAATAAAAATTCCATAAAACTATCCCCTATTTTGTAGACGCTATAACTTTTGCGCAAACCAATCAATATACGCTTATTGCGATTTTTTTTTTTTACCAAAAATATGTAGAAGAATATATAATCGGCCTATATTTTTTTAATATATTTTTGGGGATATTTATTATAGCAAAAAGTAAAAAATAATGCGTTTTTTTCAAAATTGTTGCCCTATTTTTTTGTTTATAGCGCAAAAAAAAATATAAACCGCAGAGGTGATCAAATGCCACCAAAAGAAAGCTCTATTAATGTGGGGGGGGTAAAAAGGACGTCAACTGTGTTTGGGAGCCACGTCGCACGACCGCGCAATTGTCAGTAAAAGCGACGCAGTGCCGAATCGCAAAAAGTGCTCTGGTCAGGAAAATCTTCCGGGGCTGAAGCGGTTAAAAATTAAATATATTTAAAAAATTGCAATTCAATTTTGCATAAAAAAGACAAAAACAAATAAATAATAAAAAAATGAAATTACATAAACAGCTTATAAAAAAAAATAAACAAAAAAATATACTAATCAATTGAAATTTAAAAATTAAATATATTTAAAAATTTGCATTTTTTCCAAACATGACATGACCGGGCATGATGGGAATTGTAGTTCCTGAACAACTGGAGGGCCGTAGTTTGAAGACCCCTGGTGTGAACACTAATGCGATGCGATCCGATTCTGCTGCGGACAAAAAAAAAAAAAGAAAAAGGTTCCTGTATGAGTTTGGCCTGAATTCAATGCAAATTCAACATCTGTATGGCTGAAATCGCATCGCACGGACATCGCATGTGATTTGCAGTGCGGTGTGAATCACATGCGCCCTCGCACCACGTCGCCGATCACCACAATTAGTAGTATAGAAAAAAAAATTTAAAAAATTCCAGTACATCTTCCATAGATTGTAGACACGGTAACTTTCACACAAACCAATATACACGCATTGAGATTTTTTAAAATTTATTTTTATGAAAAATAATATGTAGCAGAATACATTTTGGGAAAAATTTATGGAGAAATTCAAATTTTTTTTTAATCGTATAGGTTTTATAAGAAAGAGTAAAAAAAAAGTGTTTTTTTTTTTTCAAAGTTTTTAGTCTTTTTTTTGTTTATATCGCAAAAAATAATAAAACGCAGGGGTGATCGAATACCAAAAAAAGAAAGCTCTATTTGTGTGAAGAAAATGCCAGAAATGTGATTTGTGTAGAGTGTCACATGACCGCGCAATTCCCAGGTGAAGCAGCGCAGTGCTGAATAGTAACAGCCTGACCATGGAGGGGGGTAAAACCTCGCTAAGCTCAAGTGGTTAAACTCCATTATATAATAACTTCCCATTCGCAGTATTTATTAGGAGATACTTGTAAGGTGCGGTCGGTATACGCAGTGCTTATACAGTACATTCTACGATCGGTCATGTCGCTCGTCCAGAACGTGGAGGAGACGTTTCCTGACACCAGAATTCCCATCACTGCCAGTAACTGGACTCCTCCAGACGCCCCCTGCTGGCCAGAGAACAACAGAGCGCCGTGTAATCAGAGACTGAATGCAGAGCAACACAACCGAACATCCTTCAATCGATCCGAATAGAACAGTCACAGAGATTACCAAGTCATCCATATGGTATGTGCCTGCAGAGGATTGGACAGATCGGTGCTCCCCAGGCTCAGAGGATTGGACAGATCGGTGCCCCCCGGGCTCAGAGGATTGGACAGATCGGTGCTCCCCGGGCTCAGAAGATTGGACAGATCCGTGCTCCCCGGGCTCAGAGGATTGGACAGATGGGTGCTCCCCGGGCTCAGAGGATTGGACAGATGGGTGCTCCCCGGGCTCAGAGGATTGGACAGATGGGTGCTCCCCGGGCTCAGAGGATTGGACAGATCCGTGCACACCCTCTGAGGGTGTGGGGGTACATTGTACACAGATCTGAGGGTGTGGGGGGTACATTGTACACAGTTTCTTCCTCACTTCCTGTTCTGGTGACACCCATTGAAGGAATATGACAGCGGGTGTCACCGGTTCAGGAACACACAAATAGCGACAACACTGAGAACATGAGCCCCTCCTCCTCGCTGTGTCCCCATTAGAGATGGTGAATGATTTCCTGTCTGGACAGGAAGTGAGGGGGAATGTCAGAGACACCTGACTGACACTTTATCTCCTCCTCGCCCCATTGAAACGCAAATAAAATCTTCTGTCTGGAGTTTGGATTTACACCCGACAGGTCCTCTTTATATCTCCCGGACTGCCCCCCCCCTCCTCTATACCGTCCAATGAGGAGAGCCCATCCCAGCCTGACCCCCTCTATACCGTCCAATGAGGAGAGCCCATCCCAGCCTGACCCACTCTATACCGTCCAATGAGGAGAGCCCATCCCAGCCTGACCCCCTCTATACCGTCCAATGAGGAGAGCCCATCCCAGCCTGACCCCCTCTATACCGTCCAATGAGGAGAGCCCATCCCAGCCTGACCCCCTCTATACCGTCCAATGAGGAGAGCCCATCCCAGCCTGACCCCCTCTATACCGTCCAATGAGGAGAGCCCATCCCAGCCTGACCCCCTCTATACCGTCCAAAGAGGAGAGCCCATCCCAGCCTGACCCCCTCTATACCGTCCAATGAGGAGAGCCCATCCCAGCCTGACCCCATCTATACCGTCCAATGAGGAGAGCCCATCCCAGCCTGACCCCCTCTATACCGTCCAATGAGGAGAGCCCATCCCAGCCTGACCCCCTCTATACCGTCCAATGAGGAGAGCCCATCCCAGCCTGCAGGGTATTAGGACAGATTCTATGGCAATACAAAGTCATCCAGAACACAGAGAAAGCTCCGCCCTCCCACACACACACAGGCCCCCGGGGGCCCCTTAATGGTCGGCACCTGTCCAGAGCGGAGCGCCCCCTGCCTGTCCTTCACCGGGGAAATGAGAAGACCTCTGCCCCGACACCCAGCCGCCTGATCTCATTACCGGATTAGAAGTTAATCAGATGCCGGTTTATCTCACCTGCTCGGTATTAGCGGCCAGAAACAACTGTTTGTTCCAATTAATCCGCCTAATTTACAGCCCCGGGTGACCCGCAAGGGGGCGGCAACTGCTGCATAACACAGGAGAGGCTCCCGATTCCGGCATCCTGTTCTGTGACCCCCGGGGGGGGCACCTTCTCCACTGCAACAGCCCCCCCCCCAGCATCGCTCCGTACACTGGACAGAGGAGGTGACCCCGGCATTGCTCCGTACACTGGACAGAGGAGGTGACCCCGGCATTGCTCCGTACACTGGACAGAGGAGGTGACCCCGGCATTGCTCCGTACACTGGACAGAGGAGGTGACCCCGGCATCGCTCCGTACACTGGACAGAGGAGGTGACCCCGGCATTGCTCCGTACACTGGACAGAGGAGGTGACCCCGGCATTGCTCCGTACACTGGACAGAGGAGGTGACCCCGGCATTGCTCCATACACTGGACAGAGGAGGTGACCCCGGCATCGCTCCGTACACTGGACAGAGGAGGTGACCCCGGCATTGCTCCGTACACTGGACAGAGGAGGTGACCCCGGCATCGCTCCGTACACTGGACAGAGGAGGTGACCCCGGCATTGCTCCGTACACTGGACAGAGGAGGTGACCCCGGCATTGCTCCGTACACTGGACAGAGGAGGTGACCCCGGCATTGCTCCATACACTGGACAGAGGAGGTGACCCCGGCATCGCTCCGTACACTGGACAGAGGAGGTGACCCCGGCATTGCTCCGTACACTGGACAGAGGAGGTGACCCCGGCATTGCTCCGTACACTGGACAGAGGAGGTGACCCCGGCATTGCTCCATACACTGGACAGAGGAGGTGACCCCGGCATCGCTCCGTACACTGGACAGAGGAGGTGACCCCCGGCATTGCTCCGTACACAGGACAGAGGAGGTGACCCCGGCATTGCTCCGTACACAGGACAGAGGAGGTGACCCCGGCATTGCTCCGTACACAGGACAGAGGAGGTGACCCCGGCATTGCTCCGTACACAGGACAGAGTAGGTGACCCCGGCATTGCTCCGTACACAGGACAGAGGAGGTGACCCCGGCATTGCTCCGTACACAGGACAGAGGAGGTGACCCCGGCATTGCTCCGTACACAGGATAGAGGAGGTGACCCCGGCATTGCTCCGTACACTGGACAGAGGAGGTGACCCCGGCATTGCTCCGTACACAGGACAGAGGAGGTGACCACCGGCATTGCTCCGTACACAGGACAGAGGAGGTGACCCCGGCATTGCTCCGTACACAGGACAGAGGAGGTGACCCCGGCATTGCTCCATACACAGGATAGAGGAGGTGACCCTGGCATTGCTCCGTACACAGGACAGAGGAGGTGACCCCGGCATTGCTCCGTACACAGGACAGAGGAGGTGACCCTGGCATTGCTCCGTACACAGGATAGAGGAGGTGACCCCGGCATTGCTCCGTACACAGGACAGAGGAGGTGACCCCGGCATTGCTCCGTACACAGGATAGAGGAGGTGACCCCGGCATTGCTCCGTACACTGGACAGAGGAGGTGACCCCGGCATTGCTCCGTACACAGGACAGAGGAGGTGACCACCGGCATTGCTCCGTACACAGGACAGAGGAGGTGACCCCGGCATTGCTCCGTACACAGGACAGAGGAGGTGACCCCGGCATTGCTCCATACACAGGATAAAGGGAGGTGACCCTGGCATTGCTCCGTACACAGGACAGAGGAGGTGACCCCGGCATTGCTCCGTACACAGGACAGAGGAGGTGACCCCGGCATTGCTCCGTACACAGGATAGAGGAGGTGACCCCGGCATTGCTCCGTACACTGGACAGAGGAGGTGACCCCGGCATTGCTCCGTACATTGGACAGAGGAGGTGACCCCGGCATTGCTCCGTACATTGGTCAGAGTAGGTGACCCCGGCATTGCTCCGTACACTGGACAGAGGAGGTGACCCCGGCATTGCTCCGTACATTGGTCAGAGTAGGTGACCCCGGCATTGCTCCGTACACTGGACAGAGGAGGTGACCCCGGCATTGCTCCATACACTGGACAGAGGAGGTGACCCCGGCATTGCTCCGTACAATGGACAGAGGAGGTGACCCCGGCATTGCTCCATACAATGGACAGAGGAGGTGACCCCGGCATTGCTCCGTACAATGGACAGAGGAGGTGACCCCGGCATTGCTCCGTACAATGGACAGAGGAGGTGACCCCGGCATTGCTCCGTACAATGGACAGAGGAGGTGACCCCGGCATTGCTCCGTACACAGGACAGAGGAGGTGACCCCGGCATTGCTCCGTACACAGGACAGAGGAGGTGACCCCGGCATTGCTCCGTACACAGGACAGAGGAGGTGACCCCGGCATTGCTCCATACACAGGATAGAGGAGGTGACCCTGGCATTGCTCCGTACACAGGACAGAGGAGGTGACCCCGGCATTGCTCCGTACACAGGACAGAGGAGGTGACCCCGGCATTGCTCCGTACACAGGATAGAGGAGGTGACCCCGGCATTGCTCCGTACACTGGACAGAGGAGGTGACCCCGGCATTGCTCCGTACATTGGACAGAGGAGGTGACCCCGGCATTGCTCCGTACAATGGACAGAGGAGGTGACCCCGGCATTGCTCCATACACTGGACAGAGGAGGTGACCCCGGCATTGCTCCGTACAATGGACAGAGGAGGTGACCCCGGCATTGCTCCATACACTGGACAGAGGAGGTGACCCCGGCATTGCTCCATACACTGGACAGAGGAGGTGACCCCGGCATTGCTCCATACACTGGACAGAGGAGGTGACCCCGGCATTGCTCCGTACACTGGACAGAGGAGGTGACCCCGGCATTGCTCCGTACAATGGACAGAGGAGGTGACCCCGGCATTGCTCCGTACAATGGACAGAGGAGGTGACCCCGGCATTGCTCCGTACAATGGACAGAGGAGGTGACCCCGGCATTGCTCCGTACACTGGACAGAGGAGGTGACCCCGGCATTGCTCCGTACAATGGACAGAGGAGGTGACCCCGGCATTGCTCCGTACACAGGACAGAGGAGGTGACCCCGGCATTGCTCCGTACACAGGACAGAGGTGACCCCGGCATTGCTCCGTACACTGGACAGAGGAGGTGACCCTGGCATTGCTCCGTACACTGGACAGAGGAGGTGACCCCGGCATTGCTCCGTACATTGGACAGAGGAGGTGACCCCGGCATTGCTCCATACACAGGATAGAGGAGGTGACCCCGGCATTGCTCCGTACACTGGACAGAGGAGGTGACCCCGGCATTGCTCCGTACATTGGTTAGAGTAGGTGACCATGGCATTGCTCCGTACACTGGGCAGAGTAGGTGACCCCGGCATTGCTCCGTACATTGGTCAGAGAAGGTGACCCCGGCATTGCTCCGTACACTGGTCAGAGTAGGTGACCCCGGCATTGCTCCGTACATTGGTTAGAGTAGGTGACCCCGGCATTGCTCCGTACACTGGTCAGAGTAGGTGACCCTGGCATCGCTCCGTACATTGGTCAGAGTAGGTGACCCCGGCATTGCTCCGTACATTGGTCAGAGTAGGTGACCCCGGCATTGCTCCGTACATTGGTCAGAGTAGGTGACCCCGGCATTGCTCCGTACATTGGTTAGAGTAGGTGACCCCGGCATTGCTCCGTACATTGGTCAGAGTAGGTGACCCCGGCATTGCTGGGTACATTGGACAGAGTAGGTGACCCCAGCATTGCTGGGTACATTGGACAGAGGAGGTGACCCCGGCATTGCTGGGTACATTGGACAGAGGAGGTGACACCAAGCCTTCATCAGACAGACATTTCTGGCTTCAGTACCGCAGGCCATGAAAAAAGGACTGCTCCTCCCCCACTGACCGATCGCTGCATACCAGCACATGGCCAAACCTGAGCAATTCAAACAGAAATCTTCACATTGATCACATACAATCATGGCCGAAAATATTGGCACCCGGCATTTCTGTCCAATAACCACTTCCCCTGGAAAATTGTTGTAATGACAAATGTTTCAGCATTCTGGTGTTTATTTCTTGTGTTTGTATCGGTATGACAAGAAAAAGTGGAGAAAAAACAAAAAGCCGAATCTGACACATTTCACGCAAACCTCCAAAAATGGACTGGACAGAATTATTGGCACCCTCAATGTAATATTTGGTAGCCCACCCCTTGGAAGAAATAACTGAAATCAATGGCTTCCTGGAACCATCAATGAGCTTCTTCCACCTCTCCTGGAATTTGGAGCTCTCTTCTTTCCCCAACTGCTCCAGGTCTCTCCGATTGGAAGAGTCCCCTAGATCTCTCCACAGGAGCTCTATGGGATTTAGGTCTGGACTCATTGCTGGCCAGTTCAGTACTCTCCAGCGCTTTGTCTTAAACCATTTCTGGGTACATTCTGATGTGTGATTTGGGTGAATGTCCTGCTGTAAGAGCCATGACCTCTGATAGAGACCCAACTTTCTGACACTGGGCCTACATTGCACCCCAGAATTCTTTGGTAGTCCTCAGACTTCATAATTCCAAGTACACGGCCAAGACATCCAGTGCCTGACGCAGCAGAGCAATCCCAAAACATCAGTGACCCCCCCCCCCCCCACACCCCCACCTTGTAGGACTGTAGTGATTGGATTCTTTTCTTTAACCACTTCTGGACCGCCCACCGTCATTATACGTCGGTAGTTAGACGTAGAATGCCGGGGTAATGGCTGCAGATAGCTGTCATAAGCCGGGTATTTTCTGAAATGGCAGGGGGTCTGCTTTCAGGTAAAAGTGGTCTCCGCTGCAGATTCGCCGCAAGATCACTTTTATTGGCGACGGGAGAGGTGCCCACCCCCCTCCCGCTGCTCACCGGAGCCGACGGTAGTGGCGGAGACAATCCGATCCTTTCCCCGGGAGAGGCAATGTGTCAAGAGAGGGAAAGATGTCCCTCCGACGCGATTCAATGAGGTTGGATGATGGAAGCGAAGCCAAACGTCACTTCTGCCCAATGGCCTTAAAAGGGGGGGCGCCGTGACTGGCCAGGCAATCCTCCGGGACCTGTGACGTGTCCCAGATAATTGCCGAGAGGGAGGGAGGGGGGGGGGGGGGAGAGGTGATCTTCCTTCCGGCACTGCGGTACCCTGGGAGGAAGTGGGAGCTGGGACCTTCTATAAAGAGGGTTTTTGCTCCTCCCCCCCCCCCCAAAAAATGACATGCCAAATGTGGCATGTCAGGGGGTCACCTTCCCTTTAAGCGGAAGTTCCATTTTTAGGTGGCACTCCGCTTTAAGGGCCAATTCACACCACAGGCAGTCCAGTGCGTTTTTTTTCGCCATCAAAAACGCATGGAAAGTAGGTTATATGGTTTTTAATGGCATAGTTCACACCAGTGCTTGTAGTTCCAGTGAGTTTCAGTTCCAGAAAAAAAAAAAAAAAAAAAGTAGAACATGCTGCATTTTTTCTGCACTGGACTGTACTGGAACCCTGTAAAACGCATCAAAAACGCACTGCAACACACTTGGAAACACTTGGAATGTTGGAAAAAAAAAAAGGCTTTTCTTTGTTTCAGTTATAAAATTTTGTAAATCAGAACGTTTTCTCCTTCACCAACAGGCACTGATGAGGCTGCACTGACGGGCACTGATGAGGCGGCACTGATGAGACGGCACTAACGGGCACTGATGAGGCTGCACTAACGGGCACTGATGAGGCTGCACTAACGGGCACTGATGAGGCGGCACTGATGAGACGGCACTAACGGGCACTGATGAGACGGCACTAACGGGCACTGATGAGACGGCACTAACGGGCACTGATGAGACGGCACTAACGGGCACTGATGAGACGGCACTAACAGGCACTGATAAGGGCGGCACTAACTGGCACTGATGGGGCGGCACTAACTGGCACTGATGGGGCGGCACTAACGGGCGCTGATGAGGCGGCACTGATGAGACGGCACTAACGGGCACTGATGAGACGGCACTAACGGGCACTGATGAGACGGCACTAACGGGCACTGATGAGACGGCACTAATGGGGCGGCACTAACTGGCACTGATAAGGGCGGCACTAATGGGCACTGATGAGGCGGCACTAACGGGCACTGATGAGGCGGCACTAACGGGCACTGATAGGGGCCACTGACGGGCACTGATAGGCGCCACTAACGGGCACTACTGACAGGCACTAATGGGCGCCACTGCAGGGCAGAAACTCAGTTTCCAGTCATTCAAATTTTTTTCTTTTTTTCTCTTGCTGAGTACTCCAAGAGTGGTGGATTATTAGATTTTTGTTTTGTTTTGTTGAATGTAGATCTGCAGCTGAGGAACGTCCAGAGGCTCTGTTTTGTAGATTTTAATTTTTCATAAATTAATTAAAAAATAAATAAATAAAAAGACCCATTAAAAAAAGGTTTATGCATCTGTGTAAAAAAATAAATAATTAAATGTAACCACTCTTACCTACAGGGGACTTTCATCCCCTTCCTGCCCAGGCCAAAATTTCAGCTTTCAGCGCCCTCACAATTTGTGCAGTCATGAAACGCTGTACCAAAATGTATTTTCCGTCATTTTTTCCCCACAAATAAGAGCTTTCTTTTGGTGGTACTTAATCACCACTGGGGCTTTTTATTTTTTGCATTGAAAAAAATAAGTAAAAAAATATGTTTTTTTTTTTAGTTTCTGTCAGAAAATTGCAAACCGTTATTTTTTTTTCCTTCACTGATGTGCACTGATGGGGCTGCACTAATATGCAGCACCGATAGGTGGCACTAATGGGCACTGACTGGGCTCACTGATGATCAGTACAGGTCTCTGCTGCGAGAAGATGACGCTGATTGGCTCTCCTCTCCTCACACTCTGCCAGTGAGAGGCAAGGAGAGCCGATGAAGGGCACTTCCGTGTTTACATGTCATCAGCTGTGATTGGACAAAGCCGATTACATGAGTAAAGAGCCGCGTCATCAGCCCTTTACTGAGATCAGGGCAATCGTGGCGAGACTGGGCGACGGCAAATGAAGTCATCCCAGAACGAGAGGGGATCCTGCCCGCCGTTTGTATATACGGCAGGCGATTAAAGTGCCCCCCCCCGTGCCGGCACGCAAAGACGAACGCGTGCGTCGTTCCCACATGCCCACAGCCATCGTCCCACACATGTGAGGTATCGCTGCAAACTCTGGATCACCGGCAGTAATTCTAGCACCAGACCTCCTCTGTAAATCTAATCACCGCCTATGGACAGTAAAACTGACATCGTTTGTCACCGTTGTGCGGACATGCGCAATTTTAAAGCGTGACATGTTTCGTATCTATTTACTCTGTGTCAACTTTCATATTTTACAAAAAAAATTGGGTTGTATTTTTTTGCATTAGAATATAAAAAAAAATATTTTTTTTTTCCCCCCCAAAAATTGCATTTGAAAAAACCCTGCAGAGCGACATAAAAAAAATTGCAAAACCCACCAATTTATCCTCTAGGGCAGTGATGGAGAACCTTGGCACCCCAGATGTTTTGAAACTACATTTCCCATGATGCTCCACTACACTGCAGAGTGCATGAGCATCATGGGAAATGTTGTTCCAAAACATCTGGGGTGCCGAGGTTTGCCATCACTGATATAGGGCCTCTACTTTAAGAAAAATATATAATAAAAATATATATAAATGTTTGGGGGTTTGTATTGCATCTGATGTGGAGATTATATATATATATATATATATATATATATATATATATATACACATATACACACATACTCGAGTATAAGTCGTTCCGAGTATAAGTCGAGGCCCTAATTTACCACAAAAAAAATGGGAAAAACTTATTGACCCGAGTATAAGACGAGGGTGAGAAATGCACAGCTACTGTAAGTGGAAAAGAGGGTCAACAATGCCCATTTGCAGCCTCACTGTGCCCATTTGCAGCCTCACTGTGCCCATTTGCAGCCATAGGTCCCCCGAACTTCAAACTTTGTAGTTAAGTGTTCCTAGATGCCCCCTAGCTGCAACCAAAATTTGGGGTCTCTGAACCCAAAGTGTCCCGAAATGACATTGCTACAGATGGACACAGTTGACTGAATTTGGGGCCCCGTATCGCGGGGCCACTTAGTGCTAGGAACCCCAAATTTGGTGTGCATACCCAGTGGAACTAGCACCATAAAATATCCAAAGCTGGGATTTCTAGAACCAAGTGGCCCCGAGATACAGGACCCCAAAAATTGGTTCAGAAAATGTCAAGCACTTTTCTGCAGCAGATAATGACATTTTCTGAACCTATTTTGGGGCCCCATATCT
This sequence comes from Lithobates clamitans, assembly GCA_037952925.1. Taxonomy (NCBI): domain Eukaryota; kingdom Metazoa; phylum Chordata; class Amphibia; order Anura; family Ranidae; genus Lithobates; species Lithobates clamitans. The sequence continues at coordinate 80,884 of JBBGZY010002943.1, forward strand.
CGGGGCCACTTGGTGCTAGGAACCCCAGCTTTGGATATGTTATGGTACCAGGTACACTTGGTTTGCACACCAAATTTGGGGTTCCTAGCACTAAGTGACCCTGAGATACAGGGCTCCAAAGTTGGTTCAGAAAATGTCAAGCACTTCTGCAGTAGAGAATGACATTTTCCGAACCGATTTTGGGGCCCCGTATCTCAGGGCCACTTAGTGCTAGGAACTCCAGCTTTGGATATGTTGTGCAACAAGGTCCACTGGGTTTGCACACCAAATTTGGGGTTTCTAGCATCAAGTGGCCCTGAGATACGGGGCCCCAAAGTCGGTTCAGAAAATAAAATTTTTTGCTGCAGAAAAGTGCTTGACTCGAGTATAAGTCGAGGGGGGCACTTTCAGCACAAAAAAAGGTGCTGAAAAATTCGACTTATACTCGAATATATACGATATATATATCAGTGTAATGGGGCGGAGAAGGATATGCCCAAATGGGATTGGCTTCCTAAAACTTTTCAAATAAAAGACAACACCACAAACTGAGACGAGGACTTTATAATGACACCAAGGAAGGTCTCTGCCAGGATCTGAAGACGCTTTTCGCCCCGATCTCCTACAATCATCAGAAAGTCCTCATTGCCAAGAAGATGGTGAAGTTTCTATAAGTGGAGCTTTTCTTGTATTCTTATTGTATACAGACCAAAGTTCTGCTAGGAAGTAGCATTTTTCCTTGTTATAGGTTTATCTGTCAGCTTTGTATTATATTGCTAATATTGTAATTGTTTTGTATGTAAAGCATTTTTTGTTCAGTAGAAGCACATTGATACACCACAGAGGTCTGAGTTTCTTTGGTTTTACTGCAAGAACCTTTAATAGATAGACGGAAGCATTGCAGGGTTCGAAGTAATTTTCTAACAAAAAAAAAAAAATTTCACACAAAAAGTTCCAGAAATTGCCGGTCTTCAGGTGGTTAATGACGGGAGAGTCACAAACTTGGAACGCAATTATTTCTTACAATTTGAAGATGCCAATAAATTCTGTCTGTTTTTTGGAGTTTTGCCTGAAATGTGTCAGATTTTTGTGTCACACCGATACAAAAACACAAGAAATAAAACATGAGAATGCCGAAACATTTTTAATTGCAACGCTTTTCTGGGCGAAGTGCGGCATTCTCTGACAGAAATGCAGGGTGCCAATATTTTTGGCCATGACTGGGGTCCAAATACAACCCCCCCCCCCACCCCCAATACTTCCAATCACTATCAGAGCCAGGCCAGGGATGTTGTAAAGATATTTCTTCTCCAATCATTGTCCTGTGTATGGACAGACCGGAAGACAAAAAACACGCCAACACAGCAGTCTGAGAATAAGAAGAAATTCACTTACAAGCTTCCTCTTCTGGGGAGACTCAGTTCCTTCTGGAAGAAAGAGACAAGACAGAGTCAGTGTTCGCAGGTGAGAGACCAGAAAGGAAAAAAAAAAAAAAAATCACAAGACAAAACACAGGAAGAAGTTCCGCCATCCCCTCCCTGACACAACTACCGATACGGCCAGCAGATGGCGCCATTCACACCTGAGATTTGATGGTTTCTGGACCAAAAGATAAGAAAACGGCAAAAGAAAACCGAAGACACAAATCCCCGAGGATGGAAGGTAAGGAGCTTATTGTGGGGGGGCAGGAGGAGGCCTCTGATTGGACAAGCTAACTGTCTACCCAGAAATACAACACACACTTTTAGTGCCAGAGCACCAAAACTAATACTTCAGTTACCGGTGATATCTTCCAGACTTCCAAAATGTATTACAGACCCCAAATTCAGCACAGGGATGGTGGGAGATACATGTCCCATGAACACGCAATGCCGGGGAGAGCCGAGTCCACATAAATTTTGGTAAAACTGGGTGACAGTGGTGTCACTTTGCAGAGTGTCCCCCCACTTTTGGAGAGCATCCCCCAGGGGTGTGTCAATTTTGCAGTGCCCCCCCCCTCCAGTTTTGCACAGTGTCTCCCCAGCACTGTGTCAGTTTTGCACAGTGTCTCCCCAGCACTGTGTCAGTTTTGCACAGTGTCTCCCCAGCACTGTGTCAGTTTTGCACAGTGTCTCCCCAGCATTGTGTCAGTTTTGCACAGTGTCTCCCCAGCAGTGTGTCAGTTTTGCACAGTGTCTCCCCAGCAGTGTGTCAGTTTTGCACAGTGTCTCCCCAGCAGTGTGTCAGTTTTGCACAGTGTCTCCCCAGCAGTGTGTCAGTTTTGCACAGTGTCTCCCCAGCAGTGTGTCAGTTTTGCACAGTGTCTCCCCAGCAGTGTGTCAGTTTTGCACAGTGTCTCCCCAGCAGTGTGTCAGTTTTGCACAGTGTCTCCCCAGCAGTGTGTCTGTTTTGCACAGTGTCTCCCCAGCAGTGTGTCTGTTTTGCACAGTGTCTCCCCAGCAGTGTGTCTGTTTTGCACAGTGTCTCCCCAGCAGTGTGTCTGTTTTGCACAGTGTCTCCCCAGCAGTGTGTCTGTTTTGCACAGTGTCTCCCCAGCAGTGTGTCAGTTTTGCAGTGTCTCCCCAGCAGTGTGTCAGTTTTGCACAGTGTCTCCCCAGCAGTGTGTCAGTTTTGCACAGTGTCTCCCCAGCACTGTGTCAGTTTTGCACAGTGTCTCCCCAGCAGTGTGTCAGTTTTGCACAGTGTCTCCCCAGCAGTGTGTCAGTTTTGCACAGTGTCTCCCCAGCAGTGTGTCAGTTTTGCACAGTGTCTCCCCAGCAGTGTGTCAGTTTTGCACAGTGTCTCCCCAGCAGTGTGTCAGTTTTGCACAGTGTCTCCCCAGCAGTGTGTCAGTTTTGCACAGTGTCTCCCCAGCAGTGTGTCTGTTTTGCACAGTGTCTCCCCAGCAGTGTGTCAGTTTTGCACAGTGTCTCCCCAGCAGTGTGTCAGTTTTGCACAGTGTCTCCCCAGCACTGTGTCAGTTTTGCACAGTGTCTCCCCAGCAGTGTGTCAGTTTTGCACAGTGTCTCCCCAGCACTGTGTCAGTTTTGCACAGTGTCTCCCCAGCAGTGTGTCAGTTTTGCACAGTGTCTCCCCAGCACTGTGTCAGTTTTGCACAGTGTCTCCCCAGCAGTGTGTCAGTTTTGCACAGTGTTTCCCCAGCAGTGTGTCAGTTTTGCACAGTGTCTCCCCAGCAGTGTGTCAGTTTTGCACAGTGTCTCCCCAGCACTGTGTCTCTTTTGCACAGTGTCTCCCCAGCAGTGTGTCAGTTTTGCACAGTGTCTCCCCAGCACTGTGTCAGTTTTGCACAGTGTCTCCCCAGCAGTGTGTCAGTTTTGCACAGTGTCTCCCCAGCACTGTGTCAGTTTTGCACAGTGTCTCCCCAGCAGTGTGTCAGTTTTGCACAGTGTTTCCCCAGCAGTGTGTCAGTTTTGCACAGTGTCTCCCCAGCAGTGTGTCAGTTTTGCACAGTGTCTCCCCAGCACTGTGTCTCTTTTGCACAGTGTCTCCCCAGCACTGTCTCTTTTGCACAGTGTCTCCCCAGCACTGTCTCTTTTGCACAGTGTCTCCCCAGCACTGTGTCTCTTTTGCACAGTGTCTCCCCAGCAGTGTGTCAGTTTTGCAGAGTGTCTCCCCAGCAGTGTGTCAGTTTTGCAGAGTGTCCCCCCAGCAGTGTGTCTGTATTGCAGAGTGTCCCCCAGCAGTGTGCCTGTTTTACAGTGTCTCCCCAGCAGTGTGTTTTGCAGAGTGTCTCCCCAGCAGTGTGTCTGTTTTGCAGAGTGTCCCCCCCACTTTTGTAGAGCATCCCCCAGGGGTATGTCAGTTTTGCAGTGCCCTCCCTCCAGTTTTGCAGAGTGTCCCCCAGCAGTGTGTGTGTTTTGCAGACTGTAACACATGTACAAAGACTCCCATAACCCCCCCACATACACAAACTCCCATACACTACCCCCCCTCACGTATACAGACTCCCATCCCCCCACATGTATACAAGCTTCTATACCCCCCCCCCCCCACACACACACACACACACACACATACATATCACATGCACACAGACTCCTATACCCTTCCCCCCCCCCCCCACACATGTACACAGACTACGACACCCACCACAAACATGTACACAAACTCCAGCTTCATGTATGGAGAGGAGGATTCAAGGTTTGGTGGAGATGAGGTGACAGATATTGTGTCTGACCTGGAGGTGTCCATCCCTGAGCTCCCATGTCTGCTGCAGCCACTGCCTCTGCACACAGTGCCAGGGAGGGAGGGGTAGGAATCTCAGATTAATGTTCAGGTCACCAGTATAATCCCATCAACACGCTTACACTCATTATCATCATGTCCGCTCCTCATGGCCGGGATCCAGTAGATCCTTCATGTCTGATGATTGCACCAGATTTCACAGCAGATGGAAGGATATGGAGATTCCTGGCTTGTGCGTCCGGAACCAGCTGTACTTGGAGCAGAACTCCAGACCCGCTGGACTTCAGAGCTACTGTGCCAGTATGAAGGTCTATCACAGGGCCCCGGCTAGCAATGGACAGACTGAGCTCAGAGGGGATGGGCTGGTGGTGGCCATACTGAGCTCAGGTGAGGGGGACACCAGGGACCTTTCTACAGCTCCTGGATTTCCCTGACCCATCATAGACCAGAACAAGCACCAACCTTCCACTGGTGGCAACAAGAAGCTATAATAACCTACAGGAACAATCTAACACAAAGATCTGTAAAGTCTTCATATCCATAATTCAGAACAAAAAAAAGAGGGGTAATCCTTCCATGAGGACCCATCACTGGGGATCATCCTGGTCCCCAATCCCATCAACACACACTCAACCATACCAATTTTCCTGGGGAGCAACCCATGAATGGTCCAGGCTCCCCTTTCAGAACATTACTACCACCCAGGAAGGTCCAGGGTTCCCTCCTTCAGGGCATTACTACTATACCCAGCATGGTCCGGGCTCCCCCTTTCAGGACATTACTACTTTACCCAGCATAGTCCGGGCTCCCCCTTTCATGACATTACTACTATACCCAGCGTGGTCCGGGCTCCCCCTTTCAGGACATTACTACTATACCCAGCGTAGTCCAGGCCCCCCCTTTCAGGACATTACTACTATACCCAGCATAGTCCGGGCCCCCCCTTTCAGGACATTAGTACTATACCCAGCGTAGTCCGGGCCCCCCCTTTCAGGACATTACTACTATACCCAGCATGGTCCGGGCTCCACTTTTCAGGACATTACTACTATACCCAGCATGGTCCGGGCTCCCCCTTTCAGGACATTACTACTATACCCAGCATGGTCCAGGGTTCCTCCTTCAGGACATTACTACTATACCCAGCATGGTCCAGGGTTCCTCCTTCAGGACATTACTATTATACCCAGCATGGTCCAGGGTCCCTCCTTCAGGACATTACTGCTATACCCAGCATGGTCCGGGCTCCTCCTTTCAGGACATTACTACTATACCCAGCAGGGTCCGGGCTCCCCCTTTCAGGACATTACTACTATACCCAGCATGGTCCAGGGTTCCTCCTTCAGGACATTACTACTATACCGAGCATGGTCCGGGTTACCCCTTCAGAACAATACTACTACCAAAAATGATCCAGGCCCCCCCCCCTGGATATTACTACAATACCCAAAATGGTCCGAGTTTCCCCCTTCAGGACACTACTACTAACTGGCATGATCCAAGTTCACCCTTCAAAAACATCACTACCACCAACCATGGTTCGGGCCACCTCATCAAGCCTTTACTACTACCCTACCCAACATAGTCCATGTTCTCCCTTCAGGACAATACTGCTACCAGCCATGGTCTGAGCTCCCCCTTCAGGACATTACTACAATACCCAGCATGATCTGGGTTCTCCCATGAGGACATTACTACTACCTGGCATGGTCCAGGTTCCCCCTTCAAAAACATAACTACTACCACCACCAAGCATGGTCTGAGCTCTCACTTCAGGACATTACTGCTATACCCAGCAAGGTCCAGGTTCCCCCTTCATGACATTACTACTATACCCAGCGTGGTCCAGGTTTACAGTTTCAGGACATTACAACTTTACTCAGCATGGTCCAGACTTCCCCTTGAAGACATTACTACTATACCCCACATGGCCCAGGCTGCCCCTTCAGGACATTACTACTATACCCCACATGGCCCAGGCTGCCCCTTCAGGACATTACTACTATACCCAGCATGGCCCAGGCTCCCCCTTCAGGACATTACTACTATACCTAACGTGGCCCAGGTTCCCCCTTCAGAACATTACTACTATACCCAGCATGGCCCAGGTTCCTCCTTCAGGACATTACTACTATACCCAGCACGGCCCAGGCTCCCCCTTCAGGACATTACTACTATACCCAGCGTAGTCCGGGCTCCCCCTTTCAGGACATTACTACTATACCCAGCGTGGTCCGGGCTCCCCCATTCAGGACATTACTACTATACCCAGCGTGGCCCGGGCTCCCCCTTTCAGGACATTACTACTACACCCAGCATGGTCCGGGCTCCCCCATTCAGGACATTACTACTATACCCAGCATGGCCCAGGCTCCCCCTTCAGGACATTACTGCAAAGAATTGAGCAGTTACCGATGTCACAAATGAAGAGCAGCTCGTCCAGCTAATTAGAGGTAATAGTGACAGATGATATGACAGATGATGACCACACAGGGTCTGATGTCATTCCATACACTGTGTATAGCCTCATGTTATGCTCATGTATTGCTCCTCGGACATAATGAGGAGATCTAACGAAGCATCACACGGAGAAGAAAGATTTGGCTAATGATATTACTGCAGCAATTCTGCTCTCATAAAACCCACAAATCTAATAGATTGCTATTGAGCCGACTTCCACCCACTCTGTTCAGGCTCAAGGAGCCGACTGAAAACTGATTTACCCGGAGGAAATTACATCCACATGGAGATGAGGAGATACCGGCCAGAGACTCATACTCCATCCTCTCTGCTCTGTGTACACGGGTACATGATTACCGGAGGGGGGAGGGACACTTCAGGGGTCTATAGTGGGCAGCTTGCGGCCCTCTGACTCTTTATATGTCTGCTCAGTTGTACTCTGTGATACTGATACTATGATGCCAAATATATATATATTGTTTCAAAGTGACACGCACAATCCTAAAAAGTGTCTGCGGGGCCCTCAAATGTAGTACTGAGAGGCCTTACCGAGTGACGCCACCCTGCCTGTAGAGACTGATTGGCTGCAGATCTTTTCCCCATGCCTTGTTGTGCACTGTCTCACTTTGTGGAGGCGGCCATCTTGGTAGAGGTAGGGCTTTTCATCCTTGTGTCAGAGCCGTCCCCGATGACTGGTGATCCCATGCCTAGTGGGGTAATGATAGAGGTGGTTGGGGTGCACAAAAGTATAGAACTTACAGAATGGATGAAGCAGAAGCAGGGAGATCCTTGCACTGCAGCTCCTCAGGTATGGCTTCCTCTCCAGCATGGAGAACAGTGATCAGCACAGTAGAGACATCAACAAATCTCACTCCAAAGCTGGTGAGACTAGTAGTCAGAGGACGCCAAGTCTTTGATCAGAGGTGTCAAACTTTCATCGGGGGCTGAATCAGGAGTTTGGTTGCGCTACATGCTAGCCACAGAGTTCAGGAGCGCGCTACGTACAACATGCAGAATTCAGAGAGAGTGCAGGGTTTGGGGTGCACTACGTACAGAGTGCACAGTGAGCCTGAACCCCCCCCCCTCCAAGCTTCCTTGCAGCTCTACTCTCTCCTAATTGGCCTGGCTCTAGTACCTCATTGTATAGGTAGCTCTACTACCCATGTATCTTGCTCTAATACCTCCCTGTGCAGGCAGCTGTGCCTCGCAGGGAGATCATTCTTAGATTCTGGAGATCTGTTCCCGCCATGCCTCACTGTGAATGCATGCAGGGATCTGTTAGCTCTGTGAGCCGCTGAGAGCAAAGCTGTCCCTTGTAAAAACAGAAGGCTTCTGTGTTTACAAGTGACAGCCAGGAGCGGAGGGTGAGAGTCGGAGATGAATTCAATTCCACCATGTTTCAGCTGAAAAACCCGGGTGTGAGGGCCTCATGACGAGGCCTGTTGGGCCAGATTTGGCCTGCGGGCCTTGTGTTTGACATATATGCCTTAGATGATCTCACACAGGAAGATACAGGAATACCTGGGCACAAGGGAGCGACCTGAAGTTGGCAGGGCCTCGCCACGGGGGGAGCGACCTGAAGTTGGCAGGGCCTCGCCACAGGGGAACCGACCTGAAGTCGGCAGGGCCTCGCCACAGGGGAACCGACCTGAAGTCGGCAGGGCCTCGCCACAGGGGAACCGACCTGAAGTCGGCAGGGCCTCGCCACAGGGGAACCGACCTGAAGTCGGCAGGGCCTCGCCACAGGGGAACCGACCTGAAGTCGGCAGGGCCTCGCCACAGGGGAAACGACCTGAAGTCGGCAGGGCCTCGCCACAGGGGAAACGACCTGAAGTCGGCAGGGCCTCGCCACGGGGGAACCGAACTGAAGTCGGCAGGGCCTCGCCACGGGGGAACCGACCTGAAGTCGGCAGGGCCTCGCAACAGGGGAGCGACCTGAAGTCGGCAGGGCCTCGCGACGGGGGAGCGACCTGAAGTCGGCAGGGCCTCCCCACAGGGGAACCGACCTGAAGTCGGCAGGGCCTCCCCACAGGGGAACCGACCTGAAGTCGGCAGGGCCTCGCCACGGGGGAACCGACCTGAAGTTGGCAGGGCCTCGCCACAGGGGAGCGACCTGAAGTCGGCAGGGCCTCGTCACTGGGGAGCGACCTAAAGTCAGCAGGGCCTCGTCACTGGGGAGCGACCTAAAGTCAGCAGGGCCTCGTCACTGGGGAGCGACCTAAAGTCTGCAGGGCCTCGTCACTGGGGAGCGACCTAAAGTCTGCAGGGCCTCGTCACTGGGGAGCGACCTGAAGTCAGCAGGGCCTCGTCACTGGGGAGCGACCTAAAGTCTGCAGGGCCTCGTCACTGGGGAGCGACCTGAAGTCTGCAGGGCCTCGTCACTGGGGAGCGACCTGAAGTCGGCAGGGCCTCGCCACAGGGGAGCGACCTGAAGTCAGCAGTGCTCGGCAAAGGAAGAACCCTGCTAATCTTCAAATCGGGAGTCAGGACAAAGGTAGATTTTTCAGGACACAGGTAGATTTTTTTAGGACACTGCTTAAGCACAGTTAACAAAACCAAATGTTCTCTATAACTTTAATGACATTTATAAGTGAAGGTCATTATAAAAAGGGAAGCTCTGCAGGGCTAGACCGTCTCCCAATTTCCTGTATGGCTATTCCAACACACGACCAAACCAGGCTGGTCCGGTCACAGGGCCCCCGATCCGACCTTCCCAATTGTGCGACTAAAAGATAATGTACAAAAAAAAAAAAAATCGATGCATTTGTACATGGAACAAGCTCAGATGTGTATATCTATTGATATTAGTAATCTGCACAATACAATGCCACTGTGGGAGGGGCAGCCCATAAGCCAATCAGGTTTAACTATATGGTATTGTCCATCCAGCAATGGGGGTCCAGGGATCAGGTGATCTGTGTGCTCCTACTTCACTGTCCAATCAGAGACTGGGGCGGGCCCTGGACTAAGCTCTATAGCTTAAGTTCAGTGTTGTCTGCAGAGAGGTCCAGGACCTCACTATCCTATCTGGCAGGGGTTCCTGGATCACAAAACTGGATGAACAGAGTTACAGATCTCTTGGCAGGTAAAATGGTTATTTCATTGATGTATTTGGGGGAGTTCTGCATGGACATGTGTGTTCATCCGATGTGCAGGCCGGCACCTGAGGGGGGCATCTTTTTGTGGGTCCCCCGCTCTGCGCCCATCCTGTATTCTTCTCACCACTTTGAGCCGCCTCTCTCATTAAACTCCAGCTGAACTTTATTCCACATTTCACTCCTCGATTGCAGCTTTCTAGAGAGAACGATGGGGGGGGTGCGCAGACACCACGGGGCGCTTCAATCAGCCGCTTCGGGCGATAGGAAATATGTCCACAACCCTGGCACAAATATTGCGCCATCTGTAATAGCGCGTGCCTTAAGGCAGAGTGTGGAGGGTACTTATTAATTCTCTGTCTTCTGACAGCAGATGGTGCAACGGATGCAGCGGCAAACCAAGAAACAGCCAATTATTACAGCAGGCTCGTCATCTGCGCAGAGATCGCCCCACATCCAAAGGGCAGGAGAAGGGCGCACAGGAAGGAAAGTTAATCTTTAACATCAATAACGTTTATATCGAAGCCTGGGGGAGGGGCAGCGACATGCCGACCTGCAGAAAGTTCTCCGCACAGAGCACGCGCCCTCACTAGAGATCGTGTCAAAGATGAAATCACAGATTGGACGAGGCAAAATCTGCTGCCAGAGGACCCGGCCAATGAAAGACAGCGGGAAGACCCGTCTACGATCAGCGACAGTTTTTACAGGCTCTCAGAAAAAGAAAGAATAAAAAAAAAGGCTCAACGTCAGTTTATGTGAAGAGTAAGGAGCCGGCTTGTGAGACGAGATCAAAAATGGCGCCCCACGACCACTCTGCACTTCGAGGCAGCCAGTCGGCGCCCTACAATTTCCAGATCGCCAGGCAGCCAGCCGGCACCCTCCAGACTGCCAGCCAACCTGCGACCCCCCCATCTGCAGGCAGCTGATCGGAGCCGCCCCGCCCCCCCCCCCATCTGCAGGCAGCCAATCTGCTTCCCCTCCCCCCACATCTGCAGGCAGCCAATCTGTGCACCCCCCCCCCCCATCTGCAGGCAGCAAATCTGTGCCCCCCCCCATCTGCAGGCAGCCAATCTGTGCCCCCCCCCATCTGCAGGCAGCCAATCTGTGCCCCCCCCATCTGCAGGCAGCCAATCTGTGCCCCCCCCCCATCTGCAGGCAGCCAATCTGTGCCCCCCCCATCTGCAGGCAGCCAATCTGTGCCCCCCAATCTGCAGGCAGCCAATCTGCCCCCCCTCCCAATATGCAGGCAGCCAATCTGCGCCCCTCCCCCAATCTGCAGGCAGCCAATCTGCCCCCCCCCCTCCCAATATGCAGGCAGCCAATCTGCATCCTCTCCCCCATCTGCAGGCAGCCAATCTGCCCCCCCCCCCCCTAATCTGCCAATCTGCACCCCCCCCCCACACCAATCTGCAGGCAGCCAATCTGTGCCCCCCAATCTGCTCCCCCCCATCCGTAGGCTGCCAATCTGCCCCCCCCCCCCTCCCAATCTGCAGGCAGCCAGTCAGTGCCCCCTGATCTCTAGGCAGCCAGTGTCCTCTGGTCTTCATGCAGCCAATCGGTGCCATCCAATCCCCAGGATCTCCATCGGGAAATCAAACACTTTTTCTTCCTTTCTTTCAGGTGTGTAGAATTGGACACACAGGAACAAGTGATGAGTGTTTGTCTAACAGAAGAATGAAACGTCCCTCATTTCCTCTTATTTTATGACAATATAAAGCTGGTGGGGGGGGGGGGAATTTCCCTTCTTGAAATAGGAAGTGCTGTTGTCCCCAGAACAGAAGTTCTAACCCTTATTACATGTCTACAAGTCTGTGATGTCATCAGTCAGAACGTCCAACGCGGCTTCTTCTGCACTGAAATCCCAAGTGGTGCTCTCAGCCCAGCTCCTCTATGTGATCTACAGAACACTGAAGACCGGGGGAGGTGTTCTGCAGTCCTAACTTACTTCCTGTCCTGGGGTGACAACGCTGCTCCTCCACAGACACACTATGGTGAGTGTTGTCACCCTAGGACAGGAAGTGCTTCATAATACAGATGACATTTATCTTCTCAGGTTCACACTTGAATATCTACAATTAACCATTACTTCCCAGTAACCCCCGCTGACCCCAAGATGGCTGCCAGGGGGGCGAAGCGCCAGGTAAAGGAATCCCGCAAACTTCAGGACCGCCCACCTCCTGACTCCATTCTACTGGATCTAAAAATAACCCATCAAGACGTTCGGGATGATATGACGAACGCAGCACAAATATCAGGCGCCGCTTTTTTTAGCACGATAAACAAAGGAACCTTTAGTGTTGTCAGCTCCAGCCGGCGAATGTTGGAGGAATAATCGCAGAGAACAGTTGGAGCGACTATTTATAACGATCGATTCACGTCACTCCTTGTCAGGATGGAGCGGAGGAGCAGACGGCGGAGTCCTGACACCGGTACCAAGCACGGCGCTCGGCGGCCCGTCAGCTGACAGCGAGTAATGCTGAATCACAGCGTCCGGACTAAGTCACCCGCCACGGCCCATGAATGGGGACTTGTTCTAGAATCAATCCCACCATAGAAGAGATGGATTAGCCGAGTCTGATCATTCTTCACTGATCCCCCCCCCCCCCCCCCAATCACCTCCCTCATTGTACAAATCCCAGCAGACAAAACAAAAACACGATCAGAGGATCGGCGGATCGCAAGCCAAACACGTTTTCTTGTTACCAATGTCTGCAGGAGGATTAACATTCCTGCTATCCGGGGTCTGTTAGGGAGATTTCCCTCCACTTCCTGTCCTAGTGACAACAGTCTTACCAGACAGGAAGTGAGGACAATTCTGCAAAAGAGACACAAAAACCTGACTCAGGGTCCAGCCTCCCCCCCGCTCTACCAACAGAGGGTCCAGCCTCCCCCCCACTCTACCAACAGAGGGTCCGGCCTCCCCCCCCGCTCTACCAACAGAGGGTCCGGCCTCCCCCCACTCTACCAACAGAGGGTCCGGCCTCCCCCCCTCTCTACCAACAGAGGGTCCGGCCTCCCCCCCGCTCTACCAACAGAGGGTCCGGCCTCCCCCCCCACTCTACCAACAGAGGGTCCGGCCTCCCCCCCCACTCTACCAACAGAGGGTCAGGCCTCCCCCCCACTCTACCAACAGAGGGTCCGGCCTCCCCCCCCACTCTACCAACAGAGGGTCCGGCCTCCCCCCCCACTCTACCAACAGAGGGTCCGGCCTCCCCCCCCACTCTACCAACAGAGGGTCCGGCCTCCCCCCCACTCTACCAACAGAGGGTCCGGCCTCCCCCCCCACTCTACCAACAGAGGGTCCGGCCTCCCCCCCCACTCTACCAACAGAGGGTCCGGCCTCCCCCCCCACTCTACCAACAGAGGGTCCGGCCTCCCCCCCCACTCTACCAACAGAGGGTCCGGCCTCCCCCCCACTCTACCAACAGAGGGTCCGGCCTCCCTCCCCACTCTACCAACAGAGGGTCCGGCCTCCCCCCCCACTCTACCAACAGAGGGTCCGGCCTCTCCCCCCACTCTACCAACAGAGGGTCAGGCCCCCCCCCCCACTCTACCAACAGAGGGTCCGGCCTCTCCCCCAACTCTACCAACAGAGGGTCCGGCCCCCCCCCCCCCCACTCTACCAACAGAGGGTCCGGCCTCCCCCCCACTCTACCAACAGAGGGTCCGGCCTCCCCCCCACTCTACCAACGAAGGGTCCGGCCTCCTCCCACTCTACCAACGAAGGGTCCGGCCTCCTCCCACTCTACCAACGAAAGGTCCGGCCTCCTCCCACTCTACCAACAGAGGGTCCGGCCTCCCCCCCCACTCTACCAACAGAGGGTCCGGCCTCCCCCCCACTCTACCAACGAAGGGTCCGGCCTCCTCCCACTCTACCAACGAAGGGTCCGGCCTCCTCCCACTCTACCAACGAAGGGTCCGGCCCCCTCCCACTCTACCAACAGAGGGTCCGGCCTCCCCCCCCCACTCTACCAACAGAGGGTCCGGCCTCCCCCCCCCACTCTACCAACAGAGGGTCCGGCCTCCCCCCCCCACTCTACCAACAGAGGGTCCGGCCTCCCCCCCCCACTCTACCAACAGAGGGTCCGGCCTCCCCCCCCCACTCTACCAACAGAGGGTCCGGCCTCCCCCCCCCACTCTACCAACAGAGGGTCCGGCCTCCCCCCCCCACTCTACCAACAGAGGGTCCGGCCTCCCCCCCCCACTCTACCAACAGAGGGTCCGGCCTCCCCCCCCCACTCTACCAACAGAGGGTCCGGCCTCCCCCCCCCACTCTACCAACAGAGGGTCCGGCCTCCCCCCCCCACTCTACCAACAGAGGGTCCGGCCTCCCCCCCCCACTCTACCAACAGAGGGTCCGGCCTCCCCCCCCACTCTACCAACAGAGGGTCCGGCCTCCCCCCCCCACTCTACCAACAGAGGGTCCGGCCTCCCCCCCACTCTACCAACAGAGGGTCCGGCCTCCCCCCCACACTACCAACGAAGGGTCCCGGCCTCCTCCCACTCTACCAACGAAGGGTCCGGCCTCCTCCCACTCTACCAACGAAGGGTCCGGCCTCCTCCCACTCTACCAACGAAGGGTCCGGCCTCCTCCCACTCTACCAACGAAGGGTCCGGCCTCCTCCCACTCTACCAACGAAGGGTCCGGCCTCCTCCCACTCTACCAACGAAGGGTCCGGCCTCCTCCCACTCTACCAACGAAGGGTCCGGCCTCCTCCCACTCTACCAACGAAGGGTCCGGCCTCCTCCCACTCTACCAACGAAGGGTCCGGCCTCCTCCCACTCTACCAACGAAGGGTCCAGCCTCCTCCCCACTCTACTAACAAAGAGTCCAGCCTCCCCCCCCACTCTACCAACAGAGGGTCCGGCCCCCCCCCCACTCTACCAACAGAGGGTCCGGCCCCCCCCCCACTCTACCAACAGAGGGTCCGGCCCCCCCCCCACTCTACCAACAGAGGGTCCGGCCTCCCCCCCCACTCTACCAACAGAGGGTCCGGCCTCCCCCCCCACTCTACCAATAAAGTTCAATTCTGCTTTGACACGCTTAAAGAGCTCAGTGCAAAATGTTTTCCCCACACTGCATGGGTTAACTGCTCATTTTGTCCAGGGGCGCAAGGAAAAGCTCTACTTGCCCGATCCTCCAGAAAGCGGTGCTCCCCCATGTCAAGCGGTGGACTGTTCCTGCCTTCCTCGCATCCAGAGCCAGTCTATGTACGTGATGACACCAGGAACAGTCCATTCAAGAGACCACGGGGGAAGCAGGAGTGGCAGGTACCGGTCTTGTGCTTGAGAAGACGCTCGGCTGACTCCACTCCTTGTGACATCAATAATAGATCAGGCGGTGTGCGACTCCGGGGTGAATCCTCATTGTGTGTGTGAATGACGGATCAGATTACTCGCTGAGCGCACGATTCGCAGGACGCGGGATCGCCTTTCCCAGTGTAACACTATATTGTGTGGGGGGTAAAGTCATCCCTGGGCCTTTCTGGACATCTTCTGCAAGGCGTGCAGGAAAAAGAATATAGAGGGATTTATATGCCCTCACCCATGGCAACCAATCAGAATTCAAGCTGAACTCGGACGCTGGGATTTCTTGCATAGTTCTACTGGTCCGGCTTGGATCGATCGAAGACCTGACCGATCCCTGAGGAAGCAGAGAATCGCTGTAGTAGCCATCGCTAATAGAGTGATCCTCTCTGTCCTCCGGTTCCCGTGCCGAGTGCCCCCCCCCCTTACTACATTGTAGCCACAAGGGGGTCATCAACATGGCATGGGCACCATTCTCAGGACGCCTTGTATGAATACAAGTCATTCCCTGACTGGACAAGGTGGAGAGATTGTGACCTCACCTCCCCACCTCATCCAATCTGAATACAAGTCATTCCCTGACTGGACAAGGTGGAGAGATTGTGACCTCACCTCCCCACCTCATCCAATCAGAAAACACTTTGTATTCACTGAGAAAAGTTAAAAAGGAGTTTTCTGAAAAGCGCCCCCCTGTGGTTACTACGCAGGAGGTCACCTGGAGGACCGCTCAGCTAGGATACTCCCCATCTACGGGGATCAGACAGCCATGGAATATGTATAGTTACATCAGCTGGACCAATGTCATGAAGTTCAGTTTTGGTTCACACTGATACGGTGCGGAATCTGCTGCGATTGCTGTGCGTTTCCTGCACCGCATCCAATCCGCATATATGCAAACCCAGCCTAAATCATTTCTGATGGCTGGAATACACTGAAATCTGATTGGATATCACCGGCTTCCTCTGTAAGATCAGCCCAGATCCAGTTGGTCACTAATGAATCAGTTGGCTAATAAAGCGGAGAAGCCGTGAACTGATGAATTGCACAATTCAGGAATCTAAGTCCCGCTCATCATCGGTGGGACATCCCTCCTTCTCCCCATCCTGAAACCACTGATGTAGTCCTGGGATTCCGGGAACCATAGAGGAGGAAGAGAACCCAGGAGAGATGGAGGGGGGGGGGGGAGAGAACCCAGGAGAGATGGAGGGGGGGGGGGGGGGGAGAACCCAGGAGAGATGGAGGGAGGGGGGGGAGAGAACCCAGGAGAGATGGAGGGGGGGGGAGAGAACCCAGGAGAGATGGAGGGGGGGGAGAACCCAGGAGAGATGGGGGGGGGGACCCAGGAGAGATGGGGGGGGGGACCCAGGAGAGATGGGGGGGGGGGACCCAGGAGAGATGGGGGGGGGGGGGGACCCAGGAGAGATGGGGGGGGGGGGGAGAACCCAGAAGAGATGGAGGGGGGGTGGAGAACCCAGGAGAGATGGAGGGGGGGTGGAGAACCCAGGAGAGATGGAGGGGGGGTGGAGAACCCAGGAGAGATGGAGGGGGGGAGAGCCCAGGAGAGATGGAGGGGGGGAGGGAGAGAACCCAGGAGAGATGGAGGGGGGGGGAGAACCCAGGAGAGATGGAGGGGGGGAAGAGAACCCAGGAGAGATGGAGGGGGGGAGGGAGAGAACCCAGGAGAGATGGAGGGGGGGGAAGAGAACCCAGGAGAGATGGAGGGGGGGAAGAGAACCCAGGAGAGATGGAGGGGGGGAAGAGAACCCAGGAGAGATGGAGGGGGGGAAGAGAACCCAGGAGAGATGGAGGGGGGGAGAGAACCCAGGAGAGATGGAGGGGGGGAAGAGAACCCAGAAGAGATGGAGGGGGGGGGGAGAGAACCCAGGAGAGATGGAGGGGGGGGAAGAGAACCCAGGAGAGATGGAGGGGGGGAGGGAGAGAACCCAGGAGAGATGGAGGGGGGGAGGGAGAGAACCCAGGAGAGATGGAGGGGGGGGAAGAGAACCCAGGAGAGATGGAGGGGGGGGAAGAGAACCCAGGAGAGATGGAGGGGGGGAGAGAACCCAGGAGAGATGGAGGGGGGGAGAGAACCCAGGAGAGATGGAGGGGGGGAAGAGAACCCAGGAGAGATGGAGGGGGGGAGGGAGAGAACCCAGGAGAGATGGAGGGGGGGAAGAGAACCCAGGAGAGATGGAGGGGGGGGAAGAGAACCCAGGAGAGATGGAGGGGGGGAAGAGAACCCAGGAGAGATGGAGGGGGGGAGAGAACCCAGGAGAGATGGAGGGGGGGGAAGAGAACCCAGAAGAGATGGAGGGGGGGGGGGGGAGAGAACCCAGGAGAGATGGAGGGGGGGGAAGAGAACCCAGGAGAGATGGAGGGGGGGAGGGAGAGAACCCAGGAGAGATGGAGGGGGGGAGGGAGAGAACCCAGGAGAGATGGAGGGGGGGGAAGAGAACCCAGGAGAGATGGAGGGGGGGAGAGAACCCAGGAGAGATGGAGGGGGGGAGAGAACCCAGGAGAGATGGAGGGGGGGGAAGAGAACCCAGAAGAGATGGAGGGGGGGGGGAGAACCCAGGAGAGATGGAGGGGGGGGAGAGAACCCAGGAGAGATGGAGGGGGGAAGAGAACCCAGGAGAGATGGAGGGGGGGGGGAGAACCCAGGAGAGATGGGGGGGGAACCCAGGAGAGATGGGGGGGGGGGAGAACCCAGAAGAGATTGAGGGGGGGTGGAGAACCCAGGAGAGATGGAGGGGGGGTGGAGAACCCAGGAGAGATGGAGGGGGGGAGAGCCCAGGAGAGATGGAGGGGGGGAGAGCCCAGGAGAGATGGAGGGGGGGAGGGAGAGAACCCAGGAGAGATGGAGGGGGGGAAGAGAACCCAGGAGAGATGGAGGGGGGGAGAGAACCCAGGAGAGATGGAGGGGGGGGAGAACCCAGGAGAGATGGAGGGGGGGGGGAGAACCCAGGAGAGATGGAGGGGGGAAGAGAACCCAGGAGAGATGGAGGGGGGAAGAGAACCCAGGAGAGATGGAGGGGGGAAGAGAACCCAGGAGAGATGGAGGGGGGAAGAGAACCCAGGAGAGATGGAGGGGGGAAGAGAACCCAGGAGAGATGGAGGGGGGAAGAGAACCCAGGAGAGATGGAGGGGGGAAGAGAACCCAGGAGAGATGGAGGGGGGAAGAGAACCCAGGAGAGATGGAGGGGGGGGGAGAGAACCCAGGAGAGATGGAGGGGGGAAGAGAACCCAGGAGAGATGGAGGGGGGAAGAGAACCCAGGAGAGATGGAGGGGGGAAGAGAACCCAGGAGAGATGGAGGGGGGAAGAGAACCCAGGAGAGATGGAGGGGGGAAGAGAACCCAGGAGAGATGGAGGGGGGAAGAGAACCCAGGAGAGATGGAGGGGGGAAGAGAACCCAGGAGAGATGGAGGGGGGGGGGGAGAACCCAGGAGAGATGGGGGGGGAACCCAGGAGAGATGGGGGGGGGGGGGAGAACCCAGAAGAGATGGAGGGGGGGTGGAGAACCCAGGAGAGATGGAGGGGGGGTGGAGAACCCAGGAGAGATGGAGGGGGGGAGAGCCCAGGAGAGATGGAGGGGGGGAGAGCCCAGGAGAGATGGAGGGGGGGAGGGAGAGAACCCAGGAGAGATGGAGGGGGGGAAGAGAACCCAGGAGAGATGGAGGGGGGGGAGAGAACCCAGGAGAGATGGAGGGGGGGGGGGAGAACCCAGGAGAGATGGAGGGGGGGGGGAGAACCCAGGAGAGATGGAGGGGGGAAGGAGAACCCAGGAGAGATGGAGGGGGGAAGAGAACCCAGGAGAGATGGAGGGGGGAAGAGAACCCAGGAGAGATGGAGGGGGGAAGAGAACCCAGGAGAGATGGAGGGGGGAAGAGAACCCAGGAGAGATGGAGGGGGGAAGAGAACCCAGGAGAGATGGAGGGGGGAAGAGAACCCAGGAGAGATGGAGGGGGGAAGAGAACCCAGGAGAGATGGAGGGGGGAAGAGAACCCAGGAGAGATGGAGGGGGGAAGAGAACCCAGGAGAGATGGAGGGGGGAAGAGAACCCAGGAGAGATGGAGGGGGGAAGAGAACCCAGGAGAGATGGAGGGGGGGGGGGGAGAGAACCCAGGAGAGATGGAGGGGGGAAGAGAACCCAGGAGAGATGGAGGGGGGGAAGAGAACCCAGGAGAGATGGAGGGGGGAAGAGAACCCAGGAGAGATGGAGGGGGGGAAGAGAACCCAGGAGAGATGGAGGGGGGAAGAGAACCCAGGAGAGATGGAGGGGGGGGGGGAGAGAACCCAGGAGAGATGGAGGGGGGGAAGAGAACCCAGGAGAGATGGGGGGGGGGAACCCAGGAGAGATGGAGGGGGGGGAAGAGAACCCAGGAGAGATGGAGGGGGGGGAAGAGAACCCAGGAGAGATGGAGGGGGGGAAGAGAACCCAGGAGAGATGGAGGGGGGGGAAGAGAACCCAGGAGAGATGGAGGGGGGGAAGAGAACCCAGGAGAGATGGAGGGGGGGGGGAAGAGAACCCAGGAGAGATGGAGGGGGGGAAGAGAACCCAGGAGAGATGGAGGGGGGAAGAGAACCCAGGAGAGATGGAGGGGGGGGGAAGAGAACCCAGGAGAGATGGAGGGGGGAAGAGAACCCAGGAGAGATGGAGGGGGGGAAGAGAACCCAGGAGAGATTGGGGGGGGGGAACCCAGGAGAGATGGAGGGGGGGGAAGAGAACCCAGGAGAGATGGGGGGGGGGGAACCCAGGAGAGATGGAGGGGGGGAAGAGAACCCAAGAGAGATGGAGGGGGGAAGAGAAGTAGCTATATAGCTGCTTGGATGACTTTTTGTGACAGCCGGCTAAACACAACCAATAAAAGCTGACGCCTGCAGTAGTCTTCCACCCTTCACTCTCCGTGGGAACGCAATCCATCCCAAGAGCTGAAGGGGTTAAGAAGGAAAGTTGGCATTCTTGCGCCCACAGAGGATGGGGTGACAAGATGGCAGGCCCCTCCAGATGCCCGCCCGAGGCCTCCATGTATTCCTATGTCAGTGAGAGTTTTCACACAACGCCCTCACATTCTGCACGGTGCAGTCACAGCTTCAGAAGAGCTAAAAGTATCGGAGAGATCCTCCATCATTGGCCCCGGGGCCCTGAACACCTCCTCTCTCTCTCCCTCTCACACACCGTGTGCAAATCCCAAATATCTGCTCCCCTTCGGTCTGATGAATGGCCAATGTTGTATCCGTTCTATGTGCAAAAATGACCTCCTGTGCTCTCTGCCTGTTATCAGTTACATTGTTCCCAGCTTTCTCTGTGGACTACAGAAGAGGTGTTCTATAGTTCTGGGTGACCAATGCTGGGACAAGGTCATCTAAAACTTTACCCTGTGCAGCAGAGCTCAGACTTGCAGAGATAGAAGCAGCACAAGGAGCCGATCAGTTGAACTGCAGTGGTTATGTGTCAACATGGGACACGCTTATAGGAGGAGAGAGCAGAACTAATCACTGTATTACTCCTCTTTTCGCTGTCCAATCACAGGCAGGAGGTGGGACAAGGCCTGTAAGCGTTAAAGAAGTAGAGCTTTCTGGAAGGTTTGGGGGGCATTTTTTAGAATGATGAGTCCATTTGACAGAATACTGGACATCTCGATGCAGAAATGACTTGACTATAAAGTATTGGACCAGTCACATGACTCCGCCCCCTGATCCAGGAAGGGGTTAACGTGATGGGCAGCGTGAGCCCAACCCTCGCCCTCCGCCGGGCACACACTGTCCAGGAAGGGGTTAACATGATGGGCAATGTGAGCCCAACCCTCGCCCTCCCCCGGGCACACACTGTCCAGGAAGGGGTTAACGTGACGGGCAATGTGAGCCCAACCCTCGCCCTCCCCCGGGCACACACTGTCCAGGAAGGGGTTAATTTGATGGGCCCCCATGTTACCAGAAGCTGCAGAATTGTGAATTCACAAAGGTTTCAATGACGACGGTTAGAAAGCAAAGTCAGCATTTTACTGACCAATCAGTGAGGAGCGTCCCTTCGCTCGCCTTGTGGCGTTTCAGAACACAGACTGGACCCGGTGCCTGAAAGAACGCACCGCTGACCACTGGGAATCCCCCCCACCCCTCCCCCACCCCAGGAAGTTTTCATTGACAAAATCTAGATCTCCTGCTGTCTCAAAGTAATCCTCACCCATAGAATGCACTTCCTCCTATCTGCCCCTCCCCCTCGTTTCTATGCCGGGAAAAGTAAATAGTTTACAGAGTCACTTCCCCATTCCTCACCTAGACCAGGAGGGTGGAGTGTTGGCCTCCCGGATGTCCCCGTGTCACCCCCCACCAGGAGGCAACATTCCAATACAGGGACATGAATGAGATCCCCTCCCCCATGTGCAGGTGTCTGCAGGGTATATGGGGCATTTTTGCATTGTGGGTGTATTTATTATCACCTGGTTCAGACCTGTATTAGGTGGAGGGTCACCTGGTTCCTGGGGTGATTTAGACCTGTATGAGGTGAAGGGGGTCACCTGGTTTCTGCAGTGATCTTAGACCTGTATTAGGTGGAAGGGGTCACCTGGTTCAGACCTGTATTAGGTGGAGGGGTCACCTGGCTCCTTGGGTGAGCCTAGACCTGTATTAGGTGGAGGGGTCACCTAGTTCCTGAGGTGATTTTAGACCTGTATTAGTTGGAAGGGTTCACCTGTTTCCTGGGGTTATCCTAGACCTGTATTGGGTGGAGGGGGTCACCTGCTTCCTGCGGTGCTCTTAGGTGGAGGGGTCATCTAGCTCCCAGGGTGATGAAAGACCTTTATTAGGTGGAGGGGTCACCTGGTTCCTGTGGTTAACTTAGACCTGTATTAGGTGGAGGGGTCACCTGGCTCCTTGGGTGAGCCTAGACCTGTATTAGGTGGAGGGGTCACCTGGCTCCTTGGGTGAGCCTAGACCTGTATTAGGTGGAGGGGTCACCTGGTTCCTGGGGTTATCTCAGACCTGTATAAGGTGGAGGGGTCATCTGGCTCCTGGGGTGAGCCTAGACCTGTATTAGATGGAGGGGGTCACCTGGTTCCTGGGGTGAGCCTAGACCTGTATTAGGTGGAGTGGGTCACCTGGCTCCTGGGATAATTCCAGACCTGTATTAGGTGGAGGGGTCACCTGGCTCCTGGGGTGAGCCTAGACCTGTATTCAAGTGGAGGGGTCGCCTGGTTCCTGGGGTTATCTCAGACCTGTATTAGATGGAGGGGTCACCTGGCTCCTGGGGTGAGCTTAGACTTTTATTAAATGGAGAAGTTCCCTGGCTCCTGGGGTAATCCTAGACCTGTATTAGGTGGAGGGGTCACCTGGTTCCTGGGGTAATCCTAGAACTGTATCATCAGGTGGGGGGGTCACCTGGTTCAGACCTGTATTAGGTGAAGGGGTCACCTGGTTCAGACCTGTATTAGGTGGAGGGATCACCTGGTTCAGACCTGTATTAGGTGGAGGGATCACCTGGTTCAGACCTGTATTAGGTGGAGGGATCACCTGGTTCAGACCTGTATTAGGTAGAGGGATCACCTGGTTCAGACCTGTATTAGGTAGAGGGATCACCTGGTTAAGACCTGTCTTAGGTGGAGGGATCACCTGGTTAAGACCTGTATTAGGTGAAGGGGTCACCTGGTTCAGACCTGTATTAGGTGGAGGGGTCACCTGGTTCAGACCTGTATTAGGTGAAGGGGTCACCTGGTTCAGACCTGTATTAGGTGAAGCGGTCACCTGGTTCAGACCTGTATTAGGTGGAGGGATCACCTGGTTCCTGGGGTGATCCTAGACCTGCATTAGGTGGAGTGTATCTTGTATTCCAGGTATATGGATCGTGTAGATGACCTCCGATCTATAGACGCACTCTAGAAAAGATGTTTCGTGATCTCCGTGTAGCCAGACACGGAGGTGTGAGAGGAGGAACTAGGACCAGTTTCTGTTGATCCGCACAGGAGACAATACGGCTAAATCATTCATGAAGCAGAATTTCCCTCGCTGAGGAAACGCTGCAAATCCCATCTGCTGAGTGATCAGGGTAATGCATGACAACATACACAGCCAACATGAATAAATTAAAAGGCCCCTCGATCTACAGGATGTCCATACGGAGCGCCCCTTAACTCAGGACGTATGGAGGCCAAGCCAAAGTTATTAACAAGCAGAAGACGACTCGTTATGTTCATCATCAATCATTCCCATACAGGTCCTATCGATTACCTGGTTATCTCACACAGGATTCATTATTTGCTTTCAGATTCATTAATAACATCACTGTAACCGGGCTGGAGAGAGAAGATTCAGAGCCGCACCAATGTTCTCAGCTCAGCACCCCAACTCTAGTCCAACCCTACTCTACCCCCAACTCTAGTCCAACCCTACTCTACCCCCAACTCTAGTCCAACCCTACTCTACCCCCAACTCTAGTCCAACCCTACTCTACCCCCAACTCTAGTCCAACCCTACTCTACCCCCAACTCTAGTCCAACCCTACTCTACCCCCAACTCTAGTCCAACCCTACTCTACCCCCAACTCTAGTCCAACCCTACTCTACCCCCAACTCTAGTCCAACCCTACTCTACCCCCAACTCTAGTCCAACCCTACTCTACCCCCAACTCTAGTCCAACCCTACTCTACCCCCAACTCTAGTCCAACCCTACTCTACCCCCAACTCTAGTCCAACCCTACTCTACCCCCAACTCTAGTCCAACCCTACTCTACCCCCAACTCTAGTCCAACCCTACTCTACCCCCAACTCTAGTCCAACCCTACTCTACCCCCAACTTTACTCAAATGCTACTGTACCCTACTCCAACTATACTCCTCCAATTCTTTTGTACTCTACCCCAACAGGACGCCCAGTATAAACATGGTGCAGGGGATATTCCAAATGAGGTTGCTGCTGGCGATGGCTGGGCACCTGTCATAGCCGCTGGATGCACAAACAGGCTGGGGGGTCCAACACTGAGGACATTTTTTTTAGAGCCAAGACAGGCTGAATGCGTCCCACCCAGCCTCATAAAACTTACAATGAGAAGAAGGTGCAAATATGATGGTGAAAATCATGAATAAAGTCTGGGTACAAAATGCCAATTATACAGCTCTTACCCTCACAACCGAATCTTCATCAACAAGCCCGTGGCACAAGGAGGGCACCCTCCACCCAGAGCACGCAGCACAAGGAGAGCGCCCTCCACCCAGAGCATGCGGCACAAGGAGAGCACCCTTCACCCAGAGCACGCGGCACAAAGAGAGCGCCCTCCACCCAAAGCACGCGGCACAAGGAGAGCGCCCTCCACACAGAGCACGTGGCACAAGGAGAGTGCCCTCCATCCAGAGCACGTGGCACAAGGAGAGCACCCTCCACCCAAAGCACACGGCACAAGGAGAGCGCCCTCCACCCAAAGCACGCGGCACAAGCAGAGCGCCCTCCACCCAAAGCACGCGGCACAAGGGGAGTGCCTTCCACCCAGAGAACGCAGCACAAGGAGAGTGCCCTCCATCCAGAGCACGTGGCACAAGGAGGGCGCCCTCCACCCAGAGCATGCGGCACAAGGAGAGCACACGGCACAAGAAGAGCGCGCTCTATCCAAAGCACTCGGCACAAGGAGAGCGCCCTCCATCCAAAGCAATTGGCACATGGAGAGCGCCCTCCATCCAAAGCACTCGGCACAAGGAGAGCGCCCTCCACCCATAGCACAAGGAGAGCGCCTTCCACCCAGAGCACGCGGCACAAGGAGAGCGCCCTCCACCCAAAGTACGCGGCACAAGGAGAGCGCACTCCACCCAGAGCACGCGGCACAAGGAGAGCGCACTCCACCCAGAGCATGCGGCACAAGGGGAGCGCACTCCACCCAGAGCATGCGGCACAAGGGGAGCGCACTCCACCCAGAGCACGCGGCACAAGGAGGAGCACCCTAAACCTTGAACACACGATGGCAGAAATCAGGATGTTTAATCTCACACAAGTTTAGGTCTGCATTTTTTTTGCTAGAAAATTACTTGGAAACCCCAAAATGTTATATATGTTTTCTGGAAGCAGAGGCCCTGGAGAATTAAATGGTGGCCGCAGCATTTTTTTTTATGAATCGTGAATTATAGCTCTCACTCCGATGTTTGCGGTGAAACCTCACACGTGTGGTGCGATCAACATTTACATATGCATGCCAGACCTATGAGGACGCTTGCATTTGCGTTTATGCACAGGGGTGGGGGGTCTCTTCCCAGAGCCTTAAAAACTGATCAGACAGCTGTAAAGTAAAACAACTGATGGCCAGGTGAGAAAAAGGGAGCAAAGATGATGGTAGCAGCTGCCGGGATCACTTTTACAAAACAGCCGATTGCTGGCTGAAAAAAAACAAAAAAAAAAAACAAGCAGTTGCCAAGATGAGGACTGCAGCCAAGGCGTTGTAATAACCCCCCTGATGGCGGGACGTTTATATACGTATCTCGGTCAGTAAACGGTTAAAAGGAGAAATGGTCCTCGCACCCAGATGGGCAAAAACTGACAGAACCCGATGCTGGGTGTCACCAAAATCTAACCAATCACACTGAATGTAGAGCGGGTGACAATGTGCCGAGGGGTCCAGGCCAGTTAGGGGGATCACCCCGACCCCCCATTATTGGAAGGTGCAGGTTTAATAAAGAAGTTCTGCAGCAGCTGCTGTCAGTAAACCCGTATCCTTCCCGGACAAACCTGTGGATGTGGTAAGTGTTCCTCACATACCTGCAGTCCTCTGCGCCGGAGAATACTAGAATCGTCCATGTCTGGCTCCGTACCCGTCCGGGTCTTGCGGGATCCTGCATTCCGTCACCAAGGAATCCTCATTACAGATCTGGGAATTTCTCTCTTCTCTACAATCTGGGCTTCATGCAACTTTCCCGAGGCAAGCACAGCTCTGGTAAGGCAGCGGAGAGTCGCAGCTGAGAATACACCCCCTCAGGTGTCTGTTATCACACCAGCAGCTTGGGGGAGGGGGGGGGGGGAGCAGCCCTCAGTCATAGAGAGCCCACCGCTGAGGCTGAGGGTGGGGCGTTCATCACACGCTGTGCACAGCCGTCCTCTCCTCTCCCATCCACCGCTGACTGCAGCAAAGTAACAGGAACCACCGATCACTTCTCTACTGCCGGGACCCGAGGCTGCTGTGATCAGTGCTGAGGAGGGACAGTCCAGAGAAGTCCCCCAACCGGCTCATTTATAGATTCCCAGCCAACAGCTGATTACATTGCTCAGCTGAGAGCAGCGCTGCCAATTAAAGGGACAGAGCCACAGTATGACATCATCACAAGTCTGGAATGTGGATTCTGCAATGAAACCCGGCAACTCCGCGCTGTCACTGCCAGCACCCAGCAAACCCTACAACTCCGCGCTGTCACTGCCAACACCCAGCAAACCCTACAACTCCGCGCTGTCACTGCCAACACCCAGCAAACCCTGCAACTCCGCGCTGTCACTGCCAACACCCAGCAAACCCTACAACTCCGCGCTGTCACTGCCAACACCCAGCAAACCCTGCAACTCCGCGCTGTCACTGCCAACACCCAGCAAACCCTGCAACTCCGCGCTGTCACTGCCAACACCCAGCAAACCCTACAACTCCGCGCTGTCACTGCCAACACCCAGCAAACCCTGCAACTCCGCGCTGTCACTGCCAGCACCCAGCAAACCCTACAACTCCGCGCTGTCACTGCCAACACCCAGCAAACCCTACAACTCCGCGCTGTCACTGCCAACACCCAGCAAACCCCGCAACTCCGCGCTGTCACTGCCAACACCCAGCAAACCCCGCAACTCCGCGCTGTCACTGCCAACACCCAGCAAACCCTGCAACTCCGCGCTGTCACTGCCAACACCCAGCAAACCCTGCAACTCCGCGCTGTCACTGCCAACACCCAGCAAACCCTGCAACTCCGCGCTGTCACTGCCAGCAACCAACAAACCTGGCAATTCCTCGCTGTCACTGCCAGCACCCAGCAAACCCTACAACTCCGCGCTGTCACTGCCAACACCCAGCAAACCCTACAACTCCGCGCTGTCACTGCCAGCAACCAGCAAACCCTGCAACTCCGCGCTGTCACTGCCAGCAACCAACAAACCTGGCAATTCCTCGCTGTCACTGCCAGCACCCAGCAAACCCTACAACTCCGCGCTGTCACTGCCAGCAACCAGCAAACCCTGCAACTCCGCGCTGTCACTGCCAACACCCAGCAAACCCTGCAACTCCGCGCTGTCACTGCCAACACCCAGCAAACCCTGCAACTCCGCACTGTCACTGCCAACACCCAGCAAACCCTGCAACTCCGCACTGTCACTGCCAACACCCAGCAAACCCTACAACTCCGCGCTGTCACTGCCAACACCCAGCAAACCCTACAACTCCGCGCTGTCACTGCCAACACCCAGCAAACCCTACAACTCCGCGCTGTCACTGCCAGCAACCAGCAAACCCTGCAACTCTGCGCTGTCACTGCCAGCACCCAGCAAACCCTACAACTCCGCGCTGTCACTGCCAACACCCAGCAAACCCTGCAACTCCGCGCTGTCACTGCCAACACCCAGCAAACCCTGCAACTCCGCGCTGTCACTGCCAACACCCAGCAAACCCTGCAACTCCGCGCTGTCACTGCCAACACCCAGCAACTCCGCGCTGTCACTGCCAACACCCAGCAAACCCTGCAACTCCGCGCTGTCACTGCCAACACCCAGCAAACCCTGCAACTCCGCGCTGTCACTGCCAACACCCAGCAAACCCTGCAACTCCAGCTGTCACTGCCAACACCCAGCAAACCCTACAACTCCGCGCTGTCACTGCCAGCAACCAACAAACCTGGCAATTCCTCGCTGTCACTGCCAACACCCAGCAAACCCTACAACTCCGCGCTGTCACTGCCAACTCTCAGCAAACCCTGCAACTCTGCGCTGTCACTGCCAACTCTCAGCAAACCCTGCAACTCCGCGCTGTCACTGCCAACACCCAGCAAACCTTTCAACTCTGCGCTGTCACTGCCAACACCCAGCAAACCCTGCAACTCCGCGCTGTCACTGCCAACACCCAGCAAACCCTGCAACTCTGCGCTGTCACTGCCAACTCTCAGCAAACCCTGCAACTCCGCGCTGTCACTGCCAACTCTCAGCAAACCCTGCAACTCCGCGCTGTCACTGCCAACACCCAGCAAACCTTTCAACTCTGCGCTGTCACTGCCAACACCCAGCAAACCCTGCAACTCCGCGCTGTCACTGCCAACACCCAGCAAACCTTTCAACTCTGCGCTGTCACTGCCAACACCCAGCAACTCCGCGCTGTTACTGCCAACTCCCAGCAAACCCTGCAACTCTGTGCTGTCACTGCCAGCACCCAGCAAACCCTGCAACTCGGCACTGTCACTGCCAACACCCAGCAAACCTTTCAACTCTGCGCTGTCACTGCCAACACCCAGCAACTCCGCGCTGTCACTGCCAACTCCCAGCAAACCCTGCAACTCTGCGCTGTCACTGCCAACATCCAGCAAACCCTGCAACTCCGCGCTGTCACTGCCAACTCCCAGCAAACCCTACAACTCCGCACTGTCACTGCCAGCAACTCCACCAACACCCAGCAAACCCGGCATCCACATGAGAGCCAACAAACTCAGACTATTTATACACAGACACAAACTGCAATTTAAAAAGCCACAGATATGGGAGATGAACCTTTAATTGTAACCTGTGGTTGTCACTCTGTGTGTCTGTACAAAGGCCAAACATTCCGGGGGGACCATTTGGAGGATTTCTGTTCTTAGGATTTAGGCCGGGTTCACACTGCTCTGACCCCGACAGTCGTACCACTTTGGATCAGACTTTGCCCTGCGACTTGAAGTCAGACTTCAATGAACAGGGATCAGACTTTGATCCCCGACAATACCAGGCACCGTGTCTGGTATGAATATTTAGGGGAAGCTCTAGGCCAGATAAAAAAAAAAAAAAAAATATGGCATACCAGGCCCCTTGGTCTGGTATGGATCTTAAGGGGAACCTCCACGCCCAAAAAAAGGGCGTGGTGGTCCCCCCAAAATCCATACCAGACCCCTATCCGAGCACACAGCCCGGCAGGTCAGGAAAGGGGGTTGGGACGAGCGAGCGGCCCCCTCCCTCCTGAAACGTACCAGGCCGCATGCCCTCAACATGGGGGGTGGATGTTTGGGCCAGGGGGGCTGCGCCCCTCCATCCCAAAGGACCTTGTCCCCATGCTGATAAGGACAAGGGCCTCTTCCCGTCAACCCTGGCCGTTGGTTGTCGGGGTCTGCGGGCGGGGTCATATCGGAATCTGGGAATTCCCCTTTAACAAGGGTGCCCCCAGATCCCAGCACCCCCACCCTATATGAATGCGTTTCAAAATGTCACCATTTCTGCCTGGAGAGGCAAACTTTGGAGCACAATTGTATATCAGAGTCCCACCTTACATCACATCAAAGTCTCCTCCCTCACATCTGGGTCCCTATCCAAGTCCCCCTCCTACATTGGGGGTCACCAAACTGCAGCCCTCCAATCTAACAGATCAGATATAAGGAGCATCTAGTAGCGGCCATAGATGAAGCCACCCAGCTCTGAGCGATTGCAAACAAACCATTAAACGGGCGGCGGCTTCCCCTGCATCTCCTCCCTCCTTGGCGGTCAATAGGTGCGCTTCTCCTCTCAAACAATCGGGTCTCAGGACCCCGCTTTCTAAGCTTGGGATTGGCTGGGAGGAGAATCAGGAAAACAATAGTGAATATTAATTTGCTATTGTCTCTCAACTAAGTGGACTCAGGGCACAGTGCTCTGCGTCCAGCGCCCTGTATGTAAATTGGGGGCCAGGAGCATGGATTAGGGGGGCGGCGCCACTGCGCTCCATATAGACGGGCCGCCACTGGATGTGGCCATCATACTGGATCATCTGGGGCCCCTTGTGGCAGAGCAGCAAGATGTACCAACAATCATCCAAGCAGAGGGAAGGCCAACCCGACTAGAAGATCACCGGAATCTTGCGGCAGGACATCCCACCATGTCATTGTAGGGGAAACTGGGTGATGATTTCTAAGGAAAATCTAACGAGGGGTTCAGCCAAATAAAAAGTCGCCCAACAGAGCAACCCAAGAGATCCCAATAATGACACACACAGTTCAATGGGTGTCAAACACAACACAAGTGAAAGAAAACGGCCTGTGTGGCCTGTGACAACTTCTGCCGCTGGTTGGAACAGACCATACAATCCAGGTACAATCTCTGATTCCGATAATTACCTGATATCCCAAAATGTGGAACATGTTCCAGGAGACAACAAAACCCCAACAAACCGGCTGGAACCCTCATAAGAAGAGATCCCGACCAACAGTCACCAAGGACGCGGGTTTCCAGAGCTTCACCAAGGACACGGGTTTCCAGAGCTTCACCAAGGACACGGGTTTCCAGAGCTTCACCAAGGACGCGGGTTTCCAGAGCTTCACCAAGGACGCGGGTTTCCAGAGCTTCACCAAGGACGCGGGTTTCCAGAGCTTCACCAAGGACGCGGGTTTCCAGAGCTTCACCAAGGACGCAGGTTTCCAGAGCTTCACCAAGGACGCGGGTTTCCAGAGCTTCACCAAGGACGCGGGTTTCCAGAGCTTCACCAAGGACACGGGTTTCCAGAGCTTCACCAAGGACGCGGGTTTCCAGAGCTTCACCAAGGACGCGGGTTTCCAGAGCTTCACCAAGGACGCGGGTTTCCAGAGCTTCACCAAGGACACGGGTTTCCAGAGCTTCACCAAGGACACGGGTTTCCAGAGCTTCACCAAGGACACGGGTTTTCAAAGCTTCACCAAGGACACGGGTTTCCAGAGCTTCACCAAGGACGCGGATCCAGAGCTGGGGGACTTGGACCTTCTCCAGGAGACAATGGATTATCCATTACAAGAGAGCTGAACTATTTCTATAAATGATAAACCGAACGCTTCCTGCCCAGAATGAGCCGCTCAGTGTGACCCTTCAATACTGAGGACAGGAAACACACCAACCGTATTTGTCCCCCGATTTCATATTGTACTGACCACATCAGTCTCTGCACCACAGGAGCTTACACTTTAATGTCCCCCCACAGTCACACACTATTGTTATTATACATTTGTACACTCTATATTACCAAAAGTATTGGGACGCCTGCCTTTACACACACATGAACTTTAATGGCATCCCAGTCTTAGTCCGTAGGGTTCAATATTGAGTTGGCTCCGCCCTTCACAGCTATAACAGCTTCAGCTCTTCTGGGAAGGCCGTCCACAAGGTTTAGAAGGGTGTCTATGGGAATGTTTGACCATTCTTCCAGGATTGCATTTGTGAGGTCAGGCACTGATGTTGGACGAGAAGGCCTGGCTCGAAAAAGCACAAGGCAAGGTCCATAAAGACATGGATGAGCGAGTTTGGGGTGGAAGAACTTGAGGTCAGGCCTTCTCGGCCTGACCTCACAAATGCTCTTCTGGAAGAATGGTCAAACCTTCCTACAGACACCCTCCTAAACCTTGTGGACGGCCTTCCCAGAAGAGGTGAAGCTGTTATAGCTGTGAAGGGCGGGGCCAACTAAATATTGAACCCTACGGACTAAGACTGGGATGTCATTAAAGTTCATGTGTGTGTAAAGGCAGGCGTCCCAATACTTCTGGTAATATAATGTAGCTCTGACATATACCACAGTGCTGTACAGAGATCATTGAGCCAGTCACATCAGTCTCTGTACCAGAGGAGCTTACACTCCAATGTCCTCTCACAGTCACACACTGTTACTACCTCTGATAAGCACAGCCTAGTCTAGAACTTCTCCAGCTTGTAAATGGCCAATGAAGGAGCAGCAATCTAATGGAATCAGCACTCTGCTTTCTCCTCCAGTCAGGAAGCTCTGAGTGTTCTATAGATTGCAGTCTACAATACATGAGGGGCTGGATTAGCTAAGCAGTGCAGGGATGATGAGAAGAACATGACAGCCAATTTCAAGGACTTGGTACCTCCATTCAGATGAGAACGTCTCCCCCCCTGGCTCCTCCTCCTATGGCTCCCAATAGGGATGAATAAGGCCGGTGCACACATGGTAGGAGGGGAAGGGGCGGGGACTAGTGGGGGCACTTTTGGAAGAAAAGCTGTCTGCTCTGGGCAGCGAGGATGACTGGAATGGGGGCAGAGGTGGACACTGGACTACGTGGGTTGGGGGGGGGGTGAGAGGGGGGAGGGAAGGACAACTCACACCAATGGTAGAGATATTTTACAGGGGCTCTAAATTCACATCCACACTGCAGGGTCACTGCTCTACCCTGGTCCAAAGGTAGCACATGGGGCCATGACTACCGTCCAATCAAGGCGCTGTATCAATCCTAAATAACAACACCAAAGCCACACCCCCACCAAATCTAACAGATCCTACAGTTATTTATGTATGAGCAACCAATAAAATAAATATACTTACCCGATCCTCTGCTCCTGCCCACAGCTTTTGCACCCCCTTCTCTCCACCCATGATCCTGATGTCATGAAGACCAGAGGAGGGTCCATAGCCTGGTTTTGGGCACAAGGCACAGTCCACCATTGGGATTGGGTTATGGGGTTTCTCCTCTTTTGTAGGCCAAACCAAGCGATTAACCCTTCCAGTACAGGCACGGCCCCACTAGAGGGAAGAATGGTTTTCTGCCTGGAGTTGGGCTTTAATAAAGAGCCGTTTCCAGACACACACACGGCTCTTCTCCTTTATTCTTCGATGATACATTTACCAATTTCAACTTCCCCTTTCTTCCCTCGTCTCCCCCACACAACACAGAGCGGCCTTTCCATTCATCTTCTATTCATAGTCACAGATTTCCATGGAAAAGAAGCAGAACTGGAAGATTCAATGATACAGGAAATTTTCCACCGAATGCCAACTTCCCTCTTCTCTCTGCTGAGCATGAATGCAAAGAGCCCTGGGCCCAGAGCAGCCAGGGAGGCCGAGGCCTGAGATCAGTTCTGGGTGGAGCCTGTGGATGACACAAAAGAATGTATACCACAGAACGGCTCTCATCTCCTCACCTCTACGAGAGTACCACCCCATCTCCTCCATCAGAGTATCACCTCATCGCTACCAGAGTCCACCTCACCACCTCATCTCTACCAGAGTACCACCTCACCTCCTCGTGTCTACCAAAGTACCATCTCACCACCTCATCTCTACCAGTAGAGGTGTACCACCTCACTTCCACCAGAGTGGCATTCCAATTCCACCACCTCACCTCATTGCCTCCACCAGAGTACCATTCCACCTCCTCACCTTCTCGTGTCTACCAGAGCGCCACCTCACCACCTCATCTCCACCAGAGTACCACCTCACCTCCTCATCTCCACCAGAGTACCACCTCACCTCCTCATCTCCACCAGAGTACCACCTCACCTCCACCAGAGTACCACCTCACCTCCTCATCTCTACCAGAGTACCACCTCACCTCCTCATCTCTACCAGAGTACCACCTCACTACCTCATTTCTACCAGAGTACCACCTCACTACCTCATCTCTACCAGAGTACCACCTCACCTCCACTAGACTACCACCTCACCTCTACCAGAGTACCACCTCACCTCCTCATCTCTACCAGAGTACCACCTCACCTCCTCATCTCTACCAGAGTACCACCTCCCCTCCTCATCTCTACCAGAGTACCACCTCACCTCCTCATCTCTACCAGAGTACCACCTCCCCTCCTCATCTCTACCAGAGTACCACCTCACCTCCTCATCTCTACCAGAGTACCACCTCACCTCTGCCAGAGTACCACCTCACTACCTCATCTCTACCAGAGTACCACCTCACTACCTCATCTCTACCAGAGTACCACCTCACCTCCTCATCTCTACCAGAGTACCACCTCATCTCCTCATCTCTACCAGAGTACCACCTCACCTCCACCAGAGTACCATTCCACCTCCTCACCTTCTCGTGTCTACCAGAGCGCCACCTCACCACCTCATCTCCACCAGAGTACCACCTCACCTCCTCATCTCCACCAGAGTACCACCTCCCCTCCTCATCTCTACCAGAGTACCACCTCACCTCCTCATCTCTACCAGAGTACCACCTCACCTCTACCAGAGTACCACCTCACTACCTCATCTCTACCAGAGTACCACCTCACTACCTCATCTCTACCAGAGTACCACCTTACTACCTCATCTCTACCAGAGTACCACCTCACCTCCTCATCTCTACCAGAGTACCACCTCACCTCCTCATCTCTACCAGAGTACCACCTCACCTCCTCATCTCTACCAGAGTATCACCTCACCTCCTCGTGTCTACTAGAGTACCACCTCACCTCCTCATCTCTACCAGAGTACCACCTCACCTCCTCATCTCTACCAGAGTACCACCTCACCTCCTCATCTCTACCAGAGTACCACCTCACCTCCTCATCTCTACCAGAGTACCACCTCACCTCCTCATCTCTACCAGAGTACCACCTCACCTCCTCATCTCTACCAGAGTACCACCTCACCTCCTCATCTCTACCAGAGTACCACCTCACCTCCTCATCTCTACCAGAGTACCACCTCACCTCCTCATCTCCACCAGAGTACCACCTCACCTCCTCATCTCCACCAGAGTACCACCTCACCTCCACCAGAGTACCACCTCACCTCCACCAGAGTACCACCTCACCTCCACCAGAGTACCACCTCACCTCCTCATCTCTACCAGAGTACCAGCTCACCTCCTCATCTCTACCAGAGTACCACCTCACCTCCTCATCTCTACCAGAGTACCACCTCACTACCTCATCTCTACCAGAGTACCACCTCACCTCCTCATCTCTACCAGAGTACCACCTCACCTCCTCATCTCTACCAGAGTACCACCTCACCTCCTCATCTCTACCAGAGTACCACCTCACCTCCTCATCTCTACCAGAGTACCACCTCACCTCCTCATCTCTACCAGAGTACCACCTCACCTCCTCATCTCTACCAGAGTACCACCTCACCTCCTCATCTCTACCAGAGTACCACCTCACCTCCTCATCTCTACCAGAGTACCACCTCACCTCCTCATCTCTACCAGAGTACCACCTCACCTCCTCATCTCTACCAGAGTACCACCTCACCTCCTCATCTCTACCAGAGTACCACCTCACCTCCTCATCTCTACCAGAGTACCACCTCACCTCCTCATCTCCACCAGAGTACCACCTCACCTCCTCATCTCCACCAGAGTACCACCTCACCTCCACCAGAGTACCACCTCACCTCCACCAGAGTACCACCTCACCTCCACCAGAGTACCACCTCACCTCCACCAGAGTACCACCTCACCTCCACCAGAGTACCACCTCACCTCCACCAGAGTACCACCTCCTCATCTCTACCAGAGTACCAGCTCACCTCCTCATCTCTACCAGAGTACCAGCTCACCTCCTCATCTCTACCAGAGTACCACCTCACCTCCTCATCTCTACCAGAGTACCACCTCACCTCCTCATCTCTACCAGAGTACCACCTCACTACCTCATCTCTACCAGAGTACCACCTCACTACCTCATCTCTACCAGAGTACCACCTCACCTCCACTAGAGTACCACCTCACCACCTCATCTCTACCAGAGTACCACCTCACCTCCTCATCTCTACCAGAGTACCACCTCACCTCTTCATCTCTACCAGAGTACCACCTCACCTCCTCATCTCTACCAGAGTACCAGCTCCCCTCCTCATCTCTACCAGAGTACCACCTCACCTCCTCATCTCTACCAGAGTACCACCTCACCTCCTCATCTCTACCAGAGTACCACCTCACCTCCTCATCTCTACCAGAGTACCACCTCACCTCCTCATCTCTACCAGAGTACCACCTCACCTCCTCATCTCTACCAGAGTACCACCTCACCTCTACCAGAGTACCACCTCACTACCTCATCTCTACCAGAGTACCACCTCACTACCTCATCTCTACCAGAGTACCACCTCACCTCCTCATCTCTAAGAGAGTACCACCTCACCTCCTCATCTCTACCAGAGTACCACCTCACCTCCTCATCTCTACCAGAGTACCACCTCACCTCCACTAGAGTACCACCTCACTACCTCATCTCTACCAGAGTACCACCTCACCTCCTCATCTCTACCAGAGTACCACCTCACCTCCTCATCTCTACCAGAGTACCACCTCACCTCCTCATCTCTACCAGAGTACCACCTCACCTCCTCATCTCTACCAGAGTACCACCTCACCTCCTCATCTCTACCAGAGTACCACCTCACCTCCTCATCTCTACCAGAGTACCACCTCACCTCCTCATCTCTACCAGAGTACCACCTCCCCTCCTCATCTCTACCAGAGTATCACCTCACCTCCTCGTGTCTACCAGAGTACCACCTCACCATGTGTGTGGTAGAGTGGTTGCAGGGAAAACATCTGTAGCAACAGAAAACGGCATCTATTCATCTTCCCGCTGACAAGCCGGCTATACACATCAGGCATTTTAAATACCCCAGGCTATCATCATATAAAATTAGTCATAATTACCCTTAACAAAAGCAGGCTTAGTAGAGAGAGGAGAAGGAACAGCTGCTCCTCTTCAGTTATATGATGACCCAGAAATCAGACGCCTCACAGAAGCCAATTAGATAATGGATGAGTCTGAGCGGGCAGAATTCTCATTTCCACAAGAAGAACAATTTGTACGGCAGCTTGTCAATGTTTTTATTGTTTACTCAATGACGGATTCCAGCTCCACCACCACGACACCCTCGCCCCACGCGCTGCCGCCGCAATACCCTCGTCCCCCCATCCCGTGCTGCCGCCGCAAAACACCCTCACCCCCCCCATCCCGTGCTGCCGCAACACCCTCACCCCCCCTCATGCCGTGCTGCCGCCGCAACACCCTCACCCCCCCCCATCCCGTGCTGCCGCCGCAACACCCTCACCCCCCCCCATTCGGTGCTGCCGCCGCAACACCCTCACCCCCCCCAATCCCGTGCTGCCGCCGCAACACCCTCGCCCCCCCCTATCCCGTGCTGCCGCCGCAACACCCTCACCCCCCCCCCCTGCTGCCGCAACACCCTCTCCCCCCCCGTGCTGCCGCCGCAACACCCTCTCCCCCCCCCCCGTGCTGCCGCCGCAACACCCTCATTCCCCCCCCCGTGCTGCCGCCGCAACACCCTCACTCCCCCCGTGCTGCTGCCGCAACACCCTCACCCCCCCCCCAATCCCGTGGTGCCGCCGCAATACCCTCGTCCCCCCCATCTCGTGCTGCCGCCGCAACCCCCTCATCCCCCCAATCCCGTGCTGCCGCTGCCGCAACACCCTCACCCCCCCTGCTGCCGCAATACCCTCTCCCCCCCCGTGCTGCTGCCGCAACACCCTCCCCCCCCCTGTGCTGCCGCCGCAACAACCTCCCCCCGTGCTGCCGCCGCAACTCCCTCTGCCCCCCCATGCTGCGGCCGCCGCAACTCCCTCTGCCCCCCCATGCTGCGGCCGCCGCAACTCCCTCTGCCCCCCCATGCTGCTGCCGCACAACCCTCTGCCCCCCCATGCTGCCGCCGCAACACCCTCACCCCACCGTGCTGCTGCTGCAACACCCTTAACCCCCCCATGCTACCGCTGCAACACCTTCACCCCCTATTGCCGCCGCACCACCTCGCACCCTAGCAGCTACACCCTCGAACCCCCCTTTGCTGCCGCTACAAAACCCTTGCCCCCCTGCTTCCGCCACCGCCACACCCCCCCCATGCTGCCACCGCAACACCCTCCTCCCCGTGCTGCCGCCGTAACACCCTCCCCCCCTCCCTGTGCTACCGCCGCAACACCCTCCCCCCGTGCTGCCACAACTCCCTCTCCCCCCCTCTGCTGCCGCTGCAACACCCTTCCCCCCATGCTGCCCCTGCAACACCCTCACCCCCCCCCTTCCCCCAACACCCTCACCCCACTGTGCTGCCGCCGCAACACCCTCTCCCCTCCGTGCTGCCGCAACACCCTTGACCCCCCCATGCTACCGCCGCTACACCTTCATCCCCCTACTGCCGCCGCACCACCCTCGCCCCCCCCCCACAGCTACACCCTCGAACCCCCCCCCCTTGCTGCCGCTGCAAAACCCTCACCCTCCCTGCTGCCCCCACTGCAACACCCAGTTCTGCCGCCGTGACACCCTCCCCCCCCCCCCCCCCGTGATGCCGACGCGACACCCTCACCCCCCATGCTGCCACGACAACCCCCCCTGCTGATGCCGTAACACCCTCGCCCCTCCATGGGGGGGGGGGGTATTCAGGGGCCCCGCTCCAATACTCTACTAATACATGACAGAAAGTGGTGATGAAACGAACAATTCCAGAAGATCTGTGAGATCGATCATTAAGTGTCTCTGAGAGGATTAACCCAATCACTGCCAGAGGTCTGCCGGGTAAGTCGGGAGACAAATCACTCCGGATATGAGAAGGAGCTCCATTAGGATTACATTATAATGCAGAGAAGTGAGAGACGGAAAGATTCCATTTCATTGTCTCCCAATATTTCTCACATTAGGAAAATATCATCCAAACTGAACATCACCGACAATACGGGACAGTCCAAGTCACAGACCATACACACCATATTACCAAAAGTATTGGGACGCCTGCCTTTACATGAACTTTAATGACATCCCAGTCTTAGTCCGGAGGGTTCAATATTAGGAGTGTGTATAGGAGGGTGTCTATGGGAATGTTTGACCATTCTTCCAGAAGAGCATTTGTGAGGTCAGGCACTGATGTTGGACGAGAAGGTCTGGCTCACAGTCTCCTCTCTAGTTCATCCCAAAGGTGTTCTATTGGGTTGTGGTCAGGACTCTGTGCAGGCCAGTCAAGTTCCTCCACCCCAAACTCACTCATCCATGTCATGTGACCGCTGAAGATGCTAAAAAAAAAGTGCTTTATCCTTCATACGATTTACTCCTTTTCCATACACAGTATAGATAATATTAGACATGCATGTAGACCGCAGCGTGTGTCTGAACACTCTCCAATGAAATACAGCTCCTTCGTGTTCTTCCTAACATGCCGAACCCCGTGGGCGGGGTGAAATGTCGGGGGGCGTGTCCTGGATGGAGCTAGGCTGAGGACGATATCCCTCATCACACGCCGGGCTTGTATGGTGAATGAGGTTTTCCTCTGTTCTGTGGACCATAGAAAGACGCTTCCTATGGGGGGCGCACCTGCAGGCTCGCTCCTGAGCAGGGCTATGTGCTTCCATAGACAGACACACAACCCCCCCACTCTCTGTTAGGATTTAAATTGACAGCAGCAGGAGCCAATGAGAGGAGAGAGACCAGAGTAGCTGCAGACGGGCACAGCGCTGGAGAGAGATAGGATTGGGGAGGGGGAGGGGTACTACTACTGGGACACGCCTTACCTGACTGCGGGGAGTACAGGAACCTCTTGGTGGGCGGTCCTTGGCGCTGAGCGGCTGCATACCGGCGTGCAATATTGCAAAAACAGCCGTGCTGCTCTGTGCGCTCCGGGTACGGTTACCGGCAGCCAATAGAAAGCTCCCGATCACCGCTTCCAATCACAACCTTTCTGCTCATGTGACAGCCAATCACGGTGGTCCAATGATGCCTTCTGGCATCTAAAACCCCTTAAAGCGATTGTAAAGGTTTTTTTTTGGGTTTGTTTTAAACAACACGTCATACTTGCCTCCTCTGCGGAAGGGTTTTGCACAGAGTGGCCCCAATCCTCCTTTTCTGGGGTCCCCCCAGCGGTGCTCCTGCCTCCTCCTCTTCATTGAGTGCCCCCCCCCCTCACTGAGAACTGCATTCCATGGGGGGAGCACTCCCGAGTCCTGCTGCTCCATCCATTGACACAAACAGCAGGACTCGGCACCCCGCACCCCCCCCCCCCCCGGTGCGTCACTGGATTTGATTGACAGCAGCGGGAGCCGATGGCTCCCGCTACAATCTATCCAATGAGGACCCGAGACAGCGGCTGGAGCTGATGGGCTCGTCCCCGGCGCTGGAATGGTCCGTGGGATAGAAGAGGCCCCCCCCCCCAATACTCACCTGAACCCCATCTGGATCCAGCGATGTGCATGAGAGCAGCGGCTCTCTTGGGTCTCTCCCTCCTCATTGGCTGAGACAATAATAGCCAGATAGCCAATGAAAAGAGGCGGCTTCGCGTCTGAACGGACGGGTCGAGCTGCAGCTCGGGAGTGAGCCTGCTCGGGTGCCGCCATAGCAAGCTGCTTGGTATGGGGGGGGGGGGGGACTCGGCAGGAGGGAGGGGCCAGGAGCGCCAGCAGGGGGACCTCTGAAGAAGACGATCGGGGGCTTCTCTGTGCGACACCATTACACAGAGCGGGCAAGTATAACATGTTTGTTATTTAAAAATTAACACATTAAAAAGATAGAATTGTTGAGCCGCCTTTCGAACCAACATAAGCGGTCGGTTCTTCCAGACAGAGCAGTGTAAATCTCAGGACTGGATGGACAGAAGTGTATTGGCCGTCGGTG
Source organism: Lithobates clamitans (assembly GCA_037952925.1). Classification (NCBI taxonomy): domain Eukaryota; kingdom Metazoa; phylum Chordata; class Amphibia; order Anura; family Ranidae; genus Lithobates; species Lithobates clamitans. Next base: position 121,391 of record JBBGZY010002943.1, read on the forward strand.
ATATAATAAAGTTGTTTCTGTGAAGTGAGAGGATAAACAGAGAACACGCGGCCGGGATTACGGATCACAATCTGGAATTCCAGTCCCACTGAGCTGACATTTAGCCGCAGCAAAGAGACTCAGTCCGGGCCCAGGAATGCGAAATCCACCAACACGCCGGACCGAGGTCACATGATCCGGGACCGCACTGTCATCACCCCTCCCCCATCACAAGGTGTCATCACCGTCCACCAGAGGGCGCCCCCCTCCCCCCATCACAAGGTGTCATCACCGTCCACCAGAGGGCGCCCCCATCACAAGGTGTCATCACCGTCCACCAGAGGGCGCCCCCCTCCCCCATCACAAGGTGTCATCACCGTCCACCAGAGGGCGCCCCTCCCCCATCACAAGGTGTCATCACCGTCCACCAGAGGGCGCCCCCCTCCCCCCATCACAAGGTGTCATCACCATCCACCAGAGGGCGCCCCCCTCCCCCATCACAAGGTGTCATCACCATCCACCAGAGGGCGCCCCCCTCCCCCCATCACAAGGTGTCATCACCATCCACCAGAGGGCGCCCCCATCACAAGGTGTCATCACCGTCCACCAGAGGGCGCCCCCCTCCCCTTCCATCACAAGGTATCATCACCGTCCACCAGAGGGTGCCCCTCCCCCCATCACAAGGTGTCATCACCATCCACCAGAGGGCGCCCCCATCACAAGGTGTCATCACCGTCCACCAGAGGGCGCCCCCCTCCCCCATCACAAGGTGTCATCACCATCCACCAGAGGGCGCCCCCCTCCCCTTCCATCACAAGGTATCATCACCATCCACCAGAGGGCGCCCCGCATCACCATCCACCAGAAGGCGCCCCCTCCCCCATCACAAGGTGTCATCACCATACACCAGAGGGCGCCCCCTCCCCCATCACAAGGTGTCATCACCATCCACCAGAGGGCGCCCCGCATCACCATCCACCAGAAGGCGCCCCCTCCCCCATCACAAGGTGTCATCACCATACACCAGAGGGCGCCCCCTCCCCCATCACAAGGTGTCATCACCATCCACCAGGGGGCGCCCCCTCCCCCATCACAAGGTGTCATCACCATCCACCAGAGGGCGCCCCCTCCCCCATCACAAGGTGCCAGCGATATGCAGAGAGCCGCCACCTACAGCACACCAATCTCACCCCTCCCCCAACTGCACACAGGAAAGAGGCTCTGATCAGACTGTACATTGTAACTTTGTAGAAGGGGGAGGAGTCATTTCCTCAGTCCCCTCCCCCAGTGATCAGACTGTACATTGTAACCGAGGCACCAGGATTTCCATGATTGTGACATCTCGGTCTGGGAAGTAGATGGTGACTCCGGAATGATGCCTGAACAAAGATGGTGCCGTCCCTCTGGAGAGAACAGATGAAGGTTGTCAGGGGGACTCAGAATTTTGCTCCAAACATAAGAATTCTATGCAATGCGGCTTCCCTACACCAGACAATACGAGCGGAGAAGGTGGCGGTACGGGGGGGAGGGGGGGAGAAGAGCACCCTCAGATCGCTGTTCATATTCTCTGATCCAGTTCCTAGGCGGATTAGGATTCGGGGGGGGGGGTGTTCTAATGACTCATTCCCGGCGGTGGGATTATTATGGGATGGATTATCTCCTCCACAGGAAGTGCTCCGCGTTCCGCACTTTACATCTCTCTAATCTGCTCTGAAATTAGCAATTTCCACGTGAAGAAAATAATCTCTTTCTTCTAGAACTCAGAAAAGATTAGGGTGACGGGGTCACCACCGGGGGAGGGGCTCCGCATTCCTCCGCTAGCTTTATCCCCCCCAGCAGAGTCCGGAGCCCCTCCCTCCCACAGGCTCAACTACATCCACAGCACCCCACCTAGTGGCTACAACACAACCTGCAAACCAGGCTGGTCAGAGGATGTATTCGGGGGACACATGGGGGGCACAGGGGGGGCACATGGGGGCACAGGGGGGGCACATGGGGGGCACAGGGGGGGCACATGGGGGGCACAGGGGGGGGGCACATGGGGGGGCCCTTTACTGACAGCTTTCTGGTTTAAAGCAAAACTTCCATTGAAAAACTATGTTCCTGACATCAAGGACGTCTTCTCAGAAATCCTATTTCACTGGCTCCTATGCCAACCCCTAACCTGGAACAAGTACACACTTCAGGCTCTCAGTTTGTGTCTCTGCCACTCCCACAATGGGGAGATTTCCTGCAGTAGTTTGTGTCTCTGCCCCTCCCACAATGGGGAGATTTCCCTGCAGTAGTTTGTGTCTCTGCCCCTCCCACAATGGGGAGATTTCCTGCAGTAGCTTGTGTCTCTGCCCCTCCCACAATGGGGAGATTTCCTGCAGTAGTTTGTGTCTCTGCCCCTCCCACAATGGGGAGATTTCCTGCAGTAGTTTGTGTCTCTGCCCCTCCCACAATGGGGAGATTTCCTGCAGTAGTTTGTGTCTCTGCCCCTCCCACAATGGGGAGATTTCCTGCAGTAGTTTGTGTCTCTGCCCCTCCCACAATGGGGAGATTTCCTGCAGTAGTTTGTGTCTCTGCCCCTCCCACAATGGGAAGATTTCCTGCAGTAGTTTGTGTCTCTGCCCCTCCCACAATGGGGAGATTTCCTGCAGTAGTTTGTGTCTCTGCCCCTCCCACAATGGTAGATGTAGTGAGGGGGCCCCCCTGCAGGACTCTCAGTGTAGAGCGGGTAGAAGACAGAAATGTTCTCATCCATGGCGGGTGATCCGGCAATGACAGCGCTGCCCCGGGATTCGCTGTCCTTCCTGTACTTCCCGCCTCCCACATATCAATACTGATCACTGGAACTACAAATCCCAGGCGGGTGATGGGAGGTTCTGTGACCTCATCAGTCTGGGTGGAAGGAATAATCATTCACAAGTATATAGCGATCTGTTGGCTCCTCCATTCCTGGTACAGAGAGGGATCAGCAATCTCCGCACACTGCACAAGGAGATGAGCAATCTGTCCTGTGCTGCCCTCTGCTGGCCATGTATGATATCACACTGGAGGGATGATCTCTTCCTGGGCAGACACAGGCAGGAATAAGCTGCACAGTCCACCTCCCCTGGGCCCCGCACTATAGGGATCTCTGGGGGCCACTGCCTGCCTGCAATGTGCCAATCCTCATGTATCTGAGGCACATGAATGAGGAGCACTAGAATGACTCCTCTATAAATCACACCCGTCTGCCGTGTATTATCGGTGTGCTCCGTACCGGGCTTCTCTATTTCTTCTCAATGAGCCCCTCTGATATCAGCCTGCGGTGGGCGCTCCGCTACTTCAATGTCTGGCTGCCTAACAGAGATTTGAGCGTTGTCAGCCTGTCACAGGAAGTGATGTCACTGGCAGGATCTCCAGGGAAGGCGGCTTTCCACAAGGACAATAGATTTGGGGTTTGCCCTCCAATACCCACCTATCATATCTTCTCTCTCCGGTACAATAGTGACATACGGGCCCCAGAGGGGAAAACAGAAGGGGCCAGCAGGTGCAGGCCTAAAAAATGCAGCAGGGAGTGTAACCAGGGGCCTGGGGAGACACAGCCCGACGCGCAGGGGCCCGGGGGCGCACCACAGCCCGACGAGCGGGGGCGCACCACAGCCCGACGCGCAGGGGCCACCACAGCCTGACATGCAGAATGCCAGTACCTCCCAGAAGTGTCAGAAGATTCTTCTGTAGCCAAATATTTTATAATCAGTGACGGGACGGTTTCAATACTTCTTTAACCCTTTCATGACTAAGCCTATTTCTGACATTTGGTGTTTACAAGTTAAAATCCATATTTTTTGCTAGAAAATTACTTAGAGCCCCCAAACATTATATATATATATATTTTTTATCAGAGAATCTAAAGAATAAAATGGAGATTGTTGCAATATTTTATATCACACGGTATTTGTGCAGCGGTGTTTTAAAACGCAAATTTTTGGGAAAAGGGACAATTCCATGAATTTTAAAAAAAACAGTAAAGTTACCCCAATTTTTTGTATAATGTGAAAGATGATGTTACGGCGAGTAAATAGATACCAAACATGTCACCCTTTATAATTGCACGCACTCGTGGAATGGTGACAAACTACGGTACCTATGAATTTCCATAGGCGACGCTTTAAATTTTTTTTACGGTTACCAGGTTAGAGTTACAGAGGAGGTCCAGCGCTAGAATTATTGCTCTCACTCTGACGATCGCGGCGATACCTCAACATGTGTGATTTGAACACCGTTTACATATGCGGGCGTGACTTCCGTATGCGTTTTCTTTGCTGCGCGAGCTCGCGGGGACGCGTTAAAAAAAACTATTTTTCTTAATTATCTTATTTATTTTGATATTTATTAATGAGACACACAGCGGGCACCATTGGCTCCCACTGCTGCCAATCAAAGTCAGTGAGCCAATCAGAGGAGAGAGGGGGGTGGAGCCACGGAGTGACACTCGGAGCAGCGTCTCGGCTGCCCCTATAGCAAGCTGCTTGTTGTGGGGGGCGCTCGGCAGGAGCGCTGGCGGGGGACCCGGGAAGAAGAGGATCAGGGTTGCTCTGTGCAAAACCATTAAATTCCCCCCCCCCCCCAGTTATTGCTACCTTTTGTATCACTTGACCCTCCGATTCCTCCTGTATTGTAACTGGCAGTGTTATTTTTGGCAGCAAATCTCTATTTAAATTTAGGTCTTTTGACTAAAATGGCATTTTAGTTTTAGTCCCATTTTAAGTCTTCCGCAATTGTTTTAGTCGACTAAATCTCCAGTATGGGTGTAGTTCATTTGTAAAGCATTATTTAACCACGTAAGGACTGAGCCTATTTTTTTTTTTTTTACACTCGGTGTTTACAAGTTAAAATCATTTTTTTTGCTAGAAAATTACTTAGAACCCCCAAAAACAATTATGTATATTATATATATTTTTTTTTATTATTATTTTTTTCCCCCAATCACCCTAGAGAATAAAATGGCAGGTGTTGCAATACTTTATGTTACACCGTATTAGCACAGCAGTCATACAAACGCAATTTTTTGGGGGAAAAAAAACACTTTTTTTTGAATAAAAAAAAAAAAAAAAATAAGAAAACAGTTAACCCATTTTTTTTTTATATTGTGAAAAATAATGTTACACTGAGTAAATTGATACCCAACATGTCACACTTCAAAATTGCGCCCACTCGTGGAATGGCGACAAACTTTGACCCTTAAAAAATCTCCATAGCTGACGTTATATTGTATATATATATATATATTTATTTATTTTTTTACAGGTTATAAGTTTTGAGTTACAGGGGAGCTCTAGGGCTAGAATTATTGTTCTCACTCTAACAATCGTGGCGATACCTCACATGTGCGGTTTGAACACCGTTTTCATATGCGGGCGCGACATACATATGCATTCACTTCTGTGCACGAGCACGGCGGGACGGGGACTTTACTTTTTTTTTTTTCTTATGTTACATTTTATTTTTACACTGTCCTTTAAAAAAAAAAAAAAAAAAAAAACATGACAGGGCCTCTTCAATCCGAAATCTGGGGTCAAAAGTACCTCATATATCAAATATACACTTAAAAGCAATAAAATAAATTGTAGAAAATATATATTTTTTTCAATTAAAAAAAAGAAAAAAAAATTGTCCCTTTAAGGCTGTTGGGCGGAAGTAAAAGTTTGACGTCACTTCTGTCATCCAACGTTATGGAGCCGAGCGGCGGCCATCTTTCCCTCACTCGACTTCCAGCCTCATGGGGGGGAAAGGACCCGATCGTCTCCACCGCTACTGATGGCTCCGGTAAGTGGCAGAAAAGACCGTGAAGCGGCGGGAGGGGGGGTTGGGCACCTCTCTTGCCACTGATTAAAGTTATCTTGCGGCGAATCCGCTGCGGAGGCCAGTTTTATCCTAAAGCGGAGCGCCCGCCGTTGTGAAAAATACCGGGGTTATGGCAAGCTAACTGCTACCATAACCACGGTATTCACCGTATAAAGACGGCAGGTGGTCCGGAAGTGGTTAAAGTGGAACTTCAGTCATTTTTTTCATCTTTCCATCTATTAAATCTTCTGCCCTTATTGTTGTTGTAACTTTGGATAGTAAAACATTTTTTTTTTCTGCCAGTAAATCCCTTATACAGCCCACTTCCTGTTTCCTGTCTGGTCATTAGCCTAGGCCTATGACATCATACACAGCTCTCACTCTCTCTCATGAGAGTTTGCCAGGAAGGGAGGGGGGGTGAGTCATAAGAGCGCCAATGAGAGCTGGATGAGGGTGGAGATAACAGGGGTTCTATGTGTATTCATCCAGAGAGGAGAAATGTGCAGGCAAGCAGAGGCGTGAGTGAGATATATATTTATATATATATATATATATATATATATATATATATATATATATATATATATATATATATATATATACACACACACATATTATATAAATCCAGGAAGTGAACAGGCAGCAGCTTCAGCTGCCCACAGTTAAAATGGCTGCAGCCAGACTCAGTGGAGGAAGATTTCTGCAGCATAATTGGCAAATACAGAATCGCAGTATATATATATATATTAATATGCAAAGTGATTGGAGGGAAGCTTCAGAATGGCAAAGATTTTTTTATTACAAATGTGAGCGGAGTTCCTCTAAGCATTTCTCTACAATTTACAAACTTAAATACTGTATTTGTATACTATATACTTATTATATACTGGCTGGAGTGAAAAATTGAAGATGTGATTATTTCTGGTATTGAGGTTTGAACAGGCACTACAGACCAGTGTTTATTTAGACATCAAAATTCAATTTAGTTTTAGTCATACGCTTTTTGCCTAAAATGCCGTTTTAGTCATCTCAATTGTTTTAGATGACTAAAATAGTATTAAATTTAGTCAACAAAAGTAAACACTGGGTATGCGCAAACTGTTGGTGTTCTATAAATCCTGAATTATAATAATAATATTCATTATTACACAGAGCCAGTAAAGTATAACATTTAAAAAAAATAAATAAAAATAAAAAACACCACAAGACTTTAGTATCACTTTAAATCCTCAGCGATTTCATAATACAATATTAGAATATAGAATCCACAGCCAGGAACAATACATATCCTCAGACTGACACATTCCCATTTCTTTGCTGATCTCAGTCTGAAGATGTATTTTTTCTGGCTGTGGATTTTTATTCTAATAATAGGAAATTGCTGAAATTTCAAGTTTTTTTTTTAACCTGCACATTATTATTATTATTATTATTATACAGGATTTATAAAGCGCCAACAGTTTGCGCAGCGCTTTACAATATGAGAGCAGACAGTTCACTTACAATACAAATCAATACAGGAGGGATCAGAGGGCCTCGATCATTAGAGCTTACACTCTACATTTTAAAGTGGTTACAATAAAGTTTTATCATTTTTATTTGGCGTTTTCACCTTCTATCTTTGGAAGGAATATTTAACATCTCAATGCATTTTTTTTTAATTTTTTTGTTGTGTTTGGTGACTGAGGATGAAAACTTCCAAAAGATGCCATATCTTTATAAACGCCCCTCCCCCCTCCCTTCAAAATAATACTTACTCTGCATCAGAGATTCAAAATGCTGAAGCCAGACAAGCGGCATTTTCCAAAGGAGGAATCAGTAGTGACAAGCACTATGGTTTTCCATACGCGAATTCCATTGATATAGTATATAAAAGCAGTAGTTTATATAGTCGTTCTCATCCAGCAGATGGCAGCAGAGAGCTGAAGACACAAGGACAGCGTTGCTCAGGAGGGGGCGCCCCCCGGTACAGAGCGCACGTCGCACTACCCAGGGGGGGATTTTTGTGCACACAATTTACTCCGAAATCTTTTTGTAGAAAATAAAAGATGAGGCAGCGATGAGTAAAGCGATACAAAGTACGTCACCTCGAATCTGGGAAATGGCGAAGGATTCCAGTGCTGAGGATTGATTATCGGGACACATTCAATGTCTTTCTAGCTAATCAGTTTAGAGCGTTCATTATAAATGAGGGGCGGAGAATTATTACTCCCCCCTCAGGGGGCGTGGCCATTACCCCATTTTGTGGCCTGCGATCGCTTACACGCGCATGTGCGCCCTACAGGTACGTCTGCGTTCAAACGTGTATACACCGGGGGATGGGTCCTTTTCAAATTTTTTTTTTACTTTTCATATAAAACATTTTGGCATCACAAGGAGGGGCGGAGCTAACAAGCCCCCTACATGATAGGATTAAGCAGGTGACAGGTACTCTTTATGGAGACATTACAGGTCTATTGAACCCCTCGTGTGTCTCTTGCCTCCCCCTCTGCTCCAGGGGGCCCAGAAATCGCACCACCTGCAAGGTGACTGAGGAGCGGCCAGGATCACTTCAGAAAGGTGATAAGCTTACTGCCCCTGAAAAGCAATCTGCGGATGATCACTTTTCAGATGGTGGTAGAGAAATGGTTGACAAGCATTTAGATTAGGGTTGCACTGATACCGATACAAGTATTGGTGCCGATACAGATCATTAGCAGGAGTACTTGTACTGCAAATGCTCCGATACCTGGGAAGCCTCAGGAGGTGATCGGTGGGGGAGTTACAATCACCGATCTCCCTGTGTGACTTTCAATAAAGCACCCGACAGCCTCTTCTCCCCCTCCCGCCCCCCCCATGGTGTTCAGATGCTTTATTGAAATCTATACAGGGAGATCAGTGATAGTAATTCCCCCCCCACTGCTGCACCGATTACCCCCGACTGTCCCCTGTGTCCTCCTCCCCCTCCCCGAGTCCTCCGTGTCCTCCTCCCCCTCCCCGGGGTTCTCCGTCTCCTCCTCCTCCTCCCCGAGTCCTCCGTGTCCTCCTCCTCCACCTCCCTGGGGACCTCCGTGTCCTCCTCCTCCACCTCCCTGGGGACCTCCGTGTCCTCCTCCTCCACCTCCCTGGGGACCTCCGTGTCCTCCTCCTCCACCTCCCTGGGGACCTCCGTGTCCTCCTCCTCCACCTCCCTGGGGACCTCCGTGTCCTCCTCCTCCACCTCCCTGGGGACCTCCGTGTCCTCCTCCTCCACCTCCCTGGGGACCTCCGTGTCCTCCTCCTCCACCTCCCCGGGTCCTCAGTGTCCTCCTCCTCCCCCTCCCTGAGTCCTCCGTGTCCTCCTCCTCCTCTCCGGGGTCCTCCGTCTCCTCCTCCTCCTCCTCCCTGAGTCCTCCGTGTCCTCCTCCTCCTCTCCGGGGTCCTCCTCCTCCTCCACCTCCCTGGGGACCTCCGTGTCCTCCTCCTCCACCTCCCCGGGTCCTCCGTGTCCTCCTCCTCCACCTCCCCGGGGTCCTCCTCCTCCTCCTCTCCGGGGTCCTCCTCCTCCTCCACCTCCCCGGGGTCCTGCCAACTGAAGATCCAGGCCAACCCCGGAAGCCCCCCCCCCAAAAAAAGGGGCCCAACGCAATGCTGGGATTCATACCCAACACCGAACAACAGACAGCGCAAGGTGCACCAGAGATAACAAAACGGTCATGGGAGAGGGGGATGGGGATAATAATAATAATAATAATAATAATGAATTATATATTATTAATAATTCCTGAATAAAAATGTCTGAGTAATCTTTGTGGATACTATGTATATTAAATTCCTCTATAATATTACATTTATGTACAAACTCCCGAATAACAATAAAATGTAGAATAATCATTCCTGTGTAACATTAATAATTCCCGTGTAATAAAAGTGCCTGAAAAATAATAATTCTGATTATCGGAATATTAATAATTTATGTATAAATTGGGTATAATAATTCATGTACAATAATAATCAGCACTTCATGGAGGGACGGATGATAGGAGGAGTCGGTACGGAGCAGGAATGAGGACATCTCCGGGAAGGAAGGAGTTAATAACACTGGAAATGCTGGAAGGACAGAAGAATCCTGAGTTGGCGGGGAGAGGCTCTCTGCAGGCCAAGCTGTTGGCAGGATTCTCTCTCCTCCAGCGCTGACAATACACACACAGTGCAGCAGCTGCACCCCCCCCCCCCCCACCTCTAATGAGGAACTCAGCCCCCCCCCCCCATCCTGCACTCCTCACACTGAACACACACAGAGGGGAATGAAGAGCGATCATCCAGCACACAGATACATTGTGTAAGTGAGGCCTCCGCATCAACACCCTTCTCCGGGACAATTCATGGTTAACGCATTTCACAGAGAGAACCGGCCAATAAGAGCTGAACACAGACCATCCCCCAACACTCACCCATATTACCTGCAACCTATACCGCTAGTAACTCACAGCTCATGAATGGAGGGGGGTGAGGGGGGGGGGGGGGGGGGCACTTTGACCTTTTGGTCTGGGGGTACTGTAGGACCTTCTCCTGTCATGGCCTGACATCACAGAACAGTAATAAGTGACACACAAAACAGTCCCATTCACAGACCCCCCCCAATCAGAGCCCCTCCAACCACAGCACCCGCCCCTCCATCACCCCCCCCCCAATCAGAGCCCCTTCAACCACAGCACCCGCCCCCCCCCCCCCCCCAATCAGAGCCACTTCAACCATAGCACCCTCCAATCACAGCAACCACCCCCACCCCCCACCCCCAATCAGAGCCACTTCAACCATAGCACCCTCCAATCACAGCAACCACCCCCACCCCCCACCCCCAATCAGAGCCCCCTGAACCACAGCACCTGCCTCCTCCATCACCCCCCCAGAGCCTCCTGAACCAAAGCACCCTCAAATCACAGCACCCCCCATCACTCCCCCAAATCAGAGCCCCTTCAACCACAGCACCCTCCAATCACAGCACCTGCCACCTCCATCACCCCCCCAATCAGAGCCCCTTCAACCACAGCAACCCCCATCACCCCCCCAGAGCCCCCTCAACCACAGCACCCTCCAACCATAGCACCCCCCCATACAGAGTCCCCTCAACCACAGCACCCTCCAACCATAGCACCCCCCGACCCCTCCAATCAGAGCCCCCTCAACCACAGCACCCTCCAATCACAGCACTCCCCTCCATCACCCCCCCAGAGTCCCCTCAACCACAGCACCCCCCATCACCCCCCCAATCAGAGCCCCCTCAACCAAAGCACCCCCCCCCAATAAGGCCCCCTCAACCACAGCACCCCCTCAACCATAGCACCCCCCCCCCCCGCCAACCACAGCACCCCCCAATCACCATCCATTCCTCCCTCACACCGCCATCCTGAGAGCGGCAGAGAGGGTCGGGCGGGACATAGCGGTAGTGACGTCAATTTATAGGAAGACCTACCAGGCCAGCGGTTAGAGAAGGAGCCGATTGGCCCAGAGATTGGTTCCTCATCCGGACCAGATTGGATGATTCTCCTGGAGGCTGCCATGTTAGCTGACCCACGCCGCTGTGCACACTGCTAGAGAGGGGGAGGAGCTGTTTTCCTGGAAGAAAAAAATATATATAATTATAATAATAATAATAATTCCATCAGATCCCAAAGAGGACACAACATCTACATTCACCACAACTGGGGAGACGCTACGGAATCCGCTTTTTAATTTTTTTTGTATGTTTTTTTTTTCATTTAAATTCATTTTTATAACCACTTCAACCCCGGAAGGATTTGCCCCCCTAATGACCGGAGCATTTTTTGGCTTTAACTGACATTTGTGCAGTCGTGCGACGTGGTACCCAAATAAAACGCAAGTCCTTTTTTCCCCACAAGTAGAGCTTTCTTTTGGTGGTCTTTGATCACCTCTGCAGTTTTTATTTTTTGCGACAATTTGGGGAAAAACAAAAAACACACCTCTTACTTTCTGCTATAATACGTATTCCAACATATTTACACACACATACATATATATATAATTAATTTATTCATCAGTTTAGGCCAATATAATTTGTTTTCCTTTTACCAAAAATATGTACAAGAATGTATATAGCAATAGGCGTATATAGATTTTTTTTTTCCTTGTTTTTACTGGTAATGGCAGCGATCTGCGATTTTTAGCGGGACTGCGACATTACGGCAGACAAATCTGACCCCAAATTACACTTTCTGGGGACCAGTGGCATTATTACATTGATCATTGCATTTTTTTTTAGCACTGATCAATGTAAAAATTACACTGAAAAGGGAGTTAACACTAGGGGGCAATCAAAGGGTTAAGTGTGTTCCCTCAGCGTGTTCTAACTGTAGGGGGGGGGGGGGGGTGGGCTTACTGGAACATGACAGATCACAGGGAGCAGAAGATCTGCCTAGTGACACGACAGAATGGGGAAATTCCTTGTTTACATAGGCAGTTCCCCGCTCTGCCTCTCCTCGCTGCGATCGCAGGCCGCCGGCGGACATTGAGTCCCCAAAATCTGTGGGCACACTCCCGCGGCATGCGCGTGCCCGCTATCATGCTTTTTTGGGCTGCCGTACAGACACGACAGTTTGCGCAGAAGAGCCGACCTGCCGCAGTACATCTGCGTGAGCTGGTCGGCAAGTGGTTAAACTCTGCAGTCACTATATCTGGTCTCCCCAGGAGCCTGCAATCACTATATCTGGTCTCCCCAGGACTCTGCAGTCACTATATCTGGTCTCCCCAGGACTCTGCAGTCACTATATCTGGTCTCCCCAGGACTCTGCAGTCACTATATCTGGTCTCCCCAGGACTCTGCAGTCACTATATCTGGTCTCCCCAGGACTCTGCAGTCACTATATCTGGTCTCCCCAGGACTCTGCAGTTACTATATCTGGTCTCCCCAGGACTCTGCAGTCACTATATCTGGTCTCCCCAGGACTCTGCAGTCACTATATCTGATCTCCCCAGGACTCTGCAGTCACTATATCTGATCTCCCCAGGACTCTGCAGTCACTATATCTGATCTCCCCAGGACTCTGCAGTCACTATATCTGATCTCCCCAGGACTCTGCAGTCACTATATCTGATCTCCCCAGGAGCCTGCAGTCACTATATCTGATCTCCCCAGGACTCTGCAGTCACTATATCTGATCTCCCCAGGAGCCTGCAGTCACTATATCTGATCTCCCCAGGAGCCTGCAGTCACTATATCTGATCTCCCCAGGGGCCTGCATTCACTATATCTGCTCTCCCCAGGACTCTGCAGTCACTAAATCTGCTCTCCCCAGGACTCTGCAGTCACTAAATCTGCTCTCCCCAGGAGCCTGCAGTCACTATATCTGCTCTCCCCAGGAGCCTGCAGTCACTATATCTGCTCTCCCCAGGAGCCTGCAGTCACTATATCTGCTCTCCCCAGCAGCCTGCAGTCACTATATCTGCTCTCCCCAGCAGCCTGCAGTCACTATATCTGCTCTCCCCAGCAGCCTGCAGTCACTATATCTGATCTCCCCAGGAGCCTGCAGTCACTGTATCTGCTCTCCCCAGGACTCTGCAGTCACTATATCTGGTCTCCCCAGGACCCTGCAGTCACTATATCTGGTCTTCCCAGGACCCTGCAGTCACTATATCTGATCTCCCCAGGACCCTGCATTCACTATATCTGGTCTCCCACAGTACAGAGAACATGGAAATGCAATTATTTTAGTAAATATAAACTGCTAAATACACTGCTCAAAAAAGGAACACTTTTTAATCAAAGTAAAGCATCAAGTCAATGAAACTCCTGCGATATTGATCTGGTCAGTTAAGTATTAGAAGAAGTTGGTAATTTCATTAACACCAAAGCAGCTGAAACTGATTAACAACAGGTGCACTAGATGGGCAACAATGAGACGACCCCCCACACAGGAATGGTCTTACAGGTGGAGGCCACTGACATTTTTCCCCCTTCTCATCTTTTTTGACTGTTTTTCACTAGTTTTGTACTTGGCTAGGGTCATTGTCACTACTGGTAGCATGAGGCCATACCTGGACCCTATAGAGGTTGCACAGGCAGTCCACCTCCTCCGGGATGGCACATCAATACGTGTTATTGGCAGAAGGTTTGCCATGTCTCTCAGCTCTCAAGAGCATGGAGGAGATTCCAGGAGACAGGCAATTACTCTAGGAGAGCTGGACAGGGCCGTAGAAGGTCCTTAACCCATCAGCAGGACCGGTATCTGCTCCTTTGTGTAAGGAGGAACAGGATGAACACTGCCAGAGCCCTACAAAATGACCCCCCCAGCAGGCCACTGGTGTAAATGTCTGACCAAACAAGCAGAAACATACTTCATGAGGGTAGTGTGAGGGCCCGACATCCTCTAGTGTGCCCTGTGCTCACTGCCCGGCACCGTAGAGCTCGATTGGCATTTGCCATTGAACACCAGAATTGGCAGGTCCGACCACTGGCACCCTGTGCTGTTCACAGATGAGAGCCGGTTCACCCTGAGCACACGTGAGAGACGTGAAGGGGTCTGGAGAAGCCGTGGAGAAAGTTATGCTGCTTGTAACATCGTTCAGCATGGCCGGTTTGGTGGTGGGTCAGTGATGGTTTGAGGAGCCAACTCCATGGAGGGATGCACAGACCTCTGCAGGCTAGACAGTGGCACCCTGACTGCCATTAGGTATCGGGATGAAATCCTTGGACTCATAGTCAGACCCTACGCTGGTGCAGTGGGTCCTGGGTTCCTCCTGGTGCAAGACAATGCCCTCATGTGACGAGAGTATGCAGCCAGTTCCTGGAGGATGAAGGAATGGATACCATTGAATGGTTCCAACGCTCGCCTGACCGAAATCCAATAGGACACCTCTGGGACATTATTACCTCAGTCTGTTCAGGAGCTCAGTGATGTCCCGGTCCAGATCTGGGAGGAAATACCTCAGGACACCATCCGTCGTCTCTTTAGGAGCATTCCCCGATGTTGTCAGATATGTATACAAGCACATGGGGGCCGTACAATCTACTGAGGACCATCGAATGCAATGAAATTTCATTAAAATGGACGAGCCTGCTCCATCATTTTTTCACTTTAATTTTCGGGGTGTCTTTGAATTCAGCCCTCTGTAGGGTGATAATTTTCATTTCCATCAAACGATGTGGCATCCTTTCATTCCTAACCCATTCCTCAGTCCATACCAGTATAGACCCTAACCCATTCTCCAGTCCATACCAGTATAGATCCTAACCCATTCCCCAGTCCATACCAGTATAGATCCTAACCCATTCCCCAGTCCATACCAGTATAGATCCTAACCCATTCCCCAGTCCATACCAGTATAGATCCTAACACATTGAACAGTCCATACCAGTATAGAGCCACCCAGTCCATACCAGTATAGAGCCACCCAGTCCATACCAGTATAGATACTAACACATTCCCCAGTCCATACCAGTATAGATACTAACACATTACCCAGTCCATATCAGTATAGATCCTAACCCTTTCCTTAGTCCATACCAGTATAGATCCTAACCCTTTCCTTAGTCCATACCAGTATAGACCCCAACCCATTCCCCAGTCCATACCAGTATAGATCCTAACACATTCCTCAGTCCATACCAGTATAGATACTAACCCATTCCCCAGTCCATACCAGTATAGATACTAACTAGGGTTGTCCCGATACCGATACTAGTATCGGTATCGGCACCGATACCAAGCATTTGCCCAAGTACTTGTACTCGGGCAAATGCTCCCGATGCTTCCGCCGATACCTTGACTGTCAGCGGTGATGGACGTGTGGGGGAGTTACAAGCTTCTCCCCCCGCGGCTTTCAGCTGCTTAGTGACATACAGCGGTGATCGGTGCTTGTAATTCCCCCACACGCGATCACCGCTGACTGTCACCTCCTCCTCCTTAGTCCTCCTCCGTTCCTCTGTCCCCCTCCGCTGTCCTGCTCCATTGCTGTGTCCCCCTCCGTTCCTCTGTCCCCCCCCCGCTGTCCTCCTCCTTTGCTCTGTCCCCATCCGTTCCTCTGTCCCCCCCGCTGTCCTCCTTCTTTGCTCTGTCCCCCTCCGCTGTCCCCATCCGTTCCTCTGTCCCCCCGCTGTCCTCCTTCTTTGCTCTGTCCCCCTCCGCTGTCCCCATGCGTTCCTCTGTCCCCCTCCGCTGTCCCCATGCGTTCCTCTGTCCCCCTCCGCTGTCCCCATCCGTTCCTCTGTCCCCCCCGCTGTCCCCATCCATTCCTCTGTCCCCCCCGCTGTCCTCCTTCTTTGCTCTGTCCCCCTCTGCTGTCCCCATCCGTTCCTCTGTCCCCCCGCTGTCCTCCTTCTTTGCTCTGTCCCCCTCCGCTGTCCCCATGCCTTCCTCTGTCCCCCCCGCTGTCCCCATCCGTTCCTCTGTCCCCCCCGCTGTCCTCCTTCTTTGCTCTGTCCCCCTCTGCTGTCCCCATCCGTTCCTCTGTCCCCCCGCTGTCCTCCTTCTTTGCTCTGTCCCCCTCCGCTGTCCCCATGCCTTCCTCTGTCCCCCTCCGCTGTGCTCATCCGTTCCGGCTTTCCGTTGTCCCCCTCTCTCTTCATCTGCCCCTCCGTTCTGCTGTCTCTCTCCGCTGTGTGAATGGATAGAGTCAGCTGACTCTTTCCATTCACATAACTGAAACATTGTAATCTCCTGTGATTACGATGTGTCAGTTTATGAATGGAGAGGAGCCGCTGTCTTCTCTCCATTCATTCTCAGTGCAGCTGACGCTGCAGAGAAAGGGACTGGGGAATCTCTATCCTCTGTCTCTTTCTCTGTCTCAAGGGGGAGATATCAGAGGTCTGTTAAGACCCCTGATATCTCACCAAAGCCCCCCAACAGGGCTGATTAAAAAAAAAAAAAAAAAAAAAAAAAAAAAAAAACACACACACATAGTGCAATAAAGAATAATAAAAAAAAAAAAATTGTAAAAAATAATAAATGTAAATGAAAAAAACCAAAACAAAAACACACACACAGACACCGTTCACTATACCCCCACCCCCCCCCCCCCCCTCAAAAAAAAAAAAAAACAAAAAACTGTCACGTGACATTAAAAAAAAGTATCGGTAATCGGTATCGGCGAGTACTTGAAAAAAAGTATCGGTACTTGTACTCGGTCCTAAAAAAGTGGTATCGGGACAACCCTAATACTAACCCATTCCCCAGTCCATACCAGTATAGAGACACCCAGTCCATACCAGTATAGATCCTTACCAACTACCCAGTCCATACCAGTGTAGATCCCCTCTATTGTCCGCAACAATGCGGTACTATTACTCCGACAGACACCAATGATGGGGCACTATTCCTCCCACTGACAACAATGATGGGACACTATTCCTCCCACTGACACCAATGATGGGGCACTATTCCTCCCACTGACACCAATGATGGGGCACTATTCCTCCCACTGATACCAATGATGGGACACTATTCCTCCCACTGACACCAATGATGAGGCACTATTCCTCCCACTGACACCAATGATGGGACACTATTCCTCCCACTGACAACAATGATGGGACACTATTCCTCCCACTGACAACAATGATGGGACACTATTCCTCCCACTGACAACAATGATGGGACACTAATCCTCCCACTGACACCAATGATGGGACACTAATCCTCCCACTGACACCAATGATGGGACACTAATCCTCCCACTGACACCAATGATGGGACACTAATCCTCCCACTGACACCAATGATGGGACACTATTCCTCCCACTGATACCAATGATGGGACACTATTCCTCCCACTGACACCAATGATGGGACACTAATCCTCCCACTGACACCAATGATGGGACACTATTCCTCCCACTGACACCAATGATGGGACACTATTCCTCCCACTGATACCAATGATGGGACACTATTCCTCCCACTGACACCAATGATGGGACACTAATCCTCCCACTGACACCAATGATGGGACACTATTCCTCCCACTGATACCAATGATGGGGCACTATTCCTCCCACTGACAACAATGATGGGACACTATTCCTCCCACTGACACCAACGATGGGACACTATTCCTCCCACTGATACCAATGATGGGGCACTATTCCTCCCACTGATACCAATGATGGGACACTATTCCTCCCACTGATACCAATGATGGGGCACTATTCTTCCCACTGACACCAATGATGGGACACTATTCCTCCCACTGATACCAATGATGGGGCACTATTCCTCCCACCGACACCAACGATGGGACACTATTCCTCCCATTGACACTAAAAATGGGGCACTATTCCTCCCCCAATACCAACAATGGAATATTTTCTACTCCCACTGGCAACACTCTGACCCCCATAAGGTTTGATGGTCCTTTGTTTACAAAGTTTGGAGACCCCGGTCTTAGAAAATCTGAATCCGGCGCCATGTTTGTATTTGAAGGAAGTCCACTATAGGAATCCTCAGCAGACTTATCAGAGATAAACGCGTCAGTAAATGATTAACAGGATGGCAGTGCGCTTCCTCCATCAGATAAGACTTTATGGTTGCAGTGCCTGGCGGGTGAACACTTCCTCATAGAAAGCAGACAACACCCTGGTGCCAGATTAACCCCGACACACCCAGACCGGACAACAACACCCGCCAGTAAGAACTGGTTCCACCAAGACTGGGGAGCAGCCCCCCTGGCAATCTTCAGAGGCCGCACTCCAGTCTGAGCTCAGAGGAAGCATGGAGGTGCCGAGTGCCTTGAAAAAGTATTCACACCCCTTGAAATTTACCACATTTTGTCATGTTACAAACAAAAATGTAAAAGTATTTTATTTGGATTTTATGTGATAGACCAACACAAAAGTGACATAATTGTGAAGCGGAAGGAAAAATGATAAATGGTTTTCCAAATTTTTTACTAATAAATATGTGGAAAGTGTGTGCATTTGTGTTCAGCCCCCTTTACTCTGATACCCCTAACTAAAATCTAGTGGAACCAATTGCCTTCAGAAGTCACCTAATTAGTAAATAGAGTCCACATGTGTGTCATTTAATCTCAGTATAAATACAGCTGTTCTGTGAAGCCCTCAGAGGTTTGTTAGATAACCTTAGTGGAAAAAACAGCATCATGAAGGCCAAGGAACACACCAGACAGGTCAGGGATAAAGTTGTGGAGAAGTATAAAGCAGGGTTAGGTTATAAAAAAATCTCCCAAGCTTTGAACATCTCACGGAGCTCTGTTCAATCCATCATCGGAAAATGGAAAGAGTATGGCACAACGGCAAACTTACCAAGACATGGCCGTCCACCTAAACTGACCGGCCGGGCAAGGAGAACATTCATCAGAGAAGAGCCAAGAGGTCCATGGTAACTCTGGAGGAGCTGCAGAGATCCACAGCTCAGGGGGGAGAATCTGTCCACAGGACAACTATTAGTCGTGTTCTCCACAAATCTGCCCTTTATGGAAGAGTGACAAGAAGAAAGACATTGGTGAAAGAAAGTCATAAGAAGTCCTGTTTGTAGTTTGTGAGAAGCCATGTGGAGGACACAGCAAACATGTGGAAGAAGGTGATCTGGTCAGATGAGACCAAAATTCAACTTTTGGCCTAAAAGCAAAACGCTATGTGTGGGGAAAACTAACACTGCACATCACCCTGAACACACCATCCCCACCGTGAAACATGGTGGTGGCAGCATCATGTGGTGGGGATGGTTTTCTTCAGCAGGGACAGGGAAGCTGGTCAGAGTTGATGGGAAGATGGATGGAGACAAATACAGGACAATCTTAGAAAAAAACCTGTTAGAGTCTACAAAAGACTTGAGACCGGGGGGGAGGTTCACCTTCCAGCAGGACAACGACCCGAAACATCCAGCCAGAGCTACAATGGAATGGTTTAGATCAAAGCATATTCATGTGTTAGAATGGCCCAGTCACAGTCCAGACCTAAATCCCATTGAGAATCTGTGGCAAGACCTGAAAATTGCTGTTCACAGACGCTCTCCATCCAATCTGACAGAGCTTGAGATATTTTACAAAGAAGAATGGGCAGAAATGTCCCTCTCTAGATGTGCAAAGCTGGTAGAGACACCCCCAAAAAGACTTGTAGAGAAAGGGGGTTCTACAAAGTATTGACTCAGGGGGCGCCATACAAATGCCCCCCCCCCCCCACACTTTTCACATATTTATTTGTATCATTTATCATTTTCCTTCCACTTCACAATTATGTGACACTTTGTGTTGGTCTATCACGTAAAATCCCAATAAAATACATTTATGTTTTTGGCTATAACATGAGAAAATGTGGGAAATTTCAAGGGGTATGAATACTTTTTCTGGGCCCTGTATATAAGGAATGCCTTTTCTGAGTGAACAGCCGGCACTCCTTTAGTAAATCAGCCCCAGTGAGAGTACAGAGCAGAGGCTCCGCCCACAGGGGAGACATTGCTGAGCACAGATGTGTCCGGACCGGTTCAGTCATCCGGTGTGAACATCTGGAAGTCTAATGTCATCCATAAAATATAAAATCACCTCAAATCATCCGGCCGCCCTCCCAAATAGAACACCCCCCCTCCTGCGATGATTGGGAACAGACCCCCTCCCCCCCCTCCAACCATGGAGGACACAAACCAATCTGAACCTCGTTAGTTCTGTTTACATGAGGAAATTAGCAGAATATAAATGTTGTCCAATAATTTGTCCGGATTCAATGCCAAATCTTTCCACCCCAAACGTAACGGCACACCGGGGAACCGGCTGACAAGAGTCCGAGAAGGAGAAACTGCAGAGTTCTGCAGGAGATGTACAGAGTGGAGGCGTGCCACCGTCCAATGACAAAACTGTAGAGCGGAGGCGTGCCACCATACAATGACAAAACTGTAGAGCGGAGGCGTGCCACCGTCCAATGACAAAACTGTAGAGCGGAGGCGTGCCGCCATACAATGACAAAACTGTGGAGCGGAGGCGTGCCACCGTCCAATGACAAAACTGTAGAGCGGAGGCGTGCCGCCGTACAATGACAAAACTGTAGAGCGGAGGCGTGCCACCATACAATGACAAAACTGTAGAGCGGAGGCGTGCCGCCATACAATGACAAAACTGTAGAGCGGAGGCGTGCCACCGTCCAATGACAAAACTGTAGAGCGGAGGCGTGCCACCGTCCAATGACAAAACTGTAGAGCGGAGGCGTGCCGCCATACAATGACAAAACTGTAGAGCGGAGGCGTGCCACCGTCCAATGACAAAACTGTAGAGCGGAGGCGTGCCACCATACGACAAAACTGTAGAGCGGAGGCGTGCCACCATACAATGACAAAACTGTAGAGCGGAGGCGTGCCGCCATACAATGACAAAACTGTAGAGCGGAGGCGTGCCACCGTCCAATGACAAAACTGTAGAGCGGAGGCGTGCCGCCGTACAATGACAAAACTGTAGAGCGGAGGCGTGCCGCCATACAATGACAAAACTGTAGAGCGGAGGCGTGCCGCCGTACAATGACAAAACTGTAGAGCGGAGGCGTGCCTCCATACAATGACAAAACTGTACAGAGCGGAGCCGTGTCGCCATACAATGACAGAATTGTACAGAGCGGAGCCGTGTCGCCATACAATGACAGAACTGTACAGAGCGGAGCTGTGCCGCCATACAATGACAGAACTGTACAGAGCAGAGCCGTGCCATCGTACAATGACAGAACTGTACAGAGCGGAGCCGTGGCGCCATACAATGACAGAACTGTACAGAGCGGAGCCGTGCCGCCATACAATGACAGAACAGTACAGAGCAGAGCCGTGCCGCCGTCCAATGACAGAACTGTACAGAGCGGAGCCGTGCCGTCATACAAATGACAGAACTGTACAGAGCAGAGCCGTGCCGCCATACAATGACAGAACTGTACAGAGCAGAGCCGCGCCGCCATACAATGACAGAATTGTACAGAGCAGAGCCGTGCCGCCATACAATGACAGAACTGTACAGAGCAGAGCCGTGCCGCCCTCATTTGACAGAACTATACAGAGCGGAGCCTTGCCGCCGTCCAATGACAGAACTGTACAGAGCGGAGCCGTGCCACCATACAATGACAGAACTGTACAGAGCGGAGCCGTGCCGCCATACAATGACAGAACTGTACAGAGCGGAGCCGTGCTGCCTTGGAATGACAGAACTGTACAGAGCGGAGCCGTGCCGCCATACAATGACAGAACTGTACAGAGCGGAGCCGTGCCGCCATACAATGACAGAACTGTACAGAGCGGAGCCGTGGCGCCATACAATGACAGAACTGTACAGAGCGGAGCCGTGCCGCCATACAATGACAGAACTGTACAGAGCGGAGCCGTGCCGCCGTACGATAGAACTGTACAGAGCGGAGCCGTGCCGCCATACAATGACAGAACTGTACAGAGCGGAGCCGTGCCGCCGTACGATAGAACTGTACAGAGCGGAGCCGTGCCGCCATACAATGACAGAACTGTACAGAGCGGAGCCGTGGCGCCATACAATGACAGAACTATACAGAGCGGAGCCGTGCCACCGTACGACAGAACTATACAGAGCGGAGCCGACACATGCCTGACTGGCCTTAATGACAGAACTGTACAGAGCGGAGCCGTGCCGCCATACAATGACAGAACTAGACAGAGCGGAGCCGTGCCGCCGTACAATGACAGAACTAGACAGAGCGGAGCCGTGCCGCCATACAATGACAGAACTGTACAGAGCGGAGCCGTGCCGCCGTACGATAGAACTGTACAGAGCGGAGCCGTGCCGCCATACAATGACAGAACTGTACAGAGCGGAGCCGTGGCGCCGTACAATGACAGAACTGTACAGAGCGGAGCCGTGCCGCCATACAATGACAGAACTGTACAGAGCGGAGCCGTGCCGCCGTACGATAGAACTGTACAGAGCGGAGGCGTGCCGCCGTACAATGACAGAACTGTACAGAGCGGAGCCGTGCCGCCATACAATGACAGAACTGTACAGAGCGGAGCCTTGCCGCCGTACGATAGAACTGTACAGAGCGGAGCCGTGCCGCCATACAATGACAGAACTGTACAGAGCGGAGCCGTGCCGCCATACAATGACAGAACTGTACAGAGCGGAGCCGTGCCGCCGTACGATAGAACTGTACAGAGCGGAGGCGTGCCGCCATACAATGACAGAACTGTACAGAGCGGAGCTGTGTCGCCGTCCAATGACAGAACTATACAGAGCGGAGCCGTGCCGCCGTACGACAGAACTATACAGAGCGGAGCCGACACATGCCTGACTGGCCTTAATGACAGAACTGTACAGAGCGGAGCCGTGCCGCCATACAATGACAGAACTGTACAGAGCGGAGCCGTGCCGCCATACAATGACAGAACTGTACAGAGCGAAGCCGTGCCACCGTCCAATGACAGAACTGTACAGAGCGGAGCCGTGGCGCCGTCCAATGACAGAACTGTACAGAGCGGAGCCGTGCCGCCATACAATGACAGAACTGTACAGAGCGGAGCCGTGCCGCCATACAATGACAGAACTGTACAGAGCGGAGCCGTGCCGCCATACAATGACAGAACTGTACAGAGCAGAGCCGACACATGCCTGACTGGCCTCAATGACAGAAGTGTAAGGAGGGGAGACCCCGCAGTACAGGTCAGAGATACAAATCATCACACTGCAGAGAACACTCACCCGCTACGGTGCCCGTCAGGCTTCCTCTGCGGAGCTTGCAGTCATCCTGGCTCAGCTGACGGTGAAGTTTCGTCTTCCCTGAAGAAGAGAAGAGATCCGGATTGCTGAGTTTTCTGAAGAGCAGCGAAGCCGGTGGAGGAGCATTATCCTGCAAAATAGAGATCTGTGTGTCAGACATGTCAGGAATAGAATTCTACATTCCAACTAAACCCCCCACTACACCCACCCCACCCCCACCCAACAAGGAGGGTCTCTTCTACACACAAAGAGATCAACAAATATCCTAAAAAACAGAAAATACATAAAAATAACATTTTCCTGGCTGTCCGACCCCTTAGTACAGGAGCGGGACCCCCGATCTCCCGGCACAGGAGAGGGACCCCCGATCTCTCGGCACAGGAGAGGGACCCCCGATCTCTCGGCACAGGAGAGGGACCCCCGATCTCTCGGCACAGGAGAGGGACCCCCGATCTCTCGGCACAGGAGAGGGACCCCCGATCTCTCGGCACAGGAGAGGGACCCCCGATCTCTCGGCACAGGAGAGGGACCCCCGATCTCTCGGCACAGGAGAGGGACCCCCGATCTCTCGGCACAGGAGAGGGACCCCCGATCTCTCGGCACAGGAGAGGGACCCCCGATCTCTCGGCACAGGAGAGGGACCCCCGATCTCTCGGCACAGGAGAGGGACCCCCGATCTCTCGGCACAGGAGAGGGACCCCCGATCTCTCGGCACAGGAGAGGGACCCCCGATCTCTCGGCACAGGAGAGGGACCCCCGATCTCTCGGCACAGGAGAGGGACCCCCGATCTCTCGGCACAGGAGAGGGACCCCCCGATCTCTCGGTACAGGAGAGGGACCCCCGATCTCTCAGTACAGGAGAGGGACCCCGGGCCGTAGCTGTAGGGACAGGAAACTCTGACCACAGACAAGGAGGAGGGTAAAGGGACACTGGAAGTCGTCCCTCATATAGGAATAGAAGAGTGTGAGAAGGAGGTGCGGAATGAGATGTAAGCAATTTCTAGAATGATGCCTGGAGGCGCTGACATCCGATAATTACAGCT
Organism: Lithobates clamitans; assembly: GCA_037952925.1. NCBI lineage: Eukaryota > Metazoa > Chordata > Amphibia > Anura > Ranidae > Lithobates > Lithobates clamitans. The sequence goes on from JBBGZY010002943.1 coordinate 145,864, forward strand.
CAGCTCTGACATAGTACTGAGAAGTCACACCCCACATAATCCACTAATACCCCACACCCCGCATGCACAGCGCGCCGCAAGTCATGTATTACTAGACTGCTAGTACAAAGACAGGTGAGGAAAGGAGTCCAACTGAGAGAGCCCTCCCCTCCGAGCTCCACCCACATAAACCCCCCACCAACCCAGAGCCCTCTCCCCCAGTCCCACCCACACAGAGCCCTCCCCTCCGAGCCCCGCCCACACAGAGCCGTGCCTCTGAACTCCACCCACACAGAGCCGTACCCCCGAGCTCTACCCACACAGAGCCGTCCCACCCACACAGAGCCGTCCCTCTGAGCTCCACCCACACAGAGCCCTCTCCCCCAGTCCCACCCACACAGAGCCCTCCCCTCCGAGCTCCACCCACACAGAGCCGTCCCCCCAGCTCCACCAACACAGAGCCATCCCAGCCACACAGAGCCCTCCCCTGGAGCCCCACCCACACAGAGCCGTCCTCTTCGAGCCCCACTCACACAGAGCCCTCCCCTCCGAGCTCCGCCCCCCACACACAGAGCCGTCCACTCCGAGCTCCCCCCTACAGAGCCGTCCCCTCCAAGCTCCACCCCCACACAAAGCCCTCCCGAGCCCCGCCCACACAGAGCCGTTCCGAGCCCTGCCATCCCTCAGAGTCCCACACACACAGGCCCCCTCCGAAGTCCGACCCACACAGATACCATCTTCCCAACTGGAATCTCTGCCATTCTATACAGATCAGTCCACACAGCTTTGTCTATTAGATGTCCTCATAGCACATCTAAGGTGGACTAAAGATGGGATCTGAAGCTATGAAGTCAGTTGGCAGCTGTGGGCACACAGATGCATTGTGGGTGCACTTTGCTGACCTATATAGACCAATAGACTGTTCTGCACACTGCACTGCATACTCACACTTCTATGTTCTTCTCTCCAGGGTTGGAGAAGTCTCAAGAGTCATGTCACCCAGACAGCTAAAGCACCCCACCACCCCCTATACCGCACCCCACCACCACCTATGCAGCACCCCACCACCACCTATACCGCACCCCACCACCACCTATACCGCACCCCACCACCACCTATACAGCACCCCACCACCACCTATACAGCACCCCACCACCACCTATACCGCACCCCACCACCAACTATACCGCACCCCACCACCACCTATACCGCACCCCACCACCACCTATACCGCACCCCACCACCACCTATACCGCACCCCACCTATACCGCACCACCTATACTGCACCCCCCGCACCCCACCACTTCCTATACAGCACCCCACCACTCCCTATACCACACCCCATTGACCCTGGACTGGGCCACTTGGCTGCTGGAATTGCCCTCCCGGCCAAGAACGAGGAGAACATGCAGTAATTACTGCGGGGAAGGCTCTCAATGATCGCACACAATGGAAGTCAATATTTACTATTATTATATACACAGGACTTAGGATGTGATGCAATGAATGAATCATGAAGTGACAGCGCGGCAGATTGGTGACAATATCCAGCTTTCACCGCCCAAAGTGTCTGCTGCCAAAGGCAATACAACTCGCTAAACAACCTGCTGACCTAAGCTTCCGTCAAATCCTTCTCACCCAAGACAAGTGTATATAGTGAGACTTGTGACACATCTGACCTCCTACAATCAACAAAAGTGATTGTCACAGCAGCTTAGCTGGTATCAGATTAAATGTACCGATCTCTATCTAAACTGCAAGAGGAAAACAAGTCCAGCAGCCAATACGAGTACAGCCTGCTATATACAGATAGATTGTGCTGGAAGGACTCTCTGGACTTCTCTAAAGTGATCCCACCATTCATCTTACTGTCCCATCGAACAGTGCGGAGAGGCTGCTGGGGGCTCTTTACTGCCCCCTCTCTATACATCCCTGGATAACAGCTGTGAAAACTGCGTAAAAATCAACATTACCTACTGACCTTCCTTAACCAATTGCTGACCAGGCTTTTCCTGGCATATTTTGTTTACAAGTTTAAAACAGTATATTTATATTTAGTATATAAATATATCTATAACCCCCAAATGTTCTACATTTTTTTTTAGCATAGACTGTAGGGAATAAAAAAAGCGATCATTGCAATTTATGTCACGCGGTATTTTTTCAAACGCAATTTCTTTGGCAAAAAATACTGTAATGGATTTTAATGCAAAAAAAAACAAACACACAACAATATATAGCCCAATTTCTTGGTGAAATATAAAAGATAATGTTACACCGAGTAAATAGATACCAAACATGTCACACTTTAAAATTGCGCACGTTCATGGAATGGCACCGAACTCCAGTACTTCTCCATAGGTTTACAGGTTACCAGTTTAGAGTTACAGAGGAGGTCTAGCACTAGAATTATTGTTCTCACTCTAACATTCAACATGATACCTCACACGTGTGCGTGGCCTACGCATGTGTTCACTTCTGCGTGCGAGCACGAGGGGACGGAGACGATTTTCTTTTTTCCTTTAGATATTATTTAATTTTATTTTAACACTGTCCCTTGTATTTTTTTTTTTTTAATCACTTTTATTCCTATTACAAGCAATGTAAACATCTCATGCAATAGAAATAAGATGACAGGTCCTCTTTATGGAGATCTCATGTAATAGAAATAAGAGATGACAGGTCCTCTTTATGGAGATCTCATGTAATAGAAATAAGAGATGACAGGTCCTCTTTATGGAGATCTCATGTAATAGAAATAAGAGATGACAGGTCCTCTTTATGGAGATCTCATGTAATAGAAATAAGATATGACAGGTCCTCTTTATGGAGATCTCATGTAATAGAAATAAGAGATGACAGGTCCTCTTTATAGAGATCTCATGTAATAGAAAAAAGAGATGACAGGTCCTCTTTATGGAGAGATCTCATGTAATAGTAATAAGAGATGACAGGTCCTCTTTATGGAGATCTCATATAATAGAAATAAGAGATGACAGGTCCTCTTTATGGAGATCATGTAATAGAAATAAGAGATGACAGGTCCTCTTTATGGAGATCTCATGTAATAGAAATAAGAGATGACAGGTCCTCTTTATGGAGATCTCATGTAATAGAAATAAGAGATGACAGGTCCTCTTTATGGAGAGATCTCATGTAATAGAAATAAGAGATGACAGGTCCTCTTTATGGAGAGATCTCATGTAATAGAAATAAGAGATGACAGGTCCTCTTTATGGAGATCTCATGTAATAGAAATAAGAGATGACAGGTCCTCTTTATGGAGATCTCATGTAATAGAAATAAGAGATGACAGGTCCTCTTTATGGAGATCTCATGTAATAGAAATAAGAGATGACAGGTCCTCTTTATGGAGATCTCATGTAATAGAAATAAGAGATGACAGGTCCTCTTTATGGAAACATTTGGGGTCCACTATTGCAACCTGAAAGTCGCGCAGTTTTTTTTATTTTGCCGGGAGTTTGATTTGACTTGAAGCAATGCCTGTGTATTATTGAGGTCTATGGACCTCAAGTCACATCAAAGTGGGACCAAAAGTAGTGCAGGGACTACTTTGAAGTCGCACAGATATGATTGGTACTCATTGGAAATCATGGGGGTACGACTTGTTACTGCAAAGTCACATGACAAGTCCCACTAGTGGAAACGCAGCTTAAAATGTAGAAAAAAAAAAAATTTAAAAAACACAACACTACCTGCCCGGCGCCCAGAACTGCATTTCCCAGGCACCGGGCAATACAAGTTGTGCAATCCCTACAGCGAAATGGGCTGACAAAAGCCCAGGCGCCAGGATGCAATATTTAGTCGCCATGGTGACCTGGCGCCAAGGATTGGTCGAGCCCTGCTGTACATCCATACATATACAGTGGGGGAGAATAATGATTGGCTCTCCTGCAGATTGTGTAATTTTGCCCACTTACAAAGAAATGAAGGGTCTATCATTTCTATCATAGGTGTATTTTATATGATAGAGACAGAATATCCACCAAAAATCCAGAAAAAAAAACACACAATACAAATGTTATAAATGGAGTTGCAGTTCAGGGAGTAAAATAAGTATTTCATCCCCTACCAACCAACAATAATTCTGGATCCCACAGACTGGATACAGTAGGTGCTCATGTGGTCCACAGATTAGTCCTGTCAATGTAAGAAGGTTCTCCTAAGGACAACTCGTTATGTGTATAAAAGACACCTGTCCGCAGAATCTCTTTCTTCCATCCAATCCTCACCATCATGGGGAAGACCAAAGATCTGTCAGAGGACGTCAGGGAGAAGATTGTGGACCTGCACAAGGCTGGAATGGGCTACAAGACCATCAGCAAGAAGCTTGGTGAGAAGGAGACAACTGTTGGAGCGATTATTCTCAAATGTAGGAAATACAAAATAACCATCGATCGTCCTCGGTCTGGAGCTCCATGGAAGATTTTTCCTCATGGGGTGAGGATGGTCATGAGAAAAGTGAGGGATCAGCCCAGAACTACACGGGAGAAACTTGTGAAGGATCTCAAGGCAGTTGGGACCACAGTCACCAAACAAACCATTGGTAACACAATACACCACCATGGATTGAAATCCTGCAGCACCCGCAAGGTCCCCTCCTCAGGAAGACACATGTAGAGGAACGTCTGAAGTTTCCCAATGAACCTCTAAATGATTCAGAGAAGGATTGGGAGAAAGTTCTGTGGTCAGATGGGACCAAAATTGAGTTCTTTGGTATTAACCTCGACTTATCGTGTTTGGAGGAAGAAAAAATGCTGACTATGACCCTAAGAACATCATCCCTACAGTCACATCATCCCTACAGTCACACCCCATCCCTACAGTCACACCCCATCCCTACAGTCACACATGGAGGTGGAAACATGATGCTTTGGGGCTGTTTCTCTGATAAAGGTTCAGGCCGACTTTGCCACATTGAGGGGCCAATGGACGGGGCCATGTATTATAATGTCTTGGAGGAGAACCTTCTTCCCTCATCCAGAACACTGAAGATGGGTCATGGATGGGTCTTCCAGCATTACAATGACCCAAAACATACCGCCAAGGCAAGGAGTGGCTCAAGAAGAAGCACATGAAGGTCATTGAGTGGCCTAGCCAGTCTCCAGACCTTAATCCTATAGAAAATGTATGGAGGGAGCGGAAACTTCAGTTTGCAGGAAACCTTAAGGATTTAGAGAAGATCTGTAAAGAAGAGAAAATCCCTCCTGAGATGTGTGGAAACCTGATCACCAACTACAAGAAACGTCTGACCTCTGTGATCACCAACAAGGGTTTCTCCACCAACCAAGTCATGTTTTGCTTGGGGATCAAATACTTATTTTACTCACTGAACTCCAACTCCATTTATAACATTTGTATTGTGTGTCTTTTCTGGATTTTTGGTTGATATTCTGTCTCTATCATATAAAATACACCTATGATAAAAATTATAGACCCTTCATTTCTTTGTAAGTGGGCAAAACTTACACAATCTGTAGGGGAGACAATCATTCTCCCCTCACTGTATATGTATGATGTACAGCAGGGCTCGACCAATGAAATTAGAAGAAATGGCCGCACACCACTGTAGATCAAAATCCTTTTTAATTTTGGACATCCCAAAAACTTCAGGAACCAGACTGCTGCGTAGACGCGTTTCGTACACTTCACGTGCGCCTAGTCCTTACGGTTTGACCAATACTTGGCGCCAGGTCGCCATGGCGACTAGAAATTGCATCCTGACGCCTGGGCTTTTGTCAGCCCAATCACTGTTGCAGGGATACACAACAACTTGTATTGGCCAACGCCTGGGAGGTGGATATGCAGTTCTGGGCACTGGGCAGGTCGCTTTTTTTCCCCCCTACATATAGCCCTGCTGTGGGCAAGCTCACCAAAAATATGCATTTCTGCGCCCAAAAGTATTTGCGCACAGCCAATGACAGGACGATGCGGTATGCTGGTAGTCAATGAACACCTGAGGACACATCCGTCCCTGGAAGTAAAACACTGGAATGTGTGGTTACCAGCCTACAGCTGAAACGCGTTGTGAATGACCCCCCCCCCCCCAAAGGCTTCTTCTGGTGATGAGTCTCTTCCCACAGTCCTCATATCTGTAGCTCATATATTCTATATTCTGCATGTAGAGGAGACCCCAGAGAACACGCTCCATCTGCAGGCTCCTTGGAGGACCTCATTACAACAGATTAACTCTTTACTGGTGATACCAGAGGATGCCTCTTCTGTGCACCGTACTAGGCTACCCATAGGGCAGGACATGTCACACAAGGCCCAGCAGACGGCCAAAGCCCTGATGCCACCATTACATTGACATGGATACCGCTCAACCACAAGGCAAACATTCCCATTCCCATTGCTCTCCTCTCCTGCACCCCTTTGCTTAGAGCTCTCAGTGAGTCCGTTCCTCCGCTCCCTCCAGCTCCACCGTCATAGCTTTCTCCTCCATCACCTCCTCCATCACCTCCTCATGTACAAAATCAGTGGAATCTTCCAAGTCAGGACTGCTGCAAGACACGCAGAACGATCAACACTTCAATCACGTCAGCAACACTCCACAGATCTTCTATGGGAGGTCACCGGCCAAGTGAAACCCGACATTTTATAAAGCAAACAGAGCACTGCGGACCTCTCCGCCTCAAAATAAAAAAAAAAAAAAGAAGGAGCAAAATTTGAGGAACAAGAATAAGAATAAAAATAGTGCCATTAAAAGTTTTACTAAACCCAAATCATTAAAAAAAAAAAAAAAAAAAAGGGGGATGCATAAATCAGCAAGATTCCTTTTCTGTATTCTGCAAAAATCCCGGTTGATCCCGCTGCTCTCTATCTCCCCCTCCTGTCCATGTTCCCGCTGCAGTTGGGGATTTTGCAGAGCAGTGGTGGCAGCTCTGCACATGCTCAGTTTTCAGTGGAGTTTCTATGCTGAGCATTTCCTCCCCATCACATCTGAGCAGCCCATGTGACTATAGAGTCACACATGTGGGTGTGTACACAATGACAGGCCACTCCCTCCCTCCTCCTTCATGCCCACTAACCAGCTAAACACAATCGGGGTGGGATTTTACATATAGATTGATGGAGGCTTCACCCCGCTCTTATTCCAAGACACAGCACAGCCTGTGACTGTTCTCTCTCTTCTGTCCATGTCCCCAATTCAGCTAGGGATTTTGCAGAGCACTGTTGGCAGCTCTGCACATGCTCAGTTTTCAGTGAGTTTCTATGCCAAGCAACTGAGCAGTGCATGTGACTATAGAGTCACACATGTGGGCGTATACACAATGACAGCCTGTTCCCTCCCTCCTTCGTGCCCACTAACCAGCTAAAACACAATGGGTGGGATATTACATGTAGATTGATGGAGGCTTCACCTCCCTGATATTCTAAGATTCTATATTATATTATTTTTGGTAAAAACACGGTGTGGGCAGATTTCTGCCAGTCACAGGTCTGTGTCACGCCCCCTCCAGCCTGTATCTTAGAATATTAGGGAGGTGAAGCCTCCAGCATGGAGGAGGGAGGGAGTGGGCTGTGATTTACCACTGTATCTGCCTACATGACTCTATAGTCACATGGGCTTCTCAGATGTGATAGGGAGGAAATGCTCAGCACAGAAACTCACTGAAAATTTTAAACTGAGCATGTGCAGAGCTGCCACCACTGCTGCAAAATCCACAACTGCAGTGGGGACATGAACAGAAGGGGAAGATAGAAAGCAGCAGGATCAACCAGGTTTTTTGTAGAATACAGAAAAGGAATCTCATGGTGATGAGTGAGTTTGAACAGCATGGAATACACCATTTATTGAGACAGGGTTCACATATGTGCAGCTGCGGTTCCCAGCATGGGGTCCGCTGCATTCTTTTTCACCGATTCGGGGGCAAATCATGTATGAATTTTTGCCTGAATTCACACCTGAACTGGGCCCAAAACATGCACAGGCCCCTTTCGGAAGGTGGACCGCGGCCGCCCCGGACCTGTGTGAACTGGCTCCATTGAGAGCGGGTCACACACTGTCATGCGAATTGGAATGTGTGTAATCCGCATCCAATGTGAACCCGGCCTGATGAGTTTTCTTTAGGATGGGGGTTTAGTCCGGTGCTCTGCAGGTGAGAACTACACAGTAATTAGATCTGACACAGACACAAAAACAGACAAAGCAATTCACACACAGTGATCCAAATGGAGCTGGGAGAGGTTTTCTTTAGTACATTAGCAGATTTGTGATGACAGAGCGGAGGGCGAGGCACGCATTGGATGCGGTGGGACCCAGAACTGGAAGTTGGCTCGTCCCTTGGGTGAACAGGGTCAAGCTAGGTGCACAAACACATGGACATGGGGGGAATCGATCAGCCATGACACCACAAACTACAACCACAACATGTGAGCCATCATTACAAGCCAATATACAACAAAGGGAATAGAACTCCACTAATAGCTGGCTAAAAACAACGAAAGTGTCATTATGGGTGCCTAAACCAGGACACACACAGGGGCCCGAGGTGCAGATCCCGCCTGGTTCAGCCTCCGATCTATAAAAGAACAGATGTTTTACTCTCGGCGTTTCTCAGACAAGCTTGTTTACAAGCAGCTCATTCCCAGCAATGCCGGCTGGCTGAAGACATGGAACATTCTCCGCTATTATTGCAGAAAAATGACAGGCAATAAATATTTTCTGCCTTCAGGAAGACAATAAACAGACGCAGCGCATAGCGGAATCATCGCTCACAAGTTCCACCCCGACACCAAATTATTCACATCGGAAACCCAATCCCAGGAGAGCGGAATAACAGCGGATTGGAGGAACCTGATCTGTAGAAGATTTGTGTTCCCCCGAGCACATTGCACAATTATCTTCCCATGTGTGAGCTGGTTCAGGATTTATCAACCATGACAAGAGGAAAAATGAAAATCTCCACAGGTGTCAATGTCCGAGGCAGGACGCCGCAACGAGAGAATCTATTACAGAGAGGGATGACGGTTTCTAAAATCGCTGAACACGTCCTTTTGGTTTTATGTTCTGCTAAGCAGAGTCCTTCCTATAACAACTTCTCCCGAGAACCCCAGAGGGGCCCCGAAAATAATTCAGGTCTTAGGGAGCCATTACTAAACCTGATTCTTCAGGGGACAATGGGAAGAATGTCTCTTACATTGGTGATCAGTGGGAAGAATGTCTCTTACATTGGTGATCAGTGGGAAGAATGTTCCTTACATTGGTGATCAGTGATAAGAATGTCCCTTACATTGGTGATCAGTGGGAAGAATGTTCCTTACATTGGTGATCAGTGAGAAGAATGTTCCTTACATTGGTGATCAGTGGGAAGAATGCTCCTTACATTGGTGATCAGTGAGAAGAATGTCCCTTACATTGGTGATCAGTGGGAAGAATGTCCCTTACATTGGTGATCAGTGAGAAGAATGTCCCTTACATTGGTGATCAGTGGGAAGAATGTTCCTTACATTGGTGATCAGTGAGAAGAATGTCCCTTACATTGGTGATCAGTGAGAAGAATGTTCCTTACATTGGTGATCAGTGGGAAGAATGTTCCTTACATTGGTGATCAGTGAGAAGAATGTTCCTTACATTGGTGGTCAGTGAGAAGAATGTTCCTTACATTGGTGATCAGTGAGAAGAATGTCCCTTACATTGGTGATCAGTGGGAAGAATGCTCCTTACATTGGTGATCAGTGGGGAAGAATGTTCCTTACATTGGTGATCAGTGAGAAGAATGTTCCTTACATTGGTGATCAGTGGGAAGAATGCTCCTTACATTGGTGATCAGTGAGAAGAATGTTCCTTACATTGGTGATCAGTGGGAAGAATGTTCCTTACATTGGTGATCAGTGGGAAGAATGTTCCTTACATTGGTGATCAGTGAGAAGAATGTTCCTTACATTGGTGATCAGTGAGAAGAATGTTCCTCACACCAGCAGATGACTCGGCTCCCCAAATCACAGACTGTGGAAAATGTTGCATTTCATTTGGAAATCGCAGTCCCAGAGTCTGGAGGAGGAGTGGAGAGGCACAGAATCCAAGTTGCATGAAGTTTCCACAGTCGGTGATGATTTGGGGAGTCGTGTCATCTGCTGGTGTTGGTCCTCCTGTGTTTTATCAAGTCCACAGTCAGCGCAGCCCTCTATCAGGAAATTCCAGAACACTTCATACTTCCCTCTGCTGACCAGCTTTACGGAGATGCAGATTTCATTTTCCAGCAGGACTCGGCACCTCCCACACTGTGAAAAGTACCAATACCTGGTCACATGATCATGGAATCACTGGGCTTGGTTGGTCAGCAAACTCGCCTGACCTAAACCTCAGAGAATCTGTGGGGAATTGTCAAGAGGAAGATGAGGAACACCAGGCCCAACGATGTAGAGGAGGTGAAGGCCGCTATCAAAGCAACCTGACCTTCCATAACACCTCAGCAGTTCCACAGGCTGATCCTCCATGCCACGCCGCATTGATGCCGTAATTCATGCAAAAGGAGCCCCGACCAAGTATTGGGTGCCTCCTATACTGTACATGGACAGACTTCTCACTAAGACAACATTTCTGGATTAAAAATCGTTTTATTGGTCTTATGAAATATTCTAAATTTTCTGAGATACAGAATTCTGGGTTGTCACTCGCTGTAAGCCAAAATCAAATGTTAAAAGGAAAAAAAAAATGCTTGAAATATATCACTCTGTGTGTAACATCTAGAAAATAGAAGTTTTACTTTCTGAATTGAAATACTGAAATAAAATGAACTTTGATGATATTCTAAATTTTATGAGATGCTCCGGTGGTAGTCCGGTATTATCCGAGCCAAGTTTCCTCGGTAATCTTTGGGTCACATTGAATGCAGTTCTCCTCCCTCTTGTATCACACAATACACACTGGAGGAGTCTGGCGGGTGAAGTGTACCCGTCACAAGACGATCGTCCTCAAATCCTCAACACGTCTTATCACACAACAGCCCTGAACGTCTATTCCAAGTTCAGAGAGCGCCGGCAGCCCAGTCATTGCCGTTCAGTGAAGGACGCGGCCAACTGCAGACCGGCTGCACCAAAACGATACGGAAAAACGCCAGACTCGGCAATATTTACTAAAGTATGAGAGAGGAGATAACAGGGGGGAGTGCAGAGCAAGTCAAGGACAAGGGAAATTCTAATCTGATCAGCCATTTATAAACACATACAGCCGATAAGACGCGTTATCAATAATCCTCACATGGCTCTACATACACCGAGGTCCGGGACAGACAAGAAAAATACACCGCTAATGCCTGTGTCAAATGCATGTCACGCGCATGCAAAAAAGGGCAGTTTTTGGGTTGAATTAGCACAACCCTCCAGCCCTGCTACTGCTGCCGGTCAGTGGTAAATTTTTTTTTTGGGGGGGGGGGGTAAACGGTGACAAACAACCCCCCCCCCACTGTCGGTTGGGTGGGTCTTGTGCACTTACCCCATCTATGGTGGGCAGCGCTCCTCCTGGGTTTCACCGAGGCCTTTCCCTTCCCCCCTGTCCTCCACGGGCATCGCGGCAGCTTCCGTTTCCTCCCTCCTCCTCCTCGGCGGCCAACTGCGACTCTTTTCGGGCCAAATCAGAAAATGGGTCTCAGTCCTGCTTTTGATTGGCCGGACTGAGGATCAGTGTTTCAATAGCGAATATTCATTCGCTGTTGTAACACCTGGGTGGGCTCCTGGCGCAATGATCTGCACCACCCTATTGTGGAGCCTATTAGAGCCTCTGTCTCTAATCAGGTGCTTAAAAAAAAAAAAACGAAACACCCCCGCCGCTGTAATTCAAGCACCCGATGTCCTGAAAGGGGCCAGACGCATGAATAGGGGGTGGCGTGTCCTGTCAGAATAGCGGCCGTGGATAGAGGGAGCGGCGCTCCTAATGGATGGGCCGCCACTGCTTCCATCTTCTCCTGGTCCTTCTTCAAGGTTTGCACTCCGCAGCCGTTTGAATGGCCAGCCCGCGATGACGTCACCCTCCATGCTTGCACACAGGAGTAGTCATGGCGGCACGGCACTCGTAGCACATCCAGCGTGCTTGGAA
>JBBGZY010002944.1:0-184903 GCA_037952925.1 Lithobates clamitans
ATAAGCTCCTCTGTATAGAGACTGATGTGACTGTGGAGGGAGGGGACATTAGAGTGTAAGCTCCTCTGTACAGAGACTGATGTGACTGTGGGGGGAGGGGACATTAGAGTGTAAGCTCCTCTGTACAGAGACTGATGTGACTGTGGGGGAGGGGACATTAGAGTGTAAGCTCCTCTGTATAGAGACTGATGTGACTGTGGGGGGAGGGGACATTAGAGTGTAAGCTCCTCTGTATAGAGACTGATGTGACTGTGGGGGGAGGGGACATTAGAGTGTAAGCTCCTCTGTATAGAGACTGATGTGACTGTGGGGGGAGGGGACATTAGAGTGTAAGCTCCTCTGTATAGAGACTGATGTGACTGTGGGGGGAGGGGACATTAGAGTGTAAGCTCCTCTGTATAGAGACTGATGTGCTGTGGGGGAGGGGACATTAGAGTGTAAGCTCCTCTGTATAGAGACTGATGTGACTGTGGGGGGAGGGGACATTAGAGTGTAAGCTCCTCTGTATAGAGACTGATGTGACTGTGGGGGAGGGGACATTAGAGTGTAAGCTCCTCTGTATAGAGACTGATGTGACTGTGGGGGGAGGGGACATTAGAGTGTAAGCTCCTCTGTATAGAGACTGATGTGACTGTGGGGGGAGGGGACATTAGAGTGTAAGCTCCTCTGTATAGAGACTGATGTGACTGTGGGGGGAGGGGACATTAGAGTGTAAGCTCCTCTGTACAGAGACTGATGTGACTGTGGGGGGAGGGGACATTAGAGTGTAAGCTCCTCTGTATAGAGACTGATGTGACTGTGGGGGAGGGGACATTAGAGTGTAAGCTCCTCTGTATAGAGACTGATGTGACTGTGGGGGAGGGGACATTAGAGTGTAAGCTCCTCTGTATAGAGACTGATGTGACTGTGGGGGAGGGGACATTAGAGTGCAAGCTCCTCTGTATAGAGACTGATGTGACTGTGGGGGGCGGACATTAGAGTGTAAGCTCCTCTGTACAGAGACTGATGTGACTGTGGGGGGAGGGGACGTTGGAGTGTAAGCTCCTCTGTACAGAGACTGATGTGACTGTGGGGGGAGGGGACATTAGAGTGTAAGCTCCTCTGTACAGAGACTGATGTGACTGTGGGGGGAGGGGACATTAGAGTGTAAGCTCCTCTGTACAGAGACTGATGTGACTGTGGGGAGGGGACATTAGAGTGTAAGCTCCTCTGTATAGAGACTGATGTGACTGTGGGGGAGGGGACATTAGAGTGTAAGCTCCTCTGTATAGAGACTGATGTGACTGTGGGGGGAGGGGACATTAGAGTGTAAGCTCCTCTGTATAGAGACTGATGTGACTGTGGGGGAGGGGACATTAGAGTGTAAGCTCCTCTGTACAGAGACTGATGTGACTGTGTAGGAGGGGACATTAGAGTGTAAGCTCCTCTGTATAGAGACTGATGTGACTGTGGGGGGAGGGGACATTAGAGTGTAAGCTCCTCTGTATAGAGACTGATGTGACTGTGGGGGAGGGGACATTAGAGTGTAAGCTCCTCTGTATAGACTGATGTGATGGGGGGAGGGGACATTAGAGTGTAAGCTCCTCTGTACAGAGACTGATGTGACTGTGGGGGGAGGGGACATTAGAGTGTAAGCTCCTCTGTATAGACTGATGTGACTGGGGGAGGGGACATTAGAGTGTAAGCTCCTCTGTATAGAGACTGATGTGACTGTGGGGGAGGGGACATTAGAGTGTAAGCTCCTCTGTACAGAGACTGATGTGACTGTGGGGGGGAGGGGACATTAGAGTGTAAGCTCCTCTGTACAGAGACTGATGTGACTTTGGGGGAGGGGACATTAGAGTGTAAGCTCCTCTGTATAGAGACTGATGTGATGGGGGGAGGGGACATTAGAGTGTAAGCTCCTCTGTATATAGACTGATGTGACTGTGGGGGGAGGGGACATTAGAGTGTAAGCTCCTCTGTATATAGACTGATGTGACTGTGGGGGGGAGGGGACATTAGAGTGTAAGCTCCTCTGTACAGAGACTGATGTGACTGTGGGGGGAGGGGACATTAGAGTGTAAGCTCCTCTGTATAGAGACTGATGTGACTGTGGGGGAGGGGACATTAGAGTGTAAGCTCCTCTGTACAGAGACTGATGTGACTGTGGGGGGAGGGGACATTAGAGTGTAAGCTCCTCTGTATAGAGACTGATGTGTGGGGGGAGGGGACATTAGAGTGTAAGCTCCTCTGTATAGAGACTGATGTGACTGTGGGGGAGGGGACATTAGAGTGTAAGCTCCTCTGTATAGAGACTGATGTGTGGGGGGAGGGGACATTAGAGTGTAAGCTCCTCTGTATAGAGACTGATGTGACTGTGGGGAGGGGACATTAGAGTGTAAGCTCCTCTGTATAGAGACTGATGTGACTGTGGGGGAGGGGACATTAGAGTGTAAGCTCCTCTGTATAGAGACTGATGTGACTGTGGGGGAGGGGACATTAGAGTGTAAGCTCCTCTGTATAGAGACTGATGTGACTGTGGGGGAGGGGACATTAGAGTGTAAGCTCCTCTGTATAGAGACTGATGTGACTGTGGGGGAGGGGACATTAGAGTGTAAGCTCCTCTGTATAGAGACTAATGTGACTGTGGGGGGAGGGGACATTAGAGTGTAAGCTCCTCTGTATAGAGACTGATGTGACTGTGGGGGAGGGGACATTAGAGTGTAAGCTCCTCTGTATAGAGACTGATGTGCCTGTGGGGGGAGGGGACATTAGAGTGTAAGCTCCTCTGGTTTGGATAGACTCTGGAGGGGTGGTAATGTTTGTCAGTGTATTTTTCCGTTGTGACCCATGGATAGATTTTCCTTTACTTCCTGTCCTGATGGACACAACAGGAAGTGAAGGAAATCCTTCTGGTGGTGTCCCCATATGAAGATTTCCCCTCACTTCCTGTTTTGGGGACAGTTTTTAGTTTCTCCTCCCGGAATGTAGTGGTGGGTTATTGGTGGACGCGGTGTAGAAGGCGCGACGGTCCGTGTCTCTTCCATAGTCCTGGTGGTCAGAGGACAGTGATTGGCTGCTGGGAGAGGGGGTGTGTTCATCATTGTGGTGGCTCACAGGTAGGTACATTAATGGAGGAGACGGTGATCTGCTCAGCCTGACACACACCATACAATCTGATTGTACAATCTGTAGAAGGACATCGTCCATCTGTATCCAATCCGGTACATGTTTGATGGTAGATTTGAAGGAGATTGTACAATCAGATTGCATAATGCCCCTGGGGGGGGGGGCACATGTGGCCCTTGGCCCCCAGCAGTGTGATGTGTGGAGGAGTGCTGGGCTCCCCCATCTCACTGAACGTTGGGGCCCTTTGCTGCTCTCAGGGGCCCCTGACAGCCATTGGTAACGTGTGCGCTCATGTTTGGACCACATTGTTCTCTTGGGGCCCGGGCCCTGGCACATGCCTCTGCAATTCTAGGCCCCCTCAGGGGTTAATGATGAGTGACTGTGAAAAGTTAAAAGAGCAGAACGGAGTTAATTTCCCAAATTGGATTCATTGTACAGATTGGGGGGGTCGGGGGATGGGGGGGGGGTCGCTGCGTCCCATTTTCAGGATACATTACAGAACACATAGAGGAGGTGATCTGTGGCCCCGTTCTTGGCCCCCGTCCTGCTGCTTGTTTTCTGTATTACACAACATAGGGACCCCCGGGGATGTCAGCTGTGTGCTCCGCTCTCCGCCAGAACTCCGCACCCCTTCTGTGCTGGATGTGAGAGGAGCCGAACCTCCCAGCCAATCACAGCCCTCCATTGCCCCATAGAGGACAGAATGTGACTCTGCCTGGCCTAAAATTCTGTCATCAGTCTGCTGCAGGCATTTCCTCAGTCTCCCCTCCCCCAGTGATCAGACTTTACATTGTAACTTTGTAGCAGGTCACAAGGTGAGAGGCTCCAGGAGGGGCTGATCTGTGTCAGACATTTGTGAACACAGCCAAGAACTGCACAGGTACCAGGATTTCCATCATTGTGTCATCTCTGAGCCACCATCTCCGTCCAGGAAGTATATGGTGACCCTGAATGATGCCTGAACAAAGATGGTGCTGTCCTTCTGGAGAAATCAGATAGAGACATTGTCAGGGGGAGTCCTGTGATCTGAGAGGTAATAAATATTTCCATGCCCTTTTCCTGCATGAGTCCTGCGTGTTCTCTGTGTCCCAGCCCAGAAGGATCTCTGTTCCAGCCTGGCGGGGTCCCTGTCTCTGCAGGGGTCTCTGTTCCAGCAGGGGTCTTCTGTCCAGGCCCAGCATGGTGTCTGGCTTGGTGGGATCTCTGTGCCAGTCTGGTGGGGGCTCTGTCCTGGTGGGGGCTCTGTCCTGGTGGGGGCTCTGTCCTGGTAGGGGCTCTGTCCTGGTAGGGGCTCTGTACTGGAAGGGTTTCTGTCTTGGCCTGGTGGGGTCTTTGTCCGGTGTGGTCCCTGTCCTAGCCTGGTGGGGTCTCTGTCCTGGCTTGATGGGGTCTCTTTCCCAGTCGGGTCTCTTTCCTGGCCTGGTGTGGTCTCTGTCGTGGCCTGGTGTGGTCTCTGTCGTGGCCTGGTTGGGCCTCTGTCGTGGCCTGGTTGGGTCTGTCGTGGCCTGGTTGGGTCTCTGTCGTGGCCTGGTTGGGTCTCTGTCGTGGCCTGGTTGGGTCTCTGTCGTGGCCTGGTTGGGTCTCTGTCGTGGCCTGGTTGGGTCTAAATCGTGGCCTGGTTGGGTCTCTGTCGTGGCCTAGTTGGGTCTCTGTCGTGGCCTGGTAGGGCCTCTGTCCTGGTCTTGTGGGGTCTCTTTCCCAGTGGGGTCTCTTTCCTGGCCTGGTGTGGTCTCTGTCCATGTGGGGTCTCTGTCCTGGCCTGGTTGGGTCTCTGTCCTGGCCTGGTTGGGTCTCTGTCCTGGCCTGGTTGGGTCTCTGTCCTGGCCTGGTTGGGTCTCTGTCCTGGCCTGGTTGGGTCTCTGTCCTGGCCTCGTAGGGTCTCTGTCCTGGCCTGGTTGGATCTGTCGTGGCCTGGTTGGGTCTCTGTCGTGGCCTGGTTGGGTCTCTGTCGTGGCCTGGTTGGGTCTCTGTCATGGCCTGGTTGGGTCTTTGTCCTAGCCTGGTTGGGTCTTTGTCCTAGCCTGGTTGGGTCTTTGTCCTGGCCTGGTAGGGTCTCTGTCCTGGTCTTGTGGGGTCTCTTTCCCAGTGGGGTCTCTTTCCTGGCCTGGTAGGGTCTCTGTCCAGGCCTGGTTGGGTCTCTGTCCGGGCCTGGTTGGGTCTCTGCCCGGGCCTGGTTGGGTCTCTGCCCGGGCCTGGTTGGGTCTCTGTCCGGGCCTGGTTGGGTCTCTTTTACCGGTGGGGTCCCTTTCCTGGCCTGCTGTGGTCTCTGTCCTGGTCTGGTAGGATCTCTGTCCTGGCCTGGTGGGGTCTCTTTGCCAGTGAGGTCTCTGTCATGGTGGGGTCTCTGTCCTGGCCTGGTTGGGTCTTTGCCCTGGACTGGTAGGGTCTCTGTCCCAGTAGGGTCTCTTTCCTGGCCTGGTGGTGGTCTCTGTCCTAGTGCGTTCTCTGTCCTTGCATGGCTGGTTCTCTGTCTTGGTGAGGGCCACCCTGGGTTCTCTGGCCTGGCCTTGTGGTGCTCTCTGTCTTAGCCCGATGGGGACTCTGTCCTGGCATGGCGGGATTTCTGTCTTGGCCTGGGGGGTCTCTGTCCTGGCATGACAGGATCTCTGTCTTCTCCCGGTAAGGTCTTGAGGTCTTGGCCCAGTAAGGTGACTGTCCTGGCATGGGGGGATCTCTGTCTTGGCCCGGTGGGGACTCTGTCCTGGCATGGCGGGATCTCTGTCTTGGCCCGGTGGGGTCTCTGTCCTGGCATGGCGGGATCTCTGTCTTGGCCCGATGGGGTCTCTGTCCTGGCATGGCGGGATCTCTCTCTTGGCCCGGTGGGGTCTCTGTCCTGGCATGGCGGGATCTCTGTCTTGGCCCAGTGGGGTCGCTGTCCTGGCATGGCGGGATCTCTGTCTTGGCCCGGTGGGGTCTCTGTCCTGGCATGGCGGGATCTCTGTCTTGGGACGGTAGAGTCTCTGTCTTGGCCCGGTAGGGTCTCTGCCCTGGCATGGCGGGATCCCTGTCTTGGCCCGGTAAGGTCTTGAGGTCTTGGCCCGGTAGGGTCTCTGTCCTGGCGTGGCGGGATCTCTGTCTTGGCCCAGCCCGGTAAGGTATTGAGGTGTTGGCCCGGTAGGGTCTCTGCCCTGGCATGGCGGGATCTCTGTCTTGGCCCAGTGGTGTCTCTGTCTTGGCCCAGTAGGGTCTCTGTCCTGGCATGGCGGGATCTCTGTCTTGGCCCGGTAGGGTCTCTGCCCTGGCATGAAGGGATCTCTGTCTTGGCCCGGTGGGGTCTCTGTCTTGGCATGGCGGGATCTCTGTCTTGGCCCGGTAGGGTCTCTGCCCTGGCATGGAGTGATCTCTGTCTTGGCCCGGTGGGGTCTCTGTCTTGGCCCGGTGGGGTCTCTGTCTTGGCCCGGTGGGGTCTCTGTCTTGGCCCGGTGGGGTCTCTGTCTTGACCCGGTGGCGTCTCTGTCTTGGCCCGGTGGGGTCTCTGTCTTGGCCCAGTAGGGTCTCTGTCCTGGCATGGCGGGATCTCTGTCTTGGCCCGGTGGGGTCTCTGTCTTGACCCGGTGGGGCCTCTGTCCTGGCATGGTGGGATCTCTGTCTTGGCCCGGTGGGGTCTCTGCCCTGGCATGGTGGGATCTCTGTCTTGGCCCGGTGGGGTCTCTGCCCTGGCATGGTGGGATCTCTGTCTTGGCCCGGTGGGGTCTCTGTCTTGACCCGGTGGGGCCTCTGCCCTGACCCGGCGGGGTCTCATGCCATTGTGGTATTTGGGGCCAAGCCGTGTTTCCCTGTGGCTCTTGGAGGCCTCCAGTTCTCATTCAGTTCGGGCCGAGCTGATTAAACACCTTTTATGTCGGCCTTAAACCCCTTTGTTCCCGTCGTGATCGCGCTGTCATCATAAGCCGCGCCGTATTTGCTCAGCAAAGTGCTGCAGCGACACATTCCACTCTTCATGTGGTCTGATGAGCCGGGGGAGGGGGGACCGGGCGCTAATGTGCTGTATGATGGAGGGCGGCCAACTACGCCGAATATATCCGAGGAGATCTATAGAAGAGAAGATGTGCCAAACGTTATATACCCCCCTCCCCCGTCCTTCTATATCTTCTATTATGAGCTCCATTCATTATTCCATACTGGATGATAAAGCTGATTATATCCCCCCCCCATCTATTTTCATTACATTCCTTATTATAGACTCAATGACATCATCACTGGGTCTCTGTACTTCTCTATGCAATGCAGGCAGATCATGGCTGGTGGGAGGGGCCAGCAGGAGGGCTGTACATAACTTCCTGATAACATCCCAGCCCCCGGCTTCAGTACTCCTCTATAGAGCCCTCAGTCAAGATGCAAGCAGAGGGAGGAGTTATGCACATATCAAATTGCTTTGATTGGTAGGTGTCAATTTGGAGGAGTGGGCGTTCCTAGGCAGGCTATATTTGCATAGGTAACGCCCACATATGATGCTGAGCCTCCATGCTTGAAACAACTGAAATCCAATGAATGAAAGGGGCGCGGGTCAGAAAATCAGGCTGGGGAGGAATGAGCTAGATGATGCTAGATGATGCTGGACGTCCTGCAGCCAGGAAGTGTCCTCGTTCGATGTACCACCCCGAGGACGTTCGGTGACCTTCGTGGTTTGCTCTGGCTGTGAATGGCGCGGTGTGCATGCGATGAATCGGTTAGATCTGATCTGATCTGATTGTGAGCTCATGTGCGGCGAGGACGATACGACATTGAGGAGAACATATCTAACAATCTGATTGGCTGATTACATTGGAGGATTCGGCATGCAGAAGCGATCCCTGTGTGTGCCGTGTCACGTAGGACATACAGGGGGGGTAATAATGAGCTCATGTCGCCCACTCATGCTTCTCAAATGAGTCTTCCAGTGATGTCTGAGGGGGGGGGATGGAGATATCGGAAAAAATGAGGTGATGTCCAACATCTGTCCAGCTTGATGGTCCGTGACCGAATGTCTGTACAATCCCCCACCTACTGTTCAACCCCCCCCCGGGAATGTACATGACTCCTCTGTGGTGTGTACAACCTGGAATGCGCTGGGTGGTGGACCATAGACAGAGGAGGTGTTGGGGGGGATGCGCTGGGTGGTAGACCATAGACAGAGGAAGTGTTGGGGGGACGCGCTGGGTGGGGGACCATAGACTGAGGAGGTGTTGGGGGGATGCGCTGGGTGGTAGACCATAGACAGAGGAGGTGTTGGGGGGATGCGCTAGGTGGTTGGACCATAGACTGAGGAGGTGTTGGGGGGATGCGCTGGGTGGTAGACCATAGACTGAGGAGGTGTTGGGGGGACGTGCTGGGTGGTGGACCATAGACTGAGGAGGTGTTGGAAGGACGGGCTGGGTGGGGGACCATAGACTGAGGAGGTGTTGGGGGGACGCGCTGGGTGGTGGACCATAGACAGAGGAGGTGTGGGGGGATGCGCTAGGTGGTGGACCATAGACTGAGGAGGTGTTGGGGGGACGCACTGGGTGGGGGACCATAGACTGAGGAGGTGTTGGGGGGACGCGCTGGGTGGTGGACCATAGACAGAGGAGGTGTTGGGGGGATGCGCTAGGTGGTGGACCATAGACTGAGGAGGTGTTGGGGGGACGCGCTGGGTGGGGGACCATAGACAGAGGAGGTGTTGGGGGGACGCGCTGGGTGTTGGACCATAGACAGAGGAGGTGTTGGGGGGACGCGCTGGGTGTTGGACCATAGGTAGAGAAGTTGTTGGTGCGGGGGATGCGCTGGGTGGTGGACCATAGACAGAGGAGGTGTTGGGGGGACGCGCTGGGTGGTGGACCATAGACAGAGGAGGTGTTGGGGGGACGCGCTGAGTGGTGGACCATAGACAGAGGAGGTGTTGGGGGGACGCGCTGGGTGGTGGACCATAGACAGAGGAGGTGTTGGGGGGACGCGCTGGGTGTTGGACCATAGGTAGAGAAGTTGTTGGTGCGGGGGATGCGCTGGGTGGTGGACCATAGACAGAGGAGGTGTTGGGGGGACGCGCTGGGTGGTGGACCATAGACAGAGGAGGTGTTGGGGGGGATGCGCTGGGTGGGGGACCATAGACTGAGGAGGTGTTGGGGGGGACGCGCTGGGTGGTAGACCATAGACAGAGGAGGTGTTGGGGGGGATGCGCTGGGTGGGGGACCATAGACCGAGGGAGGTGTTGGGGGGACGCGCTGGGTGGTAGACCATAGACAGAGGAGGTGTTGGGGGGGATGCGCTGAGTGGGGGACCATAGACAGAGGAGGTGTTGGGGGGATGGGCTGGGTGGTAGACCATAGACAGAGGAGGTGTTGGGGGGATGCGCTAGGTGGTGGACCATAGACTGAGGAGGTGTTGGGGGACGCACTGGGTGGTAGACTATAGACAGAGGAGGTGTTGGGGGGACGCACTGAGTGGTGGACCATAGACAGAGGAGGTGTTGGGGGGA
Organism: Lithobates clamitans; assembly: GCA_037952925.1. Taxonomy (NCBI): domain Eukaryota; kingdom Metazoa; phylum Chordata; class Amphibia; order Anura; family Ranidae; genus Lithobates; species Lithobates clamitans. Next base: position 9,545 of record JBBGZY010002944.1, read on the forward strand.
AGCGCTGGGTGGTGGACCATAGACAGAGGAGGTGTTGGGGGGACGCACTGGGTGGTGGACCATAGGTAGAGAAGGTGTTGGTGGGGGGGATGCGCTGGGTGGTGGACCATAGACAGAGGAGGTGTTGGGGGGACATGTTAGGTGGTGGACCATAGACAGAGGAGGTGTTGGGGGGATGCCCTGGGTGGTGGACCATAGAGAGAGGAGGTGTTAGGGGGACGTGCTGGGTGGTGGACCATAGACAGAGGAGGTGTTGGGGGGACGTGCTGGGTGGTGGACCATAGACAGAGGAGGTGTTGGGGGGACATGCTGGGTGGTTAACCATAGACAGAGGAGGTGTTGGGGGGGATGCGCTGGGTGGTGGACCATAGACAGAGGAGGTGTTGGGGGGACGCGCTGGGTGGTGGACCATAGACAGAGGAGGTGTTGGGGGGACGCGCTGGGTGGTTAACCATAGACAGCGGAGGTGTTTGGGGGGATGCGCTGGGTGGTGGACCATAGACAGAGGAGGTGTTGGGGGGGATGCGCTGGGTGGTGGACCATAGACAGGAGGTTTTGGGGGTATGCACTGGGGGGTGAACCATACACAGAGGAGGTTTTGGGGGGATGCACTGGGGGGCGGACCATACACAGAGGAGGTTTTGGGGGGATGCACTGCGGGGGCGGACCATACACAGAGGAGGTGGGGTTTCACTGGGTGGCAGATGATCTTTGATCCGGATTCTTTGCTGATTTGAATCTATTTGGGGAAATGTGTGCCGTGTCAACCCTTTGTATCCCTTTGTAACCCTTTGTATCCCTTTGTAACCCTTTGTATCCCTTTGTAACCCTTTGTATCCCTCTGTATCCCTCTGTATCCCTTTGTATCCCTTTGTAACCCTTTGTAACCCTTTGTATCCCTTTGTATCCCTTTGTATCCTTTTCTAACGCTTTGTTTTCTGTCCTCTCGCAGATTGTCCACAATTCCCGAGTTCTGGATGAGGTGTACTTCCCTGAGAACGATTCGGAGTCGCGGACTGGAGAACATCGGTGGGGATATGGAGACCTGGCGGATGATGAAGATTTTGTGGAGGATGAGGCCTCTGGAGGTGAGCAGGTGTGGGGAAGGGTGGATTATAATAAAGAGAGGTTCCGACTCTGAGCCCCTCGTACGTTTCCGGACTTATGGATGGGTTTATTCGCAGCTCCGGAGGTCGGCCCAGCTTGGTGTCACGTTTTCCAGCTTGCTGGACGATGTCTCCATCGGTGGTCCTCATTGTACTGTGCAGGAGGGGAAGGGAGGATGGCATGGAGAGAGATTGGTCAGTCACATTCCTCTGGGGAGGGGCTGGAAGCTTGGGGGAGGTCCCATCCAGCACAATCCAGGAAATGTCTGTCTGTGGTCTCTCTTGGGGGAGGGAGGATAAAGAACTAGATCCCCGGGTGTGGACAGCATGCAAGAGCCCGAATATTTCCTCAATATTTATCCTCCATGTACACCTCCCAGTCTCCTCCCTCTAGCATGGACTGACTGGCTCCTGAATTCTGTGTGTATTCACCCCTCCAATCTACATTCATGCCGATGGATCTCCAGAGGTTCATACAAAGGTGACTCCACATTCCAGAGAGTTTCCTGCGGTTGTCCTGCACCATTTTCCGTGAAGGATGTGATATCTCTGCTGGTCTTGTAGCATGTACAGTCTCCTTACTTGTGCTGCAGATCAGTGTGTGTTGGGGGGGGGGGGTGTCGCTCTGCGTGGACATGGAATGGGATAGACAAGGACGGATGGATGGCCCATGATGAGATTTTCCTTCACTTCTTGTCCTGGAGACACAACAGGAAGTGAGGGGGAATCTCTCCAATGTGAGGGAAGTCGCCTTCGTTGTCACCAGATCAGGTGTCCCCTTTGGATGATATTCCCTTATTTCCTGTCCCAGTGACAACCATGAAACATAGAGTTTCCCTTCACAGAGAGTTTTGGTGGCCGTGTTTGTAGTGGTGTCACTGAGGTGATGGTGCCATTGAGATTTATGGGGGAGTCCTAGACTTGGAGGAAGGGTGGGCTGGTTGTCAGCTCTCCTGTAGTTTAATCTCTGGCAGTTGTCACATTCCTGCCGCTGGTAGGTTCTCAGGTTACTGGGAGCAGCTGGGTGTCACTGGGAAGTCTGGTATCTATTGTGTGGACTTTGATCCCAGGAATGTGCAGAATGGCTTCACCTGAGGCCAGGAATGTCATTTTCTGAAGAGCACCTGTCATCTCCGTATTGTGCTTAATACTTTGAGGGTCTCCTAGGGGACCAGCTACAGACATCCTGCCCATCTGGGGCCCCATGGCACCTATCGGGCCCCTGCAGACAGTGTTCTGGGTTTTCCTTCAGGCATGTGAAGATAAAATCTTCCCCACTGACTTGAGGAAGGGTCCGGGGTGGGGGGTCTGTGATAGTGGAAGGGCCGGGTGGGGGTGGGGGGTCTGTGATAGTGGAAGGGCCAGGGTGGGGGGGTCTGTGGTACTGGAAGGGTCCGGGGTGGGGGGTCTGTGATAGTGGAAGGGCCGGGATGGGGGGTCTGTGATACTGGAAGGGCCGGGATGGGGGGTCTGTGATAGTGGAAGGGCCGGGGTGGGGGGTCTGTGATAGTGGAAGGGCCGGGGTGGGGGGTCTGTGATAGTGGAAGGGCCGGGATGGGGGTGGGGGGTCTGTGATACTGGAAGGGCTGGGATGGAGGGTCTGTGATACTGGAAGGGCCGGGATGGGGGTGGGGGGTCTGTGATACTGGAAGGGCTGGGATGGGGGGTCTGTGATACTGGAAGGACCGGGGTGGGGGTGGGGGGGTCTGTGATATTGGAAGGGCCGGGATGGGGGGTCTGTGATACTGGAAGGGCTGGGATGGGGGGTCTGTGATACTGGAAGGACCGGGGTGGGGGTGGGGGGGTCTGTGATATTGGAACGGCTGGGATGGGGGGTCTGTGATACTGGAAGCACCGCGGTGGGGGTTGGGGGGTCTGTGATATTGGAAGGGCCGGGATGGGGGGTCTGTGATACTGGAAAGGCCGGGATGGGGGGTCTGTGATATTGGAAGGGCCGGGGTGGGGGGTCTGTGATAGTGGAAGGGCCGGGATGGGGGGTCTGTGATACTGGAAGGGCCGGGATGAGGGGTCTGTGATAGTGGAAGGGCCGGGATGGGGGGTCTGTGATAGTGGAAGGGTCCGGGGTGGGGGGTCTGTGATACTGGAAGGGCCGGGATGGGGGGTCTGTGATAGTGGAAGGGCCGGGGTGGGGGGTCTGTGATAGTGAAAGGGCCGGGGTGGGGGGTCTGTGATAGTGGAAGGGCCGGGGTGGGGGGTCTGTGATACTGGAAGGGCCGGGATGGGGGGTCTGTGATAGTGGAAGGGCCGGGGTGGGGGGTCTGTGATAGTGGAAGGGCCGGGGTGGGGGGTCTGTTATAGTGGAAGGGCCGGGATGGGGGTGGGGGGTCTGTGATACTGGAAGGGCTGGGATGGAGGGTCTGTGATACTGGAAGGGCCGGGGTGGGGGGTCTGTTATAGTGGAAGGGCCGGGATGGGGGTGGGGGGTCTGTGATACTGGAAGGGCTGGGATGGGGGGTCTGTGATACTGGAAGGACCGGGGTGGGGGTGGGGGGTCTGTGATATTGGAAGGGCCGGGATGGGGGGTCTGTGATACTGGAAGGGCTGGGATGGGGGGGTCTGTGATACTGGAAGGACCGGGGTGGGGGGGTCTGTGATATTGGAAGGGCCGGGATGGGGGGTCTGTGATACTGGAAGGGCCGGGATGGGGGGTCTGTGATACTGGAAAGGCCAGGATGGGGGTGGGGGGGTCTGTGATATTGGAACGGCTGGGATGGGGGGTCTGTGATATTGGAAGGGCCGGGGTGGGGGGTCTGTGATAGTGGAAGGGCCGGGATGGGGGGTCTGTGATACTGGAAGGGCCGGGATGAGGGGTCTGTGATAGTGGAAGGGCCGGGATGGGGGGTCTGTGATAGTGGAAGGGTCCGGGGTGGGGGGTCTGTGATACTGGAAGGGCCGGGATGGGGGGTCTGTGATAGTGGAAGGGCCGGGGTGGGGGGTCTGTGATAGTGAAAGGGCCGGGGTGGGGGGTCTGTGATAGTGGAAGGGCCGGGGTGGGGGGTCTGTGATACTGGAAGGGCCGGGATGGGGGGTCTGTGATAGTGGAAGGGCCGGGGTGGGGGGTCTGTGATAGTGGAAGGGCCGGGGTGGGGGGTCTGTTATAGTGGAAGGGCCGGGATGGGGGTGGGGGGTCTGTGATACTGGAAGGGCTGGGATGGAGGGTCTGTGATACTGGAAGGGCCGGGGTGGGGGGTCTGTTATAGTGGAAGGGCCGGGATGGGGGTGGGGGGTCTGTGATACTGGAAGGGCTGGGATGGGGGGTCTGTGATACTGGAAGGACCGGGGTGGGGGTGGGGGGTCTGTGATATTGGAAGGGCCGGGATGGGGGGTCTGTGATACTGGAAGGGCTGGGATGGGGGGGTCTGTGATACTGGAAGGACCGGGGTGGGGGGGTCTGTGATATTGGAAGGGCCGGGATGGGGGGTCTGTGATACTGGAAGGGCCGGGATGGGGGGTCTGTGATACTGGAAAGGCCAGGATGGGGGTGGGGGGGTCTGTGATATTGGAACGGCTGGGATGGGGGGTCTGTGATACTGGAAGGACCGGAGTGGGGGTGGGGGGGTCTGTGATATTGGAAGGGCCGGGATGGGGGGTCTGTGATACTGGAAGGGCCGGGGTGGGGGGGTCTGTGATATTGGAAGGGCCGGGGTGGGGGGGTCTGTGATACTGGAAGGGCCGGGATGGGGGTGGGGGGTCTGTGATATTGGAACGGCTGGGATGGGGGGTCTGTGATACTGGAAGGACCGGGGTGGGGGTGGGGGGGTCTGTGATATTGGAAGGGCCGGGATGGGGGGTCTGTGATACTGGAAGGGCTGGGGTGGGGGGGTCTGTGATATTGGAAGGGCCGGGGTGGGGGTTCTGTGATACTGAAAGGGCCGGGGTGGGGGGGTTTTTGATAGTGGAAGGGCCAGGATGGGGGGTCTGTGATACTGGAAGGGCAGGGGGGGGGGGTTTTGATAGTGGAAGGGCCGGGGTGGGGGGCGTCTGTGATACTGGAAGGGCTGGGGTGGGGGGGTCTGTGATATTGGAAGGGCCGGGGTGGGGGGGTCTGTGATACTGGAAGGGCCGGGGTGGGGGGGTTTTTGATAGTGGAAGGGCCGGGGTGGGGGGGGGTCTGTGATATTGGAAGGGCCGGGGTGGGGGGGTCTTTGATAGTGGAAGGGCCGGGATGGGGGGTCTGTGATACTGGAAAGGCCAGGATGGGGGGTGGGGGGTCTGTGATATTGGAAGGGCCGGGGTGGGGGGGTCTGTGATACTGGAAAGGCCAGGATGGGGGGTGGGGGGTCTGTGATATTGGAAGGGCCGGGGTGGGGGGGTCTTTGATAGTGGAAGGGCCGGGATGGGGGGTCTGTGATACTGGAAGGGCCGGGGTGGGGGGGTTTTTGATAGTGGAAGGGCCGGGGTGGGGGGGGGGTCTGTGATATTGGAAGGGCCGGGGTGGGGGGGTCTTTGATAGTGGAAGGGCCGGGGTGGGGGGTCTGTGATATTGGAAGGGCCGGGGTGGGGGGTCTTTGATAGTGGAAGGGCCGGGATGGGGGGTCTGTGATACTGGAAGGGCCGGGGTGGGGGGGTCTGTGATACTGGAAGGGCCGGGGTGGGGGGGTTTTTGATAGTGGAAGGGCCGGGGTGGGGGGGGGTCTGTGATATTGGAAGGGCCGGGATGGGGGGTCTGTGATACTGGAAGGGCCGGGGTGGGGGGGTCTTTGATAGTGGAAGGGCCGGGGTGGGGGGTCTGTGATACTGGAAAGGCCAGGATGGGGGGTGGGGGGTCTGTGATATTGGAAGGGCCGGGGTGGGGGGGTCTTTGATAGTGGAAGGGCCGGGATGGGGGGTCTGTGATACTGGAAGGGCCGGGGTGGGGGGGTCTGTGATACTGGAAGGGCCGGGGTGGGGGGGTTTTTGATAGTGGAAGGGCCGGGGTGGGGGGGGGTCTGTGATATTGGAAGGGCCGGGATGGGGGGTCTGTGATACTGGAAGGGCCGGGGTGGGGGGGTCTTTGATAGTGGAAGGGCCGGGGTGGGGGGTCTGTGATACTGGAAAGGCCAGGATGGGGGGTGGGGGGTCTGTGATATTGGAAGGGCCGGGGTGGGGGGGTCTTTGATAGTGGAAGGGCCGGGATGGGGGGTCTGTGATACTGGAAGGGCCGGGATGGGGGTGGGGGGTCTGTGATAATGGGGTGCCCATTAACATAAGGAAATGATAATGGTGTCCTCCGATGAGCCATCTGCCATGTCCATTCTAGGTGGGAATAGGACGTTCTCCTCCTGTAGGTCATGTGAAGAGGTCTGTTGGCCGGTTGACCCGGGACACTCATCCTTCACTTTCACACTTTAGTACATAGGAGCCGCCTGATTGCGGTGGGCAGGTGGTGTCCCAGGCAGTGTGTGAGGGGTCACCGTCCCTCTTCCCGTGTGCGGAGGTGTGTCTGGCTGTGTAGACTTTGTCCATACAATCATCCGGATTATATGGCTTTTCCCTCAGGTGACCTCTCTGTCCTCACCAAACTGGCACAGCTGTCAGGGGAAACTGCAAAACTGCTGTTGCCATGGGTACAACATATCATGGCACCTGTAGAATGCATGAAAGCAAGTGAACCACCACCTCTCCAGTGTGCAAAGTCAGGAGAGGGCGCTCTCTAGTGTGCAAAGTTGGGTAAGGGCCCTGTGTAATGTGCAAAGGGAGATAGGGACACTCTCTAGTAAACAAAGTTGGGTGAGGGCGCTCTGTAGTGTGCAATGTCAGGTGAGGGCGCTCTGTAGTGTGCAATGTCAGGTGAGGGCGCTCTGTAGTGTGCAATGTCAGGTGAGGGAGCTCTGTAGTGTGCAATGTCAGGTGAGGGCGCTCTGTAGTGTGCAATGTCAGGTGAGGGAGCTCCTTAGTGTGCAATGTCAGGTGAGGGCGCTCTGTAGTGTGCAATGTCAGGTGAGGGCGCTCCTGTAGTGTGCAATGTCAGGTGAGGGCGCTCTGTAGTGTAGAATGTCAGGTGAGGGCGCTCTGTAGTGTAGAATGTCAGGTGAGGGCGCTCTGTAGTGTAGAATGTCAGGTGAGGGCGCTCTGTAGTGTAGAATGTCAGGTGAGGGCGCTCTGTAGTGTAGAATGTCAGGTGAGGGCGCTTTGTAGTGTAGCATGTCAGGTGAGGGCGCTCTGTAGTGTACAATGTCAGGTGAGGGCGCCCTCTCTCAGTAAAGTTAGAGGTGTTGGAAATGTGTAGTAGATAGGAATTTGCTCTTTTCAGGTCTCTAATGACGAGATGTCTTCTCTTTACAGATAACGGCAGTGGAACTCCCACCCCAGACGGGTACACGCCGGTGACAACGTCGACAGTGACTTTGTTCTCTACAGGTAGGTGGACCTTCAAAGTAGATGAATGATGCCAGGGAACAGCCGCAGTCTCCTATGGGCTGCCTGGCAAAGGGGGGTGTCACTTTTCTAACTCCGAGCTCCGAGTTCCTCTGATCCGACCCCTCGGCACAGGAAGAGCCGATCACTCACCGGTGGGATTGGTGGTCAGAGAGGTCCTTGCAGATATGGAGCTGGCCTGGCCCGGTTCCTGGTATGAAAGTCCTATACAAACCAGGACGGGGACATTTTATTAGCACCTGCTATTTGGGCCTCGGTGGTGCTATTAATAGACAGACACGTGATCCAACTGAAGAACGGACCTGGGTTCCGGCCCAGCAGTACAGGAGACAATCCTGGACATCTAATGGGGGAGGGGTTGGAGGTGAAATGCACAGAATTGAAAGCCAGCACCCCCAAAAATCTTTGGTATTTACTTCAAATATATATAAAAATAAAATTAGACCCAAATTTGGGGGGCTCATCGGTCCCCTTTATCGAGGTACAGAGATGACTGCTGTCTGGTGGCTATACGTTACTGGACTCTTCAGATGGGATTCATGGCGTCTTTGTACACGTTTTCTCCAGTGCCACCATTTTCCTTCCCTCATCTGATGGAAATATAAAGATGATTTTTGGGAGAGAAGTTCCTTACGAAGTATGAAAATGGAGGAGAAGGCTAATGGTGGAGAGGAGGACCCTCATTGGTGTCTTTGACCTCCTTCTATCTTCCACGGGAAAGTTATTTTCCCTCACTGATGACTTTATCGGGTTTATAAAATATCATCTTACCAACAATAAAGATAGGAAAACCCGAACACTTCTGGACTGGGTCTCTCCAGGTCACGGGCAGCTCATGTTATGGTTCAGGTTATTCAAACACGACGATATGGTACCGATCGTCCATTCATCAATTCCACATTCCAGAAAACCATTCTGGGCATTTCCACCTCCCTATGTTGTTTAGGTTTATTTTTTGAGGGATGCATCATTTGGATGGGCTTCTCCCATAAATTAGGTGGGTCTGCCTATTATTTGGGCGGGCTGGTTCATGCCAGTGGTTGGGTGGGTCCCTCCCATTCATTAGGTGGGTTCGCCCCATTGTTTAGGGGGGTTCCTCCTATTGTTTAGGTGGGCTTCATTCCTCCCATTGTTAAGGCAGGTTTACCCCAGTGGTTGGGTGGGGTCTTCCCATTGGTTAAGCGGGTACCTCCCAGTGGTTAGGCAGGTTCCTCCTATTGGTTCGGTCGGTTCATCCCAGTGGTTGGGTGGGTCCCTCTTATTCATTAGGTGTATTCATTCCATTGTTTAGAGGGGTTCTTGGTTAGGCAGGTACCTCCCAGTGGTTAGGCAGGTTCCTCCTATCGGTTAGGTTGGTTCAACCCAGTAGTTCGGTGGGTTCCTACTATTGTTTGGGTGGGTTCCTCCCATTGTTTAAGTGGTTTCTTCTCATTGGTTAGGCAGGTAAATCCCAGTGGTTAGGTTGGTTCATCCCTCCCAGTGGTTGGGTGGGTTCCTCCTATTGTTTAGGTGGTTTCTTCTCATTGGTTAGGCAGGTAAATCCTAGTGGTTGGGTGGGTTCCTCCTATTGGTTAGGTAGATTCTAAAAATGAGTTGGGTGGCTTCTCCAATCAGTTAAGTGAACCCCTCTAATGGATTAGATGAGGAAGATTTCTCTCATTGGTTAGCTGAGTTCTTCCAAAGGATTAGGTTGGTTCATCCTCATGGTTGGTTGGGTTCCTCTCATTGGTTTGGAAGGTATCTCCTATTGGTTAGGTAGGTTCCTCCCATAAATTGGGTGGCCCTCTTCCCGTAACTTGCTCAGATGGCAGAGCCCACATTCCTCCCCCTGGAGCTGTGTGGTTTCTTCTCTCCTCCATTTTCAGTGGGCGGTCTCAGTCTGGATGTGATGATGTCATGGCGTCAGGAGGATTTTCTTATCACTTTGTTATCAGACTTAATAAAGCAATGTGAGGAGGAGGGATGACGGGGGGAGGGGCCCAGTGTAAACTGAATCTGGTTGTTATGGGATATGAGTGAACGTCAGTTGTATAGAGGATGAGGATGGCGGTGTGTGGGGGTCACTCTCCGTATTATTCAATGTGCCCCCCCCCCCCCCGTGTTTCCTCCTCCACACAGCTGTCTCTGGGAATGAAGATGGGAAGCCCATTGTGTACCGTGCCAGGTGTTCCCACATTACCAGCATTTTCCATCCTGACATTCCAGCTCCGCTCACAACTGATAACTACAAGTCAATGTGCCTCTGTGTTCAGGGCTCAGTCTGCGTCCCCTCCAGATCATACACACTCCATGCGTCCCCTCCAGATCATACACACTCCATGTGTCCCCTCCAGATCATACACACTCCATGCGTCCCCTCCAGATCATACACACTCCATGCGTCCCCTCCAGATCATACACACTCCATGCGTCCCGTCCAGATCATACACACTCCATGCGTCCCCTCCAGATCATACACACTCCATGTGTCCCCTCCAGATCATACACACTCCATGCGTCTCCTCCAGATCATACACACTCCATGCGTCCCCTCCAGATCATACACACTCTATGTGTCTCCTCCAGATCAAACACACTCTATGTGTCTCCTCCAGATCATACACACTCTATGTGTCTCCTCCAGATCATACACACTCCATGCATATCCTCCAGATCATACACACTCCATGTGTCCCAGATCTTACACACTCCATGTGTCCCCTCCAGATCATACACACTCCATGTGTCCCCTCCAGATCATACACACTCCATGCGTCCCCTCCAGATCATACACACTCCATGCGTCCCCTCCAGATCATACACACTCCATGTGTCCCCTCCAGATCATACACACTCCATGTGTCCCCTCCAGATCATACACACTCCATGCGTCTCCTCCAGATCAAACACACTCTATGTGTCTCCTCCAGATCATACACACTCCATGCGTCCCCTCCAGATCATACACACTCCATGTGTCCCCTCCAGATCATACACACTCCATGCGTCCCCTCCAGATCATACACACTCCACGTGTCCCAGATCTTACACACTCCATGTGTCCCCTCCAGATCATACACACTCCATGCGCCCCCTCCAGATCATACACACTCCATGTGTCCCCTCCAGATCATACACACTCCATGTGTCCCCTCCAGATCATACACACTCCATGTGTCCCCTCCAGATCATACACACTCCATGCGTCCCCTCCAGATCATACACACTCCATGTGTCCCCTCCAGATCATACACACTCCATGCGTCTCCTCCAGATCATACACACTCCATGTGTCCCCTCCAGATCATACACACTCCATGTGTCCCCTCCAGATCATACACACTCTATGTGTCTCCTCCAGATCATACACACTCCATGCATCTCCTCCAGATCATACACACTCCATGTGTCTCCTCCAGATCAAACACACTCTATGTGTCTCCTCCAGATCATACACACTCCATGCATCTCCTCCAGATCATACACACTCCATGTGTCTCCTCCAGATCATACACACTCTATGTGTCTCCTCCAGATCATACACACTCCATGCGTCTCCTCCAGATCATACACACTCCATGTGTCCCCTCCAGATCATACACACTCCATGTGTCCCCTCCAGATCATACACACTCCATGTGTCGCCTCCAGATCATACACACACCATGTGTCGCCTCCAGATAATACACACTCCATGTGTCGCCTCCAGATCATACACACTCCATGCGTCTCCTCCAGATCATACACACTCCATGCATCCCCTCCAGATCATACACACTCCATGTGTCCCCTCCAGATCATACACACTCCATGCGTCTCCTCTAGATCATACACACTCCATGCGTCTCCTCCAGATCAAACACACTCCATGTGTCCCCTCCAGATCATACACACTCCATGCGTCTCCTCCGCATCATACACACTCCATGTGTCTCCTACAGATCATACACACTCCATGTGTCCCCTCCAGATCATACACACTCCATGCGTCTCCTCCACATCATACACACTCCATGTGTCCCCTCCAGATCATACACACTCCATGCGTCCCCTCCAGATCATACACACTCCATGCGTCTCCTCCAGATCATACACACTCCATGCGTCCCCTCCAGATCATACACACTCCATGTGTCCCCTCCAGATCATACACACTCCATGCGTCCCCTCCAGATCATACACACTCCATGTGTCCCCTCCAGATCATACACACTCCACGCTTCTCCTCCAGATCATACACACTCCATGCGTCCCCTCCAGATCATACACACTCCACGCTTCTCCTCCAGATCATACACACTCCATGTGTCCCCTCCAGATCATACACACTCCACGCTTCTCCTCCAGATCATACACACTCCATGCGTCCCCTCCAGATCATACACACTCCACGCTTCTCCTCCAGATCATACACACTCCATGTGTCTCCCCCGGATCATACACACTCCATGTGTCCCCTCCAGATCATACACACTCCATGTGTCTCCTCCAGATCATACACACTCCATGTGTCCCCTCCAGATCATACACACTCCATGTGTCCCCTCCAGATCATACACACTCCATGCGTCCCCTCCAGATCATACACACTCCATGTGTCCCCTCCAGATCATACACACTCCATGCGTCTCCTCCAGATCATACACACTCCATGTGTCCCCTCCAGATCATACACACTCCATGTGTCCCCTCCAGATCATACACACTCCATGCGTCCCCTCCAGATCATACACACTCCATGCGTCCCCTCCAGATCATACACACTCCATGTGTCCCCTCCAGATCATACACACTCCATGCGTCTCCTCCAGATCAAACACACTCTATGTGTCTCCTCCAGATCATACACACTCCATGCGTCCCCTCCAGATCATACACACTCCATGTGTCCCCTCCAGATCATACACACTCCATGCGTCCCCTCCAGATCATACACACTCCACGTGTCCCAGATCTTACACACTCCATGTGTCCCCTCCAGATCATACACACTCCATGCGCCCCCTCCAGATCATACACACTCCATGTGTCCCCTCCAGATCATACACACTCCATGTGTCCCCTCCAGATCATACACACTCCATGTGTCCCCTCCAGATCATACACACTCCATGCGTCCCCTCCAGATCATACACACTCCATGTGTCCCCTCCAGATCATACACACTCCATGCGTCTCCTCCAGATCATACACACTCCATGCGTCCCCTCCAGATCATACACACTCCATGCGTCCCCTCCAGATCATACACACTCCATGTGTCCCCTCCAGATCATACACACTCCATGCGTCCCCTCCAGATCATACACACTCCACGTGTCCCAGATCTTACACACTCCATGTGTCCCCTCCAGATCATACACACTCCATGCGCCCCCTCCAGATCATACACACTCCATGTGTCCCCTCCAGATCATACACACTCCATGTGTCCCCTCCAGATCATACACACTCCATGTGTCCCCTCCAGATCATACACACTCCATGCGTCCCCTCCAGATCATACACACTCCATGTGTCCCCTCCAGATCATACACACTCCATGTGTCCCCTCCAGATCATACACACTCTATGTGTCTCCTCCAGATCATACACACTCCATGCATCTCCTCCAGATCATACACACTCCATGTGTCTCCTCCAGATCAAACACACTCTATGTGTCTCCTCCAGATCATACACACTCCATGCATCTCCTCCAGATCATACACACTCCATGTGTCTCCTCCAGATCATACACACTCTATGTGTCTCCTCCAGATCATACACACTCCATGCGTCTCCTCCAGATCATACACACTCCATGTGTCCCCTCCAGATCATACACACTCCATGTGTCCCCTCCAGATCATACACACTCCATGTGTCGCCTCCAGATCATACACACACCATGTGTCGCCTCCAGATAATACACACTCCATGTGTCGCCTCCAGATCATACACACTCCATGCGTCTCCTCCAGATCATACACACTCCATGCATCCCCTCCAGATCATACACACTCCATGTGTCCCCTCCAGATCATACACACTCCATGCGTCTCCTCTAGATCATACACACTCCATGCGTCTCCTCCAGATCAAACACACTCCATGTGTCCCCTCCAGATCATACACACTCCATGCGTCTCCTCCGCATCATACACACTCCATGTGTCTCCTACAGATCATACACACTCCATGTGTCCCCTCCAGATCATACACACTCCATGCGTCTCCTCCACATCATACACACTCCATGTGTCCCCTCCAGATCATACACACTCCATGCGTCCCCTCCAGATCATACACACTCCATGCGTCTCCTCCAGATCATACACACTCCATGCGTCCCCTCCAGATCATACACACTCCATGTGTCCCCTCCAGATCATACACACTCCATGCGTCCCCTCCAGATCATACACACTCCATGTGTCCCCTCCAGATCATACACACTCCACGCTTCTCCTCCAGATCATACACACTCCATGCGTCCCCTCCAGATCATACACACTCCACGCTTCTCCTCCAGATCATACACACTCCATGTGTCCCCTCCAGATCATACACACTCCACGCTTCTCCTCCAGATCATACACACTCCATGCGTCCCCTCCAGATCATACACACTCCACGCTTCTCCTCCAGATCATACACACTCCATGTGTCTCCCCCGGATCATACACACTCCATGTGTCCCCTCCAGATCATACACACTCCATGTGTCTCCTCCAGATCATACACACTCCATGTGTCCCCTCCAGATCATACACACTCCATATGTCTCCTCCAGATCATACACACTCCATGCGTCTCCTCCAGATCATACACACTCCATGCGTCTCCTCCTGATCATACACACTCCATGCGTCTCCTCCAGATCATACACACTCCATGCGTCTCCTCCAGATCATACACACTCCATGCGTCCCCTCCAGATCATACACACTTCATGCGTCTCCTCCAGATCATACACACTCCATGCGTCTCCTACAGATCATACACACTCCATGCGTCTCCTCCAGATCATACACACTCCAAGCGTCTCCTCCAGATCATACACACTCCATGTGTCTCCTCCAGATCATACACACTCCATGCGTCTCCTCCTGATCATACATACTCCAAGCGTCTCCTCCAGATCATACACACTCCATGTGTCTCCTCCAGATCATACACACTTCATGCGTCTCCTCCAGATCATACACACCCCATGCGTCTCCTCCAGATCATACACACTCCATGCGTCTCCTCCAGATCATACACACTCCATGCATCCCCTCCAGATCATACACACTCCATGTGTCCCCTCCAGATCATACACACTCCATGTGTCTCCTCCAGATCATACACACTCCATGTGTCCCCTCCAGATCATACACACTCCATGTGTCTCCTCCAGATCATACACACTCCATGCGTCTCCTCCAGATCATACACACTCCATGCGTCCCCTCCAGATCATACACACTTCATGCGTCTCCTCCAGATCATACACACTCCATGCGTCTCCTACAGATCATACACACTTCATGCGTCTCCTCCAGATCATACACACTCCATGTGTCCCCTCCAGATCATACACACTCCATGTGTCCCCTCCAGATCATACACACTCCATGCGTCCCCTCCAGATCATACACACTCCATGTGTCCCCTCCAGATCATACACACTCCATGTGTCCCCTCCAGATCATACACACTCCATGCGTCTCCTCCAGATCATACACACTTCATGCGTCTCCTCCAGATCATACACACTCCATGCGTCTCCTACAGATCATACACACTCCATGTGTCCCCTCCAGATCATACACACTCCATGCGTCTCCTCCAGATCATACATACTCCATGCGTCTCCTCCAGATCATACACACTCCATGTGTCCCCTCCAGATCATACACACTCCACGTGTCTCCTCCAGATCATACACACTCCATGTGTCTCCTCCAGATCATACACACTCCATGTGTCCCCTCCAGATCATACACACTCGATGCGTCTCCTCCAGATCATACACACTCCATGCGTCTCCTCCAGATCATACACACTCCATGTGTCCCCTCCAGATCATACACACTCCATGTGTCCCCTCCAGATCATACACACTCCATGTGTCCCCTCCAGATCATACACACTCCATGTGTCCCCTCCAGATCATACACACTCCATGTGTCCCCTCCAGATCATACACACTCCATGTGTCCCCTCCAGATCATACACACTCCATGTGTCCCCTCCAGATCATACACACTCCATGCGTCTCCTCCAGATCATACACACTCCATGTGTCTCCTCCAGATCATACACACTCCATGTGTCCCCTCCAGATCATACACACTCCATGAGGCCTAATATAAAATCAATGTAAAGAGTATTTAAAGCCAAAGCCATATTTGTAGTTGTTGGTGAGGTGTGGTGGGATTAGACCCCGGGTCAGGGGTCCCCACTGAGGAGATTCACCCTCTCTACACGTCCTGGTGTCACAGAGACAGAAATCCAACATTTAACTGTTGTCACAGAAAAAGGAAGTGAGGAGAAATTCACCAAAGGGGACACCAGTTCTGATGACAGCTTCCTATGGAGGGGATTTCCTATCACTTCCTGTTGTGTCTCCAGGACAGGAAGTGAAGGGAAATCTTTCTAATGGGACACAGAGAGCAAACAAAAACCTAAAGAAGTTCTTACTCCTCCGTAGGGGAGTGATATCCTCATCCTCAGGGGTGGGGGAGGGTGATATCCTCATCCTCAGGGGTGGGAGAGGGTGATATCCTCATCCTCAGGGGTGGGGGAGGGTGATATCCTCATCCTCAGGGGTGGGGGAGGGTGATATCCTCATCCTCAGGGATGGGGGAGGGTGATATCCTCAGGGATGGGGGAGGGTGATATCCTCAGGGGTGGGGGAGGGTGATATCCTCATCCTCAGGGGTGGGGGAGGGTGATATCCTCATCCTCAGGGGTGGGGGAGGGTGATATCCTCATCCTCAGGGATGGGGGAGGGTGATATCCTCAGGGATGGGGGAGGGTGATATCCTCATCCTAAGGGGTGGGGGAGGGTGATATCCTCATCCTCAGGGGTGGGGGAGGGTGATATCCTCATCCTCAGGGGTGGGGGAGGGTGATATCCTCATCCTAAGGGGTGGGGGAGGGTGATATCCTCATCCTCAGGGATGGGGGAGGGTGATATCCTCTGGGATGGGGGAGGGTGATATCCTCAGGGATGGGGGAGGGTGATATTCCCAGGGATGGGGGAGGGTGATATCCTCAGGGATGGGGGAGGGTGGTATCCTCAGGGATGGGGGAGGGTGATATCCTCAGGGATGGGGGAGGGTGATATCCTCAGGGATGGGGGAGGTGATATCCTCAGGGATGGGGGAGGGTGATATCCTCAGGGATGGGGGAGGGTGATATCCTCAGGGATGGGGGAGGGTGATATCCCCAGGGATGGGGGAGGGTGATATCCTTATCCTGGGGGGAGGGAGGGTGATATCCCCAGGGATGGGGGAGGGTGATATCCTCAGGGATGGGGGAGGGTGATATCCCCAGGGATGGGGGAGGGTGATATCCTCAGGGATGGGGGAGGGTGATATCCCCAGGGATGGGGGAGGGTGATATCCCCAGGAATGGGGGAGGGTGATATCCTCAGGGATGGGGGAGGTGATATCCTCAGGAGTGGGGGAGGGTGATATCCTTATCCTGGGGGGAGGGAGGGTGATATCCCCAGGGATGGGGGAGGGTGATATCCTCAGGGATGGGGGAGGGTGATATCCTCAGGGATGGGGGAGGGTGATATCCTCAGGGATGGGGGAGGTGATATCCTCAGGGATGGGGGAGGGTGATATCCTCAGGGATGGGGGAGGGTGATATCCTCAGGGATGGGGGAGGGTGATATCCTCAGGGATGGGGGAGGTGATATCCTCAGGGATGGGGGAGGGTGATATCCTCAGGGATGGGGGAGGGTGATATCCTCAGGGATGGGGGAGGGTGATATCCTCAGGGATGGGGGAGGGTGATATCCTCAGGGATGGGGGAGGGTGATATCCTCAGGGATGGGGGAGGTGATATCCTCAGGGATGGGGGAGGGTGATATCCTCAGGGATGGGGGAGGGTGATATCCTCAGGGATGGGGGAGGGTGATATCCTCAGGGGTGGGGGAGGGTGATATCCTCAGGGATGGGGGAGGGTGACATTTCGGAGATGTGATGGATGTGATCCCGGTGATGAGTTGGACGGATTGCGGCACATCTGTCTCTGTAGCCGGGATCTGGCCGGCTCGCCATTGTTGGATATCTGGCTGTGTGAGTCCCGGGGGGGGGGGAGGGGGGGATATATTCCAGTCCGGTGTTTGCCCATTCCCCCCCCCCCCCCCCCCGCAGAGTCCATGGATGGGATATGTAGCACCATTACTCTTCTCCTGAAAGAAAACTCAGACTCCGCCCAGAACTATTATTTCTCATTTTAGGTGGGGCCAGCCCGGTGTAGATTGGCATGGCGGGGACTGATGAGGATCCTCCAATCACAGGGAAGATGTGTGGCCCCAGGGTGGGGGTGCAGAGGACCAATATGGGGGTGCAGAGGACCAGTATGGGGGTGCAGAGGACCAGCTGCCATGGTGGGATTAGGAAGTCACTGGCAGTCCACCATATGGCTTCCTCCGGTGTATATACAGGTTCTCTTTATTGCACTTCTTGTGAAGATCTCAGTGCTGAACTGTTTCCTTTTCTCTCCTGTCTGTCTCTTTCTTCTACCCCCCCCCCCCCTTGTTGTCCCTTCTATGGACACCTCTGCTGACCCCCCCCCATCCCCCACTTAGGTTTTGCCCCGACTCGTGTAGTGCCACAACTGGCGGGTATGAGTGTGTCTGAGCAGGACCAGGAGGAACCGTTTCTGAGTAAGTCCCACTGGGGGGGGGGCATTGCATGTCGGGGTGTAGGGGGACCTACAACCCCCACCCTCCCCCGCTCACTGACTGCGCTTTGCATGCCGGAGTCTGAGTGCTGTAACAGTGTGCTGTGATATTGGTGGTCCTGAGTCCCCCCACACCCATTACACCCATTACACCATGCATGCTGGGATATGAGCCTGGCTGCACAGTTGCCCCCCTTTTCCCTCTGCATGTTGGGGTGTGATGTACCCCCCCCCCCTGTACACAGACGTGCGAGGGTGCAGGTTGCTGGTGTACGCTGCATGGAACACGCACTCCCCTCTGCACACTGCACTCATTCTTCCTGCAGGAGCTCCACCCACACAGACACATGGCGAGATTGTCCCCCCCCCCACCCTGCACACAGCATGCTGCCCTTCACCCCGCTCCTCATAGTTCCTACAACCATTCTTCATACACACTGAGATATGGAATGTCCCTGGAAGGCCGGCACCATACAACACGTATACTTTACCAGCCAGGTCTCACAGAGACCATCAAGGAATGTCTCCGGAAGGCCGGCACCATACAACCCTGTATACTTTACCAGCAGGTCACAGAGAGGCCAACAAGGAATATCCCTGGAAGGGAAGGGTTAAGGCCTGGAGTTAATCTCCATACGAGGTGTGACACCATTGTGGAAGGGAAGGGTTAAGGCCTGGAGGGAATCTCCATATGAGGAGTGACACCATTGTGGTAGGGAAGGGTTAAGGCCTGGAGGGAATCTCCATATGAGGAGTGACACCATTGTGGTAGGGAAGGGTTAAGGCCTGGAGGTAATATCCACCGTTGTGGAAGTGGAGGGAATCTCCATACGAGGAGTGACACCATTGTGGTAGGGAAGGGTTAAGGCCTGGAGGGAATCTCCATATGAGGAGTGACACCATTGTGGTAGGGAAGGGTTAAGGCCTGGAGGGAATCTCCATATGAGGAGTGACACCATTGTGGTAGGGAAGGGTTAAGGGCTGGAGGGAATCTCCATACGAGGAGTGACACCATTGTGGTAGGGAAGGGTTAAGACCTGGAGTTAATCTCCATATGAGGAGTGACACCATTGTGGTAAGGAAGGGTTAAGGCCTGGAGGGAATCTCCATACGAGGAGTGACACCATTGTGGTAGGGAAGGGTTAAGGCCTGGAGGGAATCTCCATACGAGGAGTGACACCATTGTGGAAGGGAAAGGTTAAGGCCTGGAGGTAATATCCATACGAGGAGTGACACCGTTGTGGAAGAGAAGGGTTAAGACCTGGAGGGAATCTCCATACGAGGAGTGACACCATTGTGGAAGGGAAGGGTTAAGGCCTGGAGGGAATCTCCGTACGAGGAGTGACACCATTGTGGAAGGGTTAAGGCCTGGAGGGAATCTCCATATGAGGAGTGACACCATTGTGGTAGGGAAGGGTTAAGGGCTGGAGGGAATCTCCATACGAGGAGTGACACCATTGTGGAAGGGAAGGGTTAAGGGCTGAAGGGAATCTCCATACAAGGAGTGACACCATTGTGGAAGGGACGGGTTAAGGCCTGGAGGTAATCTCCATACGAGGAGTGACACCATTGTGGAAGGGAAGGGTTAAGGCCTGGAGGGAATCTTCATATGATGAGTGACACCATTGTGGAAGGGAAGGGTTAAGGCCTGGAGGTAATCTCCATACGAGGAGTGACACCATTGTGGAAGGGAAGGGTTAAGACCTGGAGAGGATCTCCATACGAGGAGTGACACCATTGTGGTAGGGAAGAGTTAAGGCCTGGAGGTAATCTCCATACGAGGAGTGACACCATTGTGGAAGTGGAGGGAATCTCCATACGAGGAGTGACACCATTGTGGTAAGGAAGGGTTAAGGCCTGGAGGGAATCTCCATACGAGGAGTGACACCATTGTGGAAGGGAAAGGTTAAGGCCTGGAGGTAATATCCATACGAGGAGTGACACCGTTGTGGAAGGGAAGGGTTAAGACCTGGAGGGAATCTCCATACGAGGAGTGACACCATTGTGGAAGGGAAGGGTTAAGGCCTGGAGGGAATCTCCATACGAGGAGTGACACCGTTGTGGAAGGGAAGGGTTAAGGCCTGGAGGGAATCTCCATACGAGGAGTGACACCATTGTGGAAGGGAAGGGTTAAGGCCTGGAGGGAATCTCCATACGAGGAGTGACACCATTGTGGTAGGGAAGGGTTAAGACATGGAGGGAAAGGAGGATTAACTCAGAGGAAACATCAGGGGTTGAATCGGGTCTTTATATTATTTGCTGCGGATTCCTTTTCATGTTGTAGAGTTGGGGGTTTGTGAAGGAGCCAGCCTCCCCCCCACAAGAAGCTCAGGACTTTCCTTATCTAAAATTCACTGGAGATGTTTGGTGGAGAAGTAAATCCATGATGTAATCTGTGATCCTGTATTTGTACACCCAGACCTTTTTCCTCTACAGTTCCACATATCCGCGTATGAGTGGCTGGCCGTCTTCTCTAGAAATCTGTATTCTAGAGCTGAACATAATCTCTAGACCTCAGATTTCTACATCTAGAATGAGTTTCTCTTTTTCATCTATTTATCTAGATTCATTCCTACATATCTCTGTATCAGTTCATGCACCAAGAACATGTCACCCAAACAACTTCCATTTATAGTCATGTCTAGAACAAGTATCCCTTCTCTCTCAGGTCTAGAACAAGTCCATCTTCTCTTTTGTGTCTAGAGCTAGGTCATCTTCTTTGTCATGCCTAGAACAAGTCCACCTTCTCTGTCATGTCTAGAACAAGTCCATCTTCTCTGCAGGGGCAGATCCAGAGCCTATTCTCGGGAGGGGCACTGCCAGAAAATACTTTTTTGGGGGTAAATTTATCGGGAAATGGCTGGTGTTGGCGCTTCAATCATCCTGGCACCATAGTTGTTATGGTGTCAGGATGATTGAAGCACATTATTACTATAATTACATTGTTATAAAAAATGAAATGGTTCAACTAACCATAATGCAGAATTAGTGGGAGCCCCGAGCATGTCACTTGCCAATGTCACCTGCCTCACGTTGCGGATTGTCACTTGCCACGTCGCCTGTCACCAGATGCAGATTGTCACTTGCCACGTCCCTTGCCACACATTGCAGATTGTCACTTGCCACGTCCCATGCCACACGTTGCAGATTGTCACTTGCCACGTCCCATGCCACACGTTGTGGATTGCCACTTGCCACGTCCCATGCCACACGTGGATTGTCACTTGCCACGTCGCCTGTCACCAGATGCAGATTGTCACTTGCCACGTCTTTTGCCACACTTTGCAGAATGTCACTTGCCACGTCCCATGCCATACTTTGCAGATTGTCACTTGCCACGTCCCATGCCACACGTTGCAGATTGTCACTTGCCACACGTTGCAGATTGTCACTTGCCACGTCCCATGTCTCACGTTGCGGATTGTCACGTGCCACGTCCCATACCACACGTTGCAGATTGTCACTTGCCACGTCCCATGCCACACGTTGCAGATTGTCACTTGCCACGTCCCATGCCACACGTTGCGGATTGTCACTTGCCACGTCCCATGCCACACGTTGCGGATTGTCACGTGCCACGTCCCATACCACACGTTGCAGATTGTCACTTGCCACGTCCCATGCCACACGTTGCAGATTGTCACTTGCCACGTCCCATGCCACACGTTGCGGATTGTCACTTGCCACGTCCCATGCCACACGTTGCGGATTGTCACTTGCCACACGTTGCAGATTGTCACTTGCCACGTCCCATGTCTCACGTTGCGGATTGTCACGTGCCACGTCCCATGCCACACTTTGCGGATTGTCACTTGCCACGTCCCATGCCACACGTTGTGGATTGTCACTTGCCTGCTATAATTGTCTCTTGCTGTGTCCCAGGGTCAGGCAGCAGATTACCAGTCAAGCAGCAGAGGTGATGTAATCTCTCTGCTGCCGCGGCTGCCTGCACACTGCACAGCGAGAGTGGAACTGCAGGGATGCAGGGCGGGCGCCGGGCGGTGAGAGATGATGTCATCTCTCTGCTCCCCCGCCCGCCGGCTCCCTGATTGGCCAGCAGCCCGCTCACAGTCAAACACTGTCACAAGCCGCACAGCTGTTCACCTGTCTGTCGCTGTCTCTCACCAACTAAGCCGCCTGTGCTCTCACCCGCGGCAACGCCTGCCAGCCCACTCACTCACCCCAATTCTCGAAGGGGGCAATTGCCCCGTTGCCCCCCCTGGATCCGCCCCTGCTTCTCTGTCATATCCACAAGTCAACCTTCTGTGTCATGTCTAGAACAAGTCCTAAAGAACAAGCCTGTTTTTGATACACATTATCTCTTTTATGATATCTAGGGACACCAATCCGCTCTGCAAATGCCAGGCCTTGAGCCATGTAGAAACAGTTTTGTTGACATCCCACCTGTCAGCAGCCCACAATGTACAGAGTAATGGGAAACATGACTGCAGACCAGGACTGAGCACAAAGAAGTCATCATGGATCCCTCTGGGTGCACATTTTGTTCTCACCAGTCGGCTGGTTGGAATCACATTGGAACGGTTGTGGGAGAGAGCTAAACATTTGCAGCAGGATCCTTCTTGTTGTGATCTTTCTTTAGTATTACATGAGTGAAGTTTAACATAAAAATCACCAGTTATGGTTCCAAGGTCTGAAGACATTCCATCAGTTAGGTTCATGGAACACACGCCTTCCTTGTTCTCAGTCCAGGCGGTCAGTTTTGGAAATCAGTTGATCCCCAATATCTGCTGTAAGTTCTAGTCTGCGGTCATGTTGGCCATAACATTGTTCAGTGCAGACTGCAGACAGATGGAACATAAACAAAGCAATGTTTACCCTAGCCGGGGGCCTGTGATACCAGCTGTATAGGGAAATAAAAGGCAGAGGTAATGGGTGTATTTGCAGAGTGGCTTGGTGTTCTGGGGTATATTGGCATATGAGCTAATGTGACTTCAATGTAGTCATCCTTTAAATAACCTCCGTATTCCATGTGCAGGGATATATTTATCTGGGCGGTAGTAATAGTTATATCTAGAGCAGGATTCTCATTTCTGGAGATGTGGAGTCATTTTGTGTAGAATGGGTTTCTTCTCCAGGAAGGTCTTTCCTGCATCCAGAATGTCTGTCTCCTCTGGAAATCTGAAGTTCCTCCACATCTACAACGTGTTCTTCTACTCAGACCGGCAGTCGTTTCTGCATCTAAAATATCTTCCAGTCCTTGTGGTATTTCTTGGTCTCTGGGTCTGTTCTAGGTTGATTGGGGTGAGGTTGGCCTCTAGTCACACTGGCATCTGGCGTTCTTGGTCTCTGAGTCTGTTGTAGGTTGATTGGTATGGGGTTGTCCTCTGGTCACACTGGTATCTTGCGTTCTTGGTCTCTGAGTCTGTTGTAGGTTGATTGGGGTGAGGTTGTCCTCTGGTCAAACTGGTATCTGGCGTTCCTGGTTTCTGGGTCTGTTCTAGGTTGATTGGGGTGAGGTTGGCTTCTAGTCACACTGGTATCTGGTGTTCTTGGAGTGGGTCTGTTCTAGGTCAATTGGGGTGAGGTTGGCTTCTAGTCACACTGGTATCTGGCGTTCCTGGTTTCTGGGTCTGTTCTAGGTTGATTGGTATGGGGTTGTCCTCTGGTCACACTGGTATCTGGCGTTCTTGGTTTCTGGTTCTGTTCTAGGTTGATTGGTATGGGGTTGTCCTCTGGTCACACTGGTATCTGGTGTTCTTGGTCTCTGGGTCTGTTCTAGGTTGATTGGGGCGAAGTTGTCCTCTGGTCACACTGGTATCTTGCGTTCTTGGTCTCTGGGTCTGTTCTAGATTGATTGGGGTTGTCCTCTGGTCACACTGGTATCTGGTGTTCTTGATCTCTGGGTCTGTTCTAGGTTGATTGGGGTGAAGTTGTCCTCTGGTCACACTGGTATCTTGCGTTCTTGGTCTCTGGGTCTGTTCTACATTGATTGGGGTGAGGTTGTCCTTTGGTCACACTGGTATCTGGTGTTCTTGGAGTGGGTCTGTTCTAGGTTGATTGGGGTGAAGTTGTCCTCTGGTCACACTGGTATCTTGCGTTCTTGGTCTCTGGGTCTGTTCTAGATTGATTGGGGTGAGGTTGTCCTCTGGTCACACTGGTATCTTGCGTTCTTGGTCTCTGGGTCTGTTCTAGGTTGATTGGGGTGAGGTTGGCTTCTAGTCACACTGGTATCTTGCGTTCCTAGTTTCTGGGTCTGTTCTAGGTTGATTGGGGTGAGGTTGGCTTCTAGCCACACTGGTATCTGGCGTTTCTGGTTTCTGGGTCTGTTGTAGGTTGATTGGTATGGGGTTGTCCTCTGGTCACACTGGTATCTGGTGTTCTTGGTCTCTGGGTCTGTTCTAGGTTGATTGGGGTGAAGTTGTCCTCTGGTCACACTGGTATCTTGCGTATCTGGTTTCTGGGTCTGTTCTAGGTTGATTGGTATGGGGTTGTCCTCTGGTCACACTGGTATCTGGCGTTCTTGGTCTCTGGGTCTGTTGTAGGTTGATTGGTATGGGGTTGTCCTCTGGTCACACTGGTATCTGGTGTTCTTGGTCTCTGGGTCTGTTCTAGGTTGATTGGGGTGAAGTTGTCCTCTGGTCACACTGGTATCTTGCGTATCTGGTTTCTGGGTCTGTTCTAGGTTGATTGGTATGGGGTTGTCCTCTGGTCACACTGGTATCTGGCGTTCTTGTTCTCTGGGTCTGTTGTAGGTTGATTGGTATGGGGTTGTCCTCTGGTCACACTGGTATCTGGCATTCTTGGTCTCTGGGTCTGTTCTAGATTGATTGGGGTGAGGTTGTCCTCTGGTCACACTGGTATCTGGCATCTGTTAGGGATATGGTGGTAGAAGGTCAGAGCTGCTCCAGCTGCGTCCAGCTGCGTGGGGTACATCCTGGCACAGATGCTGCATTCCCTGCAGATAGATCTGATTTCTGACAGCTGTTTCTATAAATTATCAGCCGCTGGTGAGGAGTGACAGGACACAATCCAGTATTCTCCTCCTGGGCCTCTGTACCATCAGGAGCACAGCATTCCATGGCTCTGCTTTTCATCCTCGCAGAGTTCGGTGGGAATAGTGGGTGTAGTTGGGCCTACATACAGATGGGAAAGGAGAGCAGATGTTTTGGGTGGGAAAGGAGAATTGCAATGTGCCGTCTCTGGGGGCTCCGATAAATAAGACATATACTCGTTTGTACAGAGGACTTGACTTGTGAGCAGCTGCAGCGATGACACCAGATCCCATACGTGGCTATAAATCCTAATCATACAAAATAAAAGACTGGATGATTTACAGGGAATGATAATTACTGAGGGAAAGCACAGAAATATTTGGAGAATTGGTCCATCTGCCTTTGTGGGTCACTGAGGAAGGATTATTCATTCCCTGTAAGGCTCCAGAGCTGTGTTATACTATATGGCCAGACTTATGAGGACTCCTGACCATCATCTAGAATATGGTCGTAGGTATGATGATACCAGTCCATCACACCTACCAATATGACCAGACGTAAGAGTACACCTGACCATCACCTTGTATAAACCGTATGTATGAGGACACCTGATTGTCACACCTTTCTATATTGCCAGACTTATGTGAACCCCGCTCCAAATTATGGGGTCCAGGTGTTTTCAGTGAAGGGTCCTGTTAATACGTCAGCATACATAGTCATTTCTCTTCCAACCTTGTGGTAACAGTTTGGTGAAGACCCTTTTCTGTTCCATCATGACTGTTCCCCTGTATACAAAGCCAGCTCCATAAAGGCATGATGTGACCAGTTTGGTGTGGAGGAACTGAAGTGTACTGCACAGAGTCCTGACCTCAACGCTACTGAACACCTTTGGGTTATCTGGGTTCCCATGGCCAACAGATTAGCACTACCAAAGACTTGAAGAGGGGAAGTTGCAATTACCTGAGATGCGTTGGCCATGTTTTATGTCATACGGTAATAAGGTAATTATTGACCTATGATTGGCTAGAGTTTTCAAGACCTTTTATTCATGAGTGCCTTTCCTCACCTACCAACGCAATCTAATAATAATGACCATTGGGGAGGGGGGGGGGGGGTCTATAATAACGGGGGAGAGGACCAGCTTCCTATTAATGGCCATGAGTAGGATCCTTTTCTGTTCCAGCATGACTGTGCCCCCCCCATGTAGAAAGCCAGCTCCATAAAGACATGGTGTGACCCGTTTGGTGTGGAGGAACTGGAGTGTCCTGCACAGAGCCCTGGCCTCATCCCTACTGATCACCTTCGAGATGAATTGGAACAAGCCAGATCTTCTCATCCATCATCTCCATAAAGACATGGTTAGGCCACTTTGGTGTGGACTCGGAGGAACTCGAGTGTCCTGTACAGAGCCCTGACCTCAACCCTACTGAACTCCTTTGGGATGAACTGGAATGTTAACTGCAAGCCAGGTTTTTGTATTTGGTGCCCAATGTGAGGCCCAATATGTGAGCCAGGTCTTTTCATCCAACAGTAGTTCCTGACCACACAAACGGGCACAAATTCCACAGACATCTTCCAAAATTATGTGAAAATCCTTCCCAGAATAGTGGAGAATGTTTAAAGCTACAAAGGAGGTCCAGCTCCATTAAGACATGATTTGACCAATTTGATTTGGAGGAACTCAAGTGTCCTGCACAGAGCCCTGACCTACTGAATACTTTCAGGAAGAATTGGAATGTTGGTTGTTGGCCAGGTCTTCTCATCCAACATCAGTGCCTGACCCCACATACGGGCACAAAATGGGCAACTCCATATTAATGGTCATTGGGCACAACTCTGTATTAATGGCAATTGTTTTGGAATGAAATGTCCAACAAGCTGAAGTAGGTGTGATGGTCAGGGGTCCACAGAGTTTTGGCCATCTAGTTAATGCTGCTAGGAATTATGGGAGGTTGATCTTGGTGGACATGTTAATTTTCTTTAGTACAGTATGATCTTTGGTAAAGTTCTGGCCTTTCCCAACATGTGTTCCATGGCTTTTGGAAACCCAGTAGTGAATTGTTAGTAACGATTGGTGGTCGGTGTGTAAATGTATATTTATGAACTGTCATTTTGGCCTTATTGAGGGTCAGTACTGTGATCTTGCCCATCTATTTCAGTCCTGGTATTGTTAATAGAAAGCAACATTACTATGCAGAGTCTTCACACCAACATGAATGCTGCATTATACAATTGCATCCCTCAAGACCATGCCAGGCAGTAGGTGCGGACAACACCTGGCTTCATCACAAGCCTTTTGTATGATAAAAGTCAAGACAGTGTGAGCAGATAGTGTTATCTATATATGAGGGACCTTAGAGTGGGTTAATATTGTGGAGATGGTCTATAACCATCTAAGGGCTGCTGTTTGTATAAGCTGGATGAAGACATTTCCCATTCACATTTGTGTTAATGGAAGACCTTATCAAACACTCCTAAGTGTTGTAGGCCCATTAGCGGCTAGGTCTCCTGGCCCATTGGCTTCTTGGTCTCCTGGCTCATTTGTTGCTTGGCTCCTGGTTCATTGGCTGCTTGGTGTCTAGTCCATTGGCTGCTTTGTCTCGTGGTCCATTGGCTGCTTGGTCTCCTGGTCCATTGGCTGCTTGATCTCCTGGTCCATTGGCTGCTTGGTCTCCTGGCCCATTTGTTGCTTGGCTCTGGGCCCCATTGGCTGCTTAACTCCAGGCCCCGTTAGCTGCTTGGTCTCCTGGCAAACTAGCTGCTTTGCTCCACACCCATTGGCTTCTTGGTCTCCTGGCCTGTTTGTTGCTTGGCTGCTGGCCCATTGGCTGCTTGGCCCTTGGTCCATTGGCCACTTGGCTCCTGGCCCTGGCCTGTTGGTTGCTTGGCTCCTGGGTCATTGGCTCCTGGTCCGTTGGCTGCTTGGCTCCTAGCCTGTTGGCTGCTTGGCTCCTGACCCATTGGCTGTTAGGCTCCTGGGTTTGTGTGGCTCTGCTCTAAGGCCTCAGCAGGCCACATAGAGGTCACCTATTTCACCTGTCACCTAATTGTTGTGAAACTAAGACATTGTTGTAATTTTTTCAGGAATGCAAGGTTTCTGGTTCTTGGAATCTTAACCGTGAACATGGAGAAAGTTATGTGATGTCTCCTCCATAACACAGGCGCCATCCACACCTTTGTTACTTAGCGTAATGTTTATATAAACTGCATTGCAAGTCACAGCATATCCTGCTCACTGATACTCGTTCCTGTCACACGTTTCTATGCTGTGCACTCCATGAATCTTCTCCCAGCTGCAGTTTTGGGGGACTTTCTCCTTGCTGACAGTGGGCTTTATTTTGGCCTCTACATTACACAGGCAATTATTATTATTATTATTATTATACAGAATTTATATAGCGCCAACAATTTGTGCAAGGCTTAACAAAATGAAGGCAGACATTACAGTTACATTACAATTTGGTACAAAAGGAATCAGAGGACCCTGCTCATTGGAGCTTACAATCAAGGAGGGAGGCAATGAGGGGTTCTAGATAAATAGGGGAATCTTCGCAACATAAAATTGCCTCCAGTGTAACATACATGAAAATAATAGCACATATTAGCACATATTGTTGCTAATTCTTTGGAAATCAATGTATTTTGTGGATTGCCGACTAATCTATAGGCGAGTTTTTCCATACCGTGTACATGGCACCCTCTAGTGGTTGGACTGGTTGGTGACAGCCCAGGACTGCTCACTGTGGGCTCTGGAGGGGCAGAGGAGAGTCAATGATGTTCTTGGTTACATTGTAGTTTCTGTTAATGTTGTTAAGTGTTTTGTCTGCTCTGGTCATTGTGTTTCCCTGGCACCGGTAACGGGTAACCCTGCCAGTTTCAGTGCCCGCCTGTGCTTACTGCATGGTTCAAGACAGTTTTGGAATGACCTGAGGTGCCCTTGTGTTGATGTCTTGCTTTTATTTCCAGGGATTGTTGGCGAGGAACTGTTGGTATGTGTCTCCTTGTCCATTATTCAGTTGGTAATGGATTTTCCTCTCTCTTCCAGTTTATTACAGAGCTCTAGTAAATTTCACCACGTCTATAGAATACACGCCAGACCTGGACAATGTCTCCTCCGACCAGTTTCGGGATCTGTCCGAGGCCGTCGTTGACACGGTGAGATGATATCCATCTTCCCTCCCTGCTATTGCCTTTATAATGGGATTTTCTATGTGTCTCAATAATAGTTACTAAATGCCTATTTCTTCCATTTCAGCTGGAGTCTGAATATTACAAAATCCCGGGAGAACAAATGGTTAATGTCGTATACGTCAAGTAAGTAAAGAGTGCACTTAAAGGAGCATTTCTCGGACCAATGGAGGACATGATGGAGTCTTCTGGCCCACAGTGGGCATACCTGTCCTCCCTCCACCCTTGTACTGTGACATCAGAGGCATGCCAGGTATGCGCTAAGGAGGGCAAGTGTCCTCTGATGTGGAGGACATCTTGGTGTCCTGACCAGATGCTGGGAGAGGGTTGTGTAGGGAAAGGCGATAGGCAGTAGTAGTGTAGGGAGGTGAAGTAGCAGAGCTTCTGGAGGCTCCATAGAAGTTCTAGTTCTGCAGATTTCAGCTGGCAGCTAGACATGGCTGATACCAGGGTGGTGCAGCATACCGGGCACTGATACCCCTTCACATATCATAAATCAATGAAGTGCAAGCATATGATGATATTTGGTTATGTATTGTGGATGGAGGCTGTTGGGGAATGCTGAGACCTGTACATAAATCTCTGGAGGGAGGAAGCCTGCCCAGCCTGGGATAGGTGCATTCCATGAAGATATCGTCTCTATTGTGGAAGTTGGGGTGTTGGGGTTTACTCTTGCCGTGTCTCTCGGGAGGGAGGAAGCATGCCCAGCCTGGGATAGGTCACTCCATGGAGATATCTTCTACGTTTTGGAGGTTGGGGCATTGGGGTTTACTCTTTCTGTGTCTCTCTGGAGGGGGGAAGCCTGCCCAGCCTTGGATAGGTTACTCCATGGACATATCTTCTATGTTCTAGAGGTTGGGGTATTGGGGTTTGCTCTTGCTATGTCTCTTGCCATGTGTGCTCTTGCCATGTTGATCTTTATGAGATGATGAGGATTTTTCCCAATGTCACCTCAGTTTCCCCGTCTCTGCAGGTTGATTGATGGTGATGTGTTTGTGGAGCTGGATGTGGGATCAGAAGGTAACATCAATGATGGACAAATCCGCCAGGTGTTGTACTCCGTGATTGAGAGCGGCTCCATCGCCAGCTACGTCACCTCCACCCGGGGATTCCAATTCCGACGCCTGGGAGCTGGTGAGTCATCTGCAGATCATCAACCCATCATCTGTCTTTTTATTTCCAATGGATGGTCTGTCTGTCTGTCTTGCTCTATGACCGATTATCTGTCTGTTTCTTCCTCTGACCCATCGTCTGTCTCTTTCTCTATGATCCTTGGTCTGTCTGTCTTCCTCTCTGGCCGATGGTCTGTCCGTCTTTCTCTATGACCGATGGTCTGTCTGTCTTCCTCTCTGGCCGATGGTCTGTCCGTCTTTCTCTATGACCGATGGTCTGTCCATCTTTCTCTCTGACCGATGATCTATCTCTTTCTCTCTGACCGATGGTCTGTCTGTCTTTCTTTCTGACCGATGGTCTGTCTGTCTTTCTCTCTGACTGATGGTCTGTCTGTCTCTCTTTCTGACCGATGGTCTGTCTGTCTTCCTCTCTGGCCGATGGTCTGTCCGTCTTTCTCTATGACCGATGGTCTGTCCATCTTTCTCTCTGACCGATGATCTATCTCTTTCTCTCTGACCGATGGTCTGTCTGTCTTTCTTTCTGACCGATGGTCTGTCTGTCTTTCTCTCTGACTGATGGTCTGTCTGTCTCTCTTTCTGACCGATGGTCTGTCTGTCTTTCTGTCTGACCGATGGTCTGTCTGTCTTCCTCTCTGGCCGATGGTCTGTCCGTCTTTCTCTATGACCGATGGTCTGTCTGTCTTTCTCTATGACCGATGGTCTGTCTGTCTTTCTGTCTGACCGATGGTCTGTCTGTCTTTCTGTTTAAACGATGGTCTGTCTGTCTTTCTCTATGACCGATGGTCTGTCTGTCTTTCTCTATGACCGATGGTCTGTCTGTCTTTCTCTATGACCGATGGTCTGTCTGTCTTTCTCTATGACCGATGGTCTGTTTGTCTTTCTCTATGACCGATGGTCTGTCTGTCTTTCTCTATGACCGATGGTCTGTCTATTTCTCTCTCTCTGACCGATGGTCTGTCTGTCTTTCTCTATGACCGATGGTCTGTCTGTCTGACCGATGGTCTGTCTGTTTCTCTCTCTCTGACCGATTGTCTGTCTTTCTATCTCACCAATGGTCTGTCTGTCTTTCTATCTCACCAATGGTCTGTCTGTCTTCCTCTCTGGCTGATCATCTGTCTGTGCAGCACAAACGCCCCCACCTCCTGTTGGGTTTGAGTCTCCAGGTAAGTTGCTTGTGGCGTGCTGTGACCCCAGACTCTGCATGGTGGCATTGTTTGACCCATTGCTGTCCACCATGTTGAATCAGCTGCTTATAATAAGCCTGATGTTTGTACCTGTGGCTCTGTCATGGGACTCACCATATCTCACTAATAAAGGATTTGCTGTGTTTATCATCAGATTAATCTTGTGGTTGTAATGAAGTTGCATTGAGGTCGGGTGGAGCTGATGATGGCCCATGCACTCCTCGGGGAGATAATCTCTTTTTATCTAATGCTGGTCACATATGACCTGTGCTTATATCTCAATGTGAGAAACAAGCAACGCTGGGCCTAAATTCAGGTTCTCTGTTTTACTCTACCCACCCTGATTGGTTATTCTGGGTGACAATTGACAAATTCCTATGAACCGTTTCCTTCATTCTCCTCCCAGACATCTTATGGTTGGGGTGATATAGACCGTTCTTACTGTAGACACAATGATACATAAGGGATGTCGGGGCTCATAACAAAACCAGCACTCATTTGTGTTGTTGAAATATGTTTTGGTTGGTTTTCTATGGTTTTCACCCAGAACACACTGGTAATGTCGTAGCTGGTCTGTCTCAGAGGATGATAGAACATTTCCATGTGTAGGGGGGCCAGGGACAGATCACCTCCCCATACCGGTGACCAGACCTTCCAGTGGTCAGTGTCAGACTCTTCAGTGACCGGTGACTAGACCTTCCAGTGACCAATACCTTTGGAGATCTGTGTCAGACTGTCCAGTGACCGGTCACCAAACCCCCCCAGTGACCAGACCCTCCAGTGACTAGACCCTCCTGTGATCAGTCTCAGACTCTCCAGTGACCAGATCCTCCGGTGACCAGACCCTACAGTGACCGGTGACCAGACCCTACAGTGACCGGTGACCAGACCCTACAGTGACTGGTTACCAGACCCTACAGTGACCACACCCTCCTGTGATCAGTCTCAGACTCTCCAGTGACCAGATCCTCCGGTGACCAGACCCTCCAGTGACCGGTGACCAGACCCTCCAGTGACCGGTGACCTGACCCTCCAGTGACCAGACCCTCCAGTGACCGGTGACCAGACCCTCCATCGACCGGTGACCAGACCCTCCATCGACCGGTGACCAGACCCTCCAGTGACCGGTGACCAGACCCTCCAGTGAACGGTGACCAGACCCTCCAGTGACCGGTGACCTGACCCTCCAGTGACCAGACCCTCCAGTGACCGGTGACCAGACCCTCCATCGACCGGTGACCAGACCCTCCATCGACCGGTGACCAGACCCTCCAGTGACCGGTGACCAGACCCTCCAGTGAACGGTGACCAGACCCTCCAGTGAACGGTGACCAGACCCTCCAGTGACCAGACCCTCCAATGAATCGTGACCAGAACCTGCATTGACCGGTGACCAGACTCTCCGATGATCAGTATCAGACTCTCCATTGACCAGACCCTCCAGTGACCAGATCCTCCAGTGACCAGACCCTCCAGTGACCAGACCCTCCAGTGACCAGATCCTTCAATGATCAGACCCTCCAGTGACCAGACCCTCCAGTGACCAGACCCTCCAGTGACCGGTGACCAGATCCTTCAATGATCAGACCCTCCAATGACCAGACCCTCCAGTGACCAGACCCTCCGGTGACCAGATCCTCCAGTGACCAGACCCTCGGGTGACTAGACCCTCCTGTGACTAGACCCTCCTGTGACCAGATCCTCTAGTGACCAGATCCTCCAGTGACCGGTGTCAGCTTGTCTATATGGTTGACTTACCAGCATGGCGTGTATCATTGTATTAGTGATTGCTGCATTTGTCGCAGTGTGATTTTCCCACCATGCTGTCAGACAAATGTCCTCCCCAATGGTGGATCCATTGCTCTTCTGCTGCCCTATGATCTCCATCATGTTTGCTGTATCTGTGCTGAGATTGTAATATTAGTCTCTCTCCTCAGTCCCCCCTGCAGTGCGTACATGTACGGTGGATGAGTTCACCTGCACCAGCGGTGAGTGCGTCCCCTTGGAGTTCAGATGTGACCAGCGCCATGATTGCCGGGACATGTCCGATGAGGAAGGGTGTGGTGAGTACTGAAGGGGGCGCAGGTTTTTGTGGCTTGGAGGCTAAATCATAAAAGATGTCCAGGGAGCAGAACCTGCACACTAACCAGGGCAGTTATGGGTTGGGGCTTTGTGCTGGGCAATAGGTGCTTTGCATTCTGCTGCCCGATGTGAGACGATGACCTTGGACCTCCCAGAGGGGTCTGTGGATGGGGACAAAGACCTGAAACCTCATAGAGGGGTTTATGGATGGGGACAAAGACCTGGAGCCTCATAGAGGGGTTTATGGATGGGGACAAGGACCTTGGACCTCCCAGAGGGGTCTGTGGATGGGGATAAAGACCTGGGACCTCATAGAGGAGTCTATGGATGGGGACAAGGACCTTGGACCTCCCAGAGGGGTCTGTGAATAGAGACAAAGGTTCTGGGACCTCCCAGAGGGGTCTGTGGATGGGGACAAGAATTTGGGATCTCACAGAGAGGTCTATGGATGGGGACAAAGACCTGGGACCTCCCAGAAGGGGTCTGTGGATGGGGAGAAAAACCTGGGACCTTACAGAGGGATCTGTGCATGGGGACAAGGACCTGAGGCCTCACAGAGGGGTCTGTGGATGGGGACAAGGACCTGAGGCCTCACAGAGGGGTCTGTGGATGGGGACAAGGACCTGAGGCCTCACAGAGGGGTCTGTGCATGGGGACAAGGGCCTGGGACCTCACAGAGGGGTCTGTGCATGGGGACAAGGGCCTGGGACCTCACAGAGGGGTCTGTGAATGAGGACAATGACCTGAGGCCTCACAGAGGGGTCTGTGGATGGGGACAAGGACCTGAGGCCTCACAGAGGGGTCCGTGCATGGGGACAAGGGCCTGGGACCTCACAGAGGGGTCTGTGCATGGGGACAAGGGCCTGAGGCCTCACAGAGGGGTCTGTGCATGGGGACAAGGACCTGAGGCCTCACAGAGGGGTCTGTGCATGGGGACAAGGGCCTGGGACCTCACAGAGGGGTCTGTGGATGGGGACAAGGACCTGAGGCCTCACAGAGGGGTCTGTGCATGGGGACAAGGACCTGGGACCTCACAGAGGGGTCTGTGCATGGGGACAAGGACCTGAGGCCTCACAGAGGGGTCTGTGGATGGGGACAAGGACCTGGGACCTCACAGAGGGGTCTGTGGATGGGGACAAGGACCTGAGGCCTCACAGAGGGGTCTGTGCATGGGGACAAGGACCTGAGGCCTCACAGAGGGGTCTGTGGATGGGGACAAGGGCCTGGGACCTCATAGAGGGGTTCGTGAATGAGGACAAGGACCTGGGACCTCACAGAGGGGTCTGTGCATGGGGACAAGGGCCTGGGACCTCACAGAGGGGTCTGTGGATGGGGACAAGGGCCTGGGACCTCACAGAGGGGTCTGTGGATGGGGACAAGGACCTGAGGCCTCACAGAGGGGTCTGTGGATGGGGACAATGACCTGAGGCCTCACAGAGGGGTCTGTGCATGGGGACAAGGACCTGAGGCCTCACAGAGGGGTCTGTGGATGGGGACAAGGGCCTGGGACCTCATAGAGGGGTCCGTGAATGAGGACAAGGACCTGGGACCTCACAGAGGGGTCTGTGCATGGGGACAAGGACATGGACCTCACAGAGGGGTCTGTGGATGGGGACAAGGACCTGAGGCCTCACAGAGGGGTCTGTGCATGGGGACAAGGACCTGGGACCTCACAGAGGGGTCTGTGGATGGGGACAAGGACCTGAGGCCTCACAGAGGGGTCTGTGCATGGGGACAAGGACCTGGGACCTCACAGAGGGGTCTGTGGATGGGGACAAGGACCTGAGGCCTCACAGAGGGGTCTGTGCATGGGGACAAGGGCCTGGGACCTCACAGAGGGGTCTGTGGATGGGGACAAGGGCCTGGGACCTCACAGAGGGGT
Organism: Lithobates clamitans; assembly: GCA_037952925.1. NCBI lineage: Eukaryota > Metazoa > Chordata > Amphibia > Anura > Ranidae > Lithobates > Lithobates clamitans. The sequence continues at coordinate 45,320 of JBBGZY010002944.1, forward strand.
CTGTGGATGGGGATACGGACCTGGGACCTCACAGAGGGGTCTGTGGATGGGGACAAGGACCTGAGGCCTCACAGAGGGGTCTGTGCATGGGGACAAGGGCCTGGGACCTCACAGAGGGGTCTGTGCATGAGGACAAGGACCTGAGGCCTCACAGAGGGGTCTGTGGATCGGGACAATGACCTGAGGCCTCACAGAGGGGTCTGTGGATGGGGACAAGGGCCTGGGACCTCACAGAGGGGTCTGTGGATGGGGACAATGACCTGGGCCCTTACAGAGGATTCTGTGGATGGGGGACAAGGACCTGGGACCTCACAGAGGGGTCTGTGGATGGGGACAAGGACCTGAGGCCTCAGAGGGGTCTGTGAATGAGGACAAGGACCTGGGACCTCACAGAGGGGTCTGTGGATGGGGACAAGGACCTGAGGCCTCACAGAGGGGTCTGTGCATGGGGACAAGGGCCTGAGGCCTCACAGAGGGGTCTGTGGATCGGGACAATGACCTGAGGCCTCACAGAGGGGTCTGTGGATGGGGACAAGGGCCTGGGACCTCATAGAGGGGTCCGTGAATGAGGACAAGGACCTGGGACCTCACAGAGGGGTCTGTGCATGGGGACAAGGGCCTGGGACCTCACAGAGGGGTCTGTGGATGGGGACAAGGGCCTGGGACCTCACAGAGGGGTCTCTGGATGGGGATAAGGACCTGGGACCTCACAGAGGGGTCTGTGGATGGGGACAAGGACCTGAGGCCTCACAGAGGGGTCTGTGCATGGGGACAAGGACCTGGGACCTCACAGAGGGGCCTGTGCATGGGGACAAGGACCTAGGACCTCACAGAGGGGTCTGTGGATGGGGACAAGGACCTGGGACCTCACAGAGGGGTCTGTGGATGGGGACAAGGACTGGGACCTCACAGAGGGGTCTGTGGATGGGGACAAGGACCTGAGGCCTCATAGAGGGGTCTGTGGATGAGGACAAGAACCTGGGACCTCACAGAGGGGTCTGTGGATGGGGACAAGGACCTGAGGCCTCACAGAGGGGTTCTGTGGATGGGGACAATGACCTGGTCCCCTTTATGGGTCTGCCTACTGGATGTGATTTGGGGACAGACAAAGGGGACATACTAACCCGGCATTGCATGATCTTCCAGGTGAAAGCGTGGTCTGCGGTGACACGGACTTTACATGTGGCAGCGGCGAGTGCATTCCCAGGATCTATTACTGCGACGGCCGATCTGACTGCCAGGACTCCTCCGATGAGACTCAGTGTGGTAAGAGACTGAAATCACCCCCCATAATGTATAAACTGTTCAAGAGTAAGGGCAGCCAATCAGAGGCCAGCATTTCACTTCTCTAGGAATCCGGGACATTGATGCATCCTTTGGGGGGGTCACATTATTGTTAGTGTGCAGCCTTGGAGCTGTACCGGGGCTGAGGAGAAATCATACACTACAGTGTCCCCTCCCCAGTGGAATCTACGGATTCAACCAAAACTTCCTGAAACCGTTGTCACCAGGACAGGAAGATAGAAGGAATCTCTCCAATGGTGCCCCCCGAATAGCGGTGAAAACCTGACGGAGGGATTAATCCTTCAACACTCCATCCAAAGCTAAGAAAAACGATCGGGCTGGGATTACACTTTATAGAAAATCTCTCAAGCGTTCCCACAGCCATCATGAACAATCATGATAATTTGTCTAATATGTTTATTTCCTATAATTGCAGCTCCATCTAGTGGCCATGATGTGGTATTTTCCTGATTTGAGGTATTTCATGAAAATACAGCATTATGGCCACTAGATGGAGCTGGTGATCATAGGAAATAAACAATAATATGTCTGTATAATGCTGGGGACATTCGCAGAGCTTTTGTTCTATCATTTCAGCCCTAAGAATATTTTATTCCTTCCGCAGACGAACATTGGAGTTTCTGGGCTTTGTATTTGGTGTCGTTGTCGTTTGTTTTTCCAGGTTTGCTCTCAGTATCCCCCGACTTCCTCTCCTCGATCTGAGAAAACACGATCTGCAGGAAATTGTTGTGTTTTGTTTTTCTTGGTCCCGTTGGGATCCGGGTTGAACAGAGGCGCGCCGCCTGGTCCGCCATGTTTGTTTTCTGATCGTTGTCACACTTTTTTTTTTCTTTCTTTCTACAGAACCCGCAGCATCGATCGTGACCACCCCGAGGGTCATCACCACCAGACCGATATACACCCCCCGCCCCACCACCACCCCTCCCCCGCCCGTATACACAAGGCCGCAGGTGGTGGCCACCACACCTTTCAAACGTCCCACCACCCCCAAGCCCCCCATAGACGAGCCACGCCCATGTCGGAGGGAAGAGGCGCGGTGCCCCAACGGGCAGTGTATTCCCCGCGATTATCTGTGCGATGGAGAGCGTGACTGCAGAGATGGCAGCGATGAACTGAACTGCGGTGAGTGCTTCCTCCTCTCTGGATTGGATGGGGGGAGGGGGGGGCACAAAAGGGCCAGGGAGGACTTGGCATCGTACATTGGAGGTCTGACAGACACTATGGAGAACTATTCTCCAGTGAACTTCTGGTACATTCATTGTGTGCGAATGGCGCAAAATCATATATTCTGCTTTTATTGTTCTGGGGGGGGGGCGAACGTTATTCATTCATAAAAAAAAAAGAGTGGTTAGGGAAGATACCACATTATAGCCACTAGATGGCGCTGAGGATCATATCAAATAAATACTTGTTTTTCTAAACCTCAACTCCATCTAGTGGTCATAATGTGGTACTTTACCAAACCAATCTATTTTTTTTTATGCATGAATAACGTTCAACCTGTAGAGGAAATAGCCTTTGCACAGAATGAATATTCCTCGTTAGTTTCAGCGCAAGCTTAGCAATTTTTTATTATAAATGAACCCCCTAAGACATTCATGTGTACAAATTCTAATGAGAGCGCCAAACCAAAGATCTAGGAGTACAAAATAATTTATTATTGCTGTGTGAATGAGAAGAAAACATGAAGCAGCCAACTACGTAGAGGGTTCTTTACTGTAAGAGCGGCAAGGATGTGGAATTCCCTTCCACAGGCGGTGGTCTCAGCGGGGAGCATTGATAGCTTCAAGAAACTATTAGGTAATCACCTGAATGACCGCAATATACAGAGATATACAATGTAATACTGACACATAATCACACAACATACAGGGATATACAATGTAATACTGACACATAATCACACAACATACAGGGATATATAATATAATATGACATATAATCACACACATAGGTTGGACTTGTGTCTTTTTTCAATCTCACCTTCTATGTAATACTATGTAATGTAACACGTTCCGAGGCTCCATGTCTCCCCTTCTTCAGGGTCCCGGGATTATAAGTAGTGAGGAGTCATCGCAATGACGTCATCTTGTCTTGTAGACATTAGGAAATGATGTATTCTAGTAATATGGCGCTCACTGATTCCGTAGCGGTGTACATCCTCTAATCTCACCTCATCTAATTCCCCCAGGTACCCCCTCCCCCTGCGAGCCCAATGAGTTCAAGTGTAAGAACGGGCGCTGCGCCCTCAAGCTCTGGCGGTGTGATGGTGACGATGACTGCGGAGACAATTCTGATGAGATCAATTGCCGTAAGTCCCCTCTTCTGCTTCTTACCTGATGGGGTCCCTTGTGCACCCCATTCTCTGTCCTGTGCACCCCCTTCTGTGTCCTGTGCACCCCCTTCTCTGCCCCATGCACCCCCTTCTCTGTCCTGTGCACCCCCTTCTCTGTCCTGTGGACCCCTTCTCTGTCCTGTGCACCCCCTTCTGTGTCCTGTCCACCCCCTTCTCTGCCCCATGCACCCCCTTCTCTGTCCTGTGCACCCCCTTCTCTGCCCCATGCACCCCCTTCTCTGTCCTGTGCACCCCCTTCTCTGCCCCATGCACCCCCTTCTCTGCCCCATGCACCCCCTTCTCTGTCCTGTGCACCCCCTTCTGTGTCCTGTCCACCCCCTTCTCTGCCCCATGCACCCCCTTCTCTGTCCTGTGCACCCCCTTCTCTGCCCCATGCACCCCCTTCTCTGTCCTGTGCACCCCCTTCTCTGCCCCATGCACCCCCTTCTCTGCCCCATGCACCCCCTTCTCTGTCCTGTGCACCCCCTTCTCTGTCCTGTGCACCCCCTTCTCTGCCCCATGCACCCCATTCTCTGTCCTGTGCACCCCCTTCTCTACCCCATGCACCCCATTCTCTGCCCCATGCACCCCCTTCTCTGTCCCATGCACCCCCTTCTCTGTCCCATGCACCCCCTTCTCTATGTATTACTGAGCGTGTTGCCGTGTTCCTTGCAGCCACTAAGGGGCCGAGTGACATGTGCGCCCCGGAGCAGTTTGTCTGCGTCCAATCCCGGAACTGTATCCCAGCAAGTTACCAGTGTGATGAGGAGGCCGACTGTCCCGACCGATCCGATGAAGTCGGCTGCAGTAAGTGTATTTGGGTTTCGTAGTCGATTCACCGCAAATCGTCTTTTATATTCTCTGATTTGTAATTGGTGTTTGTGTCAGGTCCCCCCCAGGTGATCACCCCTCCAGAGGAAAGTATTGTCGCCTCCCGGGGGGACACGGTGCGATTTACCTGCGTCGCTATTGGTATCCCGACTCCCATCATCACCTGGAGACTGAACTGGGGCCACATTCCCACCAGCAGCAGGTACGACCTTCACCGCGAGAAGAAGATTGCACGATTGTTGTGTGATGTCATCGCGTTTCACCTTCCATTTCTCCCCTCGCAGGGTAACGATGAGCAGCGAGAACGGACACGGGACGCTCATCATTCGGGATGTGAAGGAGGCCGATCAGGGCGCATACACGTGTGAGGCCATCAACGCCAAGGGCATGGTGTTCGGTATTCCTGACGGCGTTCTGTCCCTGAAGCCCTCCAGAGGTAACGTTGGATCATCTATGGAGACAAAAACTATAAAATATTTGTGTCTGCAGTATCCAAATAAATCATTCACAAAGTCACCGACAAAATGGCGGCATGATCTCCACCAATACAGCCACTCTGACTGAATGTCCTGTGTGCAAAGGGCTGAGCAGGATAATTAAGAGGCAGAGCAAAATCCATGTAATGGGTCCATGTGGACACTTCTGTGTGGGCGGAGCCGAATGTATTAAAATGATACTTTTCATTGGATATTGATTACTATCTGCCGTGTATTGGATTGTGATCAGTGATCCATGTTTGATTTCTAGGTCCTTGCTCTGAGGGCTTCTTCCATGTGGAGACCAACTCTAGGTGCATTCCCTGCTTTTGTTTTGGTGTCACCAAGATGTGCCATCAGACAGGGCGCTACCGAAACCAGATCAGACTTCGCTTTGACGCTACCGATGACTTTAAAGGTAAATGCCTTCATTGATAATAAACCTTCCCCAAACCTATTGACATATTGTATACTGTTATCAATATCATCTTCATCATCATCTTCAATAGATCATTCTAGAGAGATCCAGTTATGTCATATATCCATGAACAAGCAGTGTGTAGATATATCTCAGGACATACTCGGCTCATGGACCTCTCTGTCCTCCAACAGTCAGGGCTCAGTATGAAGATACATCTCAGGACATACTCAGCTCATGGACCTCTCTGTCCTCCAACAGTCAGGGCTCAGTATGAAGATACATCTCAGGACATACCCAGCTCATGGACCTCTCTGTCCTCCAACAGTCAGGGCTCAGTATGAAGATACATCTCAGGACATACCTAGCTCATGGACCTCTCTGTCCTCCAACAGTCAGGGCTCAGTATGAAGATACATCTCAGGACATACTCCACTCATGGACCTCTCTGTCCTCCATCAGTCAGGGCTCAGTGTGTAGATACATCTCAGGACATACTCCACTCATGGACCTCTCTGTCCTCCATCAGTCAGGGCTCAGTGTGTAGATCCATCTCAGGACATACCTGGATTAGGGACCTCTCTGTCCTTCATCAGTCAGGGGTCAGTGTGTAGATCCATCTCAGGACATACCCAGCTCATGGACCTCTCTGACCTCCAACAGTCAGGGCTTAGTGTGTAGATACATCTCAGGACATACCCAGCTCATGGACCTCTCTGTCCTCCAACGGTCAGGGTTCAGTATGAAGATACATCTCAGGACATACCTAGCTCATGGACCTCTCTGTCCTCCAACAGTCAGGGCTCAGTACGAAGATACATCTCAGGACATACCCAGCTCATGGACCTCTCTGTCCTCCATCAGTCAGGGCTCAGTGTGTAGATCCATCTCAGGACATACCTGGATTGGGGACCTCTCTGTCCTTCATCGTCAAGGGTCAGTGTGTAGATCCATCTCAGGACATACATGGCTCATGGACCTCTCTGTCCTCCATCAGTCAGGGCTCAGTGTGTAGATACATCTCAGGACACACCTGGATTATGGACCACTCTGTCCTTCATCAGTCAGGGCTCAGTGTGTAGATACATTTCAGGATATACCCAGCTCATGGACCTCTCTGTCCCTCTGTTGTAGGTGTGAATGTGACCTCTCCACAGGGCTTCCCTCCCCTCTCATCTAATCAGCTCCAGATTGACACAACGGTTGAGGAGTTTCAGCTAGTTGATCTTTCTCGAAGGTTCCTGAGTCATGATTCTTATTGGACGCTCCCATTGCAGTTCCTGGGGAACAAGGTAATGTCTCATACCTTGGGTAACTATTTCAAAGGATTAGCTGTTTTGGTTTTTTTTGGTTTTTGTTTGTTTAATGAGCTGCATCTTCTCTGATCAGGTTGACTCCTACGGAGGTGCCCTCAGCTATAAAGTACACTATGGTCTCACTCGAGGCCAGTCAGAGCCGGTGAGAAAGCCAGATGTCATTCTGGTTGGAAATGGACAGAAGCTGATCTATCGAGTTCAGTCATTCACCCAGCCTACTGTTGTGAACCAGCGATCGGTCCAATTCACGGAGGTGAGAGTTTCCGCCATTGCGGCTCTTATATATCAAACTCTAGAACAGAAATGGCACAGTTATATATTCATAAATCCAAAATGTCAGCTGTGAGCCATTGCGTGATGTCCTCTCAAGACTTTAGTCAACATTGTCAACCCCCTCTCTGTTGGCCCCGGCAGGAGAACTGGCAGCACGAGTCTGGAGCCGCTGTGACCCGGGAGGACCTGATGATGACCCTTCAGAATGTGGAAGCCATCATGATCCAAACCGTCTATGACAACAAGATGGCCAGTGTGGGCCTGGCAGACATCGCCATGGATACAACCAGCGTGGAGTACACCCAGCTGGGAGTGGCACTGGCTGTAGAAGAGTGCAGGTCCGTAAGATAAAATAGGTTCTTCTGACCTTTCCACCCTTGTTATTGTTGTATGGGCTGTGTTGTGGGATTTGTTCTTCATAGAGGGCTGCCAGTTATCTGCCATGCCATTCACATATGAGCATTCCAATATACAAACATCATAACATTCACTGTGTGGGGAACCGTGTTGTGTCCTGTAGGACTATATGACATTCAGATCTGTACATGCAGTCTGTGGATTCTTGGGTGATGTATGATTGAGGTCAGTTGTGCTATCCTTATATTAGTGAATTAGTATACATCATCTTTCAACTCATGGGCCGTGCCCCCAAGTTGAGGAGGAAAACTGGGGGTCATGGTGATGAGAGACTCCTCCACCATACATCGTTATTACATATGGAAGAACAGCAGAGCTCATATTCCCTGATATATTGACGACACATGGTGGAAGAGTTATTCCCATATGGTATTCATGCCCCAAATGAAGGACCTTTACAGAGTTGATTGTTTGTTCCCACAAAATGAACACTGTTAATTGACTGTTGTTGTGATGTGTTGCTTCTGTTAGTGAAAGTGATCTGATAACCCCTCTTTTCAGGTGCCCTGTGGGATATACCGGCCTCTCCTGCGAGTTTTGTTCTCCACAGTTTGAGCGAGTTCCTGGAGGACCTTTCCTGGGGACCTGCTCTGGATGTAACTGCAATGGTCATGCCAGATCCTGTGACTCTGAGAGTGGCTACTGCATAGTAAGTGACACATCTCCTTCGTAGGTGAAAACTTCCTGTACTTGTTATGACTCTCACAACTTTCCATACGTGTTACGGCTCTTGCAGCTTCCCGTAAGTGTTACGGCTCTCGCAACTTCCCATACATGATACGGCTCTCGCAACTTCCCATACATGATATGGCTCTCGCAACTTCCCATACATGTTACGGCTCTCACAACTTCCCATACATGATACGGCTCTCACAACTTCCCATACATGTTATGGCTCTCACAACTTCCCATACGTGTTATGGCTCTCACAACTTCCCATACATGATACGGCTCTCACAACTTCCCATACATGATACGGCTCTCACAACTTCCCATACATGATACGGCTCTCACAACTTCCCATACATGATACGGCTCTCACAACTTCCCATACATGATACGGCTCTCACAACTTCCCATACGTGTTATGGTTCTCACAGCTTCCCATACGTGTTATGACTCTCACAACTTCCCATACAAGTTATGGCTCTCACAACTTCCCATACATGTTATGGCTCTCACAACTTCCCATACATGATACGGCTCTCACAACTTCCCATACATGATACGGCTCTGACAACTTCCCATACGTGTTATGGCTCTCACAACTTCCCATATGTGTTATGGCTCTCACAACTTCCCATACATGATACGGCTCTTACAACTTCCCATATGTGTTATGGCTCTCACAACTTCCCATACATGATACGGCTCTCACAACTTCACATACGTGTTATGGCTCTCACAACTTCACATACATGATACGGCTCTCACAACTTCCCATATGTGTTATGGCTCTCACAACTTCCCATACATGATACGGCTCTCACAACTTCCCATACATGATACGGCTCTCACAACTTCCCATACATGATACGGCTCTCGCAACTTCCCATACATGATACGGCTCTCACAACTTCCCATACGTGTTATGGCTCTCACAACTTCCCATACGTGTTATGGCTCTCACAACTTCCCATACATGTTATGGCTCTCACAACTTCCCATATGTGTTATGGCTCTTGCAGCTTCCCGTAAGTGTTACGGCTCTCGCAACTTCCCATACATGATACGGCTCTCGCAACTTCCCATACATGATACGGCTCTCGCAACTTCCCATACATGATATGGCTCTCGCAACTTCCCATACATGATACGGCTCTCGCAACTTCCCATACATGATATGGCTCTCGCAACTTCCCATACATGTTATGGCTCTCACAACTTCCCATACATGTTATGGCTCTCACAACTTCCCATACGTGTTATGGCTCTCACAACTTCCCATACATGATACGGCTCTCACAACTTCCCATACATGATACGGCTCTCACAACTTCCCATACATGATACGGCTCTCACAACTTCCCATACATGATACTGCTCTCACAACTTCCCATACATGATACGGCTCTCACAACTTCCCATACGTGTTATGGTTCTCACAGCTTCCCATACGTGTTATGGCTCTCACAACTTCCCATACATGATACGGCTCTCACAACTTCCCATACATGATACGGCTCTGACAACTTCCCATACGTGTTATGGCTCTCACAACTTCCCATATGTGTTATGGCTCTCACAACTTCCCATACATGATACGGCTCTTACAACTTCCCATATGTGTTATGGCTCTCACAACTTCCCATACATGATACGGCTCTCACAACTTCACATACGTGTTATGGCTCTCATAACTTCCCATACATGATACGGCTCTCACAACTTCCCATACATGATACGGCTCTCACAACTTCCCATACGTGTTATGACTTCACATACGTGTTATGACTTCCCATGCATGTTACATCTCTCACACAGCTGTGATCTTCTGATTCAGGGTGTCGTGACTTCAGGTTCTGCTCAATGTCTTCCCTGACCTCAGCCTGGCTTTCTCCCATTCTATGATATCGTATTTCCAGAATTTACTCTTGGAGTCTTCTGCTTTCGGTCATATTTACAGTATTTCCATTACTGCTTTGTGTATCTCAGAGTGCAGTAAATACAACTTGTACAAACAAACAGTTTTCAGGTTGAAATGGTTTCAAGATGAAATATTTTGTAGCACGGTTCAGTTTGGTCATTTGTAGTGCTGATCAGACTCTGTGAAATGTTTATTGGAAGCTCCATAGTGGAATGTAGGTCATTGGGCCTTATTAAATGAAGTAACCCATAATAACCACTTAGGGATCACTTTGTTGGACTCACCCAGTAGAAGAAGGATTCTGATTGGGTTATGTGTGTTGATGCATTTAGGAACTTTTATCTATGAAAGCCTGGTACACACTATTTGTTTTTAGAGCTCGGGAGGAGCCGCTGTACTAACTATGTAATGTTAGTTGAGCAATCTCCCTCACTGAGCTATTGTGTCATCGTCCCCCCCACCTCGCCAGAACACACTGGTCAGCGATCTTAGCCATTGGATGACAGTACTGATCAGATGCCGTTCGGCAGACTTTATTGGTCATGCCCCTTCCACAGAAGCGGGCCCGGCTGCTGTACACACGGGGCGAATGACGGCCGGTTTCTATTGAACTGGCCAATGCCACCCGATATTCGGCCCCCCGGTGTACTAGGCTTTAGTCCTATAATTCCTTTAAAGCCACTCTGGAGCAGAATTTGAAATCAAGCCTTGCAATGCATGCTGGGAAAGTGTCCATAGCTTGTGTCATCCATCCAGCCATGGCTGAGGAACACCAAGACTCCACATGTTGGTTGATGTCTTGTTGCTGGAAGTCAGAAGCTTTGGGAACACCAGTCATGTCAATGTACAGGTCAGGTATTCTGTATGCTCCCTGCTGTCCCTGGGGTGTATAGCAGAGTCATGTGACACGAAACTGCAGTTCTACTCAACAATTCTTGTGAGGACCTTCAGAATGAAAGCTGTGAAGGTTCTCCTGTAGTTCTCCAGCCCATGGCATTGCTTGTAGTATTACATTCAACTGAACTTGTCCTGAAAAGTTTTGCTACTTGCCCAAGTGTCTTCCTCAGCTCTAATGAGTACTGGACCCCAATATTTCCACCCACATGGAAAACTTCATCACCTTCTTACACACACCATGATGTCCTATAAATCCACACCTTCAGTTGTGGGATTCGGATAATCAACACTTGCTCGATACTGAATGGCGCCATAGGGATTGGATTATGAAAATAGAACAGGGACGTTTCCTCCTCTAATAGTGTTCCTGGAAATCAGCATCTTCCTTGACACCTTCCATGGTTGGTCTAGGTGACTATAAATGGCGGGACGTGTTCCTGACACTCATTAGAACTGAAGAAGCCTTTCGGATGAGAAGTGAAACTTCTACAACATTGTAGAAAAAGTCCAGTTGTAACCAGCTACTATTAGCTGATGTTCTGATGGATTACCTGACTGTGAAGGTGCATCTGGTGAACGTTCCTACTTGATCACAGTTTCAGCGTTGGCTGGTCAGTCGGAATGAAGCCTACACAAGCGGGGTGGAAGCTCAGGGGTTCTGATTGTGTTTTCTTCTCTCTAGAACTGTCAGCACAACACGGAGGGGCCGCAGTGCAATAAATGTAGGGCGGGCTTCTTCGGAGATCCTACCAAGGGCACAGCCGATGCCTGCCGACCCTGTCCTTGCCCTCTCATGGACCCGACACGCAGGTGAGCCTTCATGCCATGCGTACCATTCAATGCGTTTATTGGGTGATGTTCTGATCTCTGCGATTGTCTCTCTGGCCCCCCAATATAGGTACTCAGACACGTGTTTCCTGGACACCGATAGTCAGCCAACGTGCGATAACTGCGCGGAGGGTTACACCGGCCGGCGGTGTGAGAGGTAAGTCCAGCTCGTGTGTATTGCTTCATCTCTCCGGATATTTCATTCTGGTATCTGGCGTTTGAAGGCCACTCGGTACATGCGTTATCTGATGATGGTGCGATTTTCATTCCAGGTGTGCCGTAGGATATGAAGGTGACCCAATGAGAGGGCGGTGTACGAAATCCAATGGTTAGTACTGACCCCCCCCGAATACAACCAGCTTTCCCAACAGACCTGCACTGCGTGTGGACTTTAGGGCCACTTTTAGAACTCATGGGGCCCCGTACAGCTGTACTGATCCCCTTCCATCTACCTGGGTGTTCACTGCCCGCACCTTCTCACTTCCCACACTGTTCTCATCTCTGCCCAGCTCCAGACAGGAGAGGGGATCCCACTGTGCATGCATCAGGGACCACACAGGCTGGGAGACTGGGAGTGCAGAGCACATGTGCAGGGGGGGGGGGGTGACAGGGAAGCTTGGCGTGACGTCACCAGAGGGAGAGTCCCAGTGGGCATGATTGGTCAGGGCAACATATAACTGCCCTGGAGATTGTGAGGAGTACATGAAGACTAAGGGGCACCAACAAGGCTGCCATTAGAGACCTTGGGGCCCCCTGCTGGCCCAGTACAGGAGGACTGCGGGTGCCCCCCCTATAGGCGGCCCTGGTGGACTTTACCGCCGATGCTCCTTCATAACTTTCATTGCGTAAAACAAGTCTAGAAATGTTATGTGATCCTCTTCTGCCCCCCGAAATGTGTCCCCTCTGCCGTATTACCTTCTAAGATAGGGCAAAGATTGTAAATGTTCTCTGTAAAATGACCCCCGGGAGGCGCTGTGTGCACAGTGTGCAGCCCATGCCCCCTCAGAAGTCTGCACAGCGCTGGAAGGCAGCTTAGTGACATCCCCTGCAGGGATTTCCTTTTATTATAGTAAAGATGAAAGGGATGTAGATGATTCTGGTAACACTGAGATTGTTCGGGGGGGGGGCGATAACGATGGAATTTCCTGATAAGGGGAATATCCTCACCATGAAATATCATTTCATAAAACATTATTCTGAACAAATGAAATAAATCTTTGGAGGGTCCGGAGTTCGAATGTTGGGGGTCATTCTTCTTTCTCATTCATTTGTGGAGTTTTTGCCTGATTTTGTGTTCTGATCTCTGTGTGTGTCCCTCAGCAGCCGATACGGGGATATGTGACAATCGGGGCAGCGCCGTCTCCTCTCCCAATGCCTGTGTATGTAAGGTGAGTCCGCTCTCGGGGACTTCCTGCAGCGCCCCCCAGCTGTCGCCTGATCCAATACCAGAAAGATTTATTACAATGTATCGGATTACCATCACATTTCTCTTCCAGCCATTCCCAGGATCCTCCTCCCCCTGCTCCTCCCTCTGCTCCTCCCTCTGCTCCTCCCCCTGCTCCTCCACATGCTCCTCCCTCTGCTCCTCCCTCTGCTCCTCCACATGCTCCTCCCTCTGCTCCTCCCCCTGCTCATCGACATGCTCCTCCCTCTGCTCCTCCCACTGCCCCTCCCTCTGCTCCTCCCTCTGCTCCTCCCCCTGATCCTCCACATGCTCCTCCCTCTGCTCCTCCACATGCTCCTCCCCCTGCTCCTGTACCGGACTCATGGCCTCTCCCTAAAGTCTCTACAATAGGAGAGTCCCAATGAGGGATGTCCCCACCTGTCTTCTTAGATCAGGTTCTGGAGCCGGGGTTCCCAACCGCCCAACGGGTCATGTCTTCAGGATTTACTTCTCCTTACACAAGTGCTTTAAATCCCATGTTAGTGGCTTGAGAAGGGAAATTCCTAAAACATGGCCTGTTGGGTGTACTCGAGAACTGAGGTTGGGGACCAGTAGTCTAGCAGAGTGGTTTCCAAACTGTGGCCCTGCATTTATCCGACCCTTGGGGCACTTTCTCTCCTACTGATATGAGGCACTATTCCTCCCGCTGACACCAATGAAGGGGCACTATTCCTTCCTTGACACCAATGATGGGGCACTATTCCTCCTACTGATACCAATGATGGGGCACGATTCCTCCCACTGACACCAATGATGGGACACTATTCCTCCCACTGACACCAATGATGGGGCACCACTCCCCCCACTGACACCAATGATGGGACACTATTCCTCCCACTGATACCAATGATGGGGCACTATTCCTCCCACTGATACCAATGATGGGGCACTATTCCTCCCACTGACACCAATGATGGGGCACCACTCCTCCCACTGACACCAATGATGGGACACTATTCCTCCCACTGATACCAATGATGGGGCACTATTCCTCCCACTGATACCAATGATGGGGCACTATTCCTCCCACTGACACCAATGATGGGGCACTATTCCTTCCCTGAAACCAATGATGGGGCACTATTCCTCCCACTGATACCAATTATGGGGCACTATTCCTCCCACTGATACCAATGATGGGGCACTATTCCTCCCACTGATACCAATGATGGGACACTATTCCCCCCACTGACACCAATGATGGGGCACTATTCCTCCCACTGACACCAATGATGGGGCACCACCAGTGATATGTAATTTTTCTACCTCCACTGGCTTCCAAACTTGAGGCATTGTTTTTTTTACTTTTGTTCTCTTTGTATGATCAGAGAGATTTATCTTCACTTCCTGTCCTGGAGACACAACAGGAAGTGAAAGGAAATCTCTCTCAGGTGAGGGAATACCCCTCTTATACTGGGGTCACCGGAATGGGTGTCCCCATAGGAGATTTCCCATCTGTTCTTGTTTTGGTGACCCTCTATTTTCCTTTTCAGCCTCACGTCTCAGGGAATTTGTGTAACGAATGTAAAAGCGGAACTTTCTACCTCAGTGATCGGAATCCGGATGGCTGCTTGAAGTGCTTCTGTATGGGGGTGACACGGCAATGCTCGAGCTCCTACTGGAACCGGGACCAGGTACTGATTGTCCATAGAGCCCAGGAGAGCAGATATATTGGGATACACAAGGCGGAGAGGTCACCTTTACCCTGGCCATTGCATCCATTAATTGTATGCTTTCCGATGTTTTAAAGGTCCGCGCTACGTATGACAGCCATGAGAGGGCGCCGTTCTCCATCTCGAATGCCGCCAGCACACGAACAATCAGTGAGGGCATCAGTGTGACGGGTCCATCAGAGCTGACATTCAGCAACTTCAACAATATCCCCCAAGACATCTACTTCTGGGTGCTGCCGGAGCGCTTCAAGGGAGACAAGGTACAGCTCCTGCGGGCAACGAGATGGGCAACAATGGTGATGATGGTGGTGGAAAGTTTCACAGGGTGACATTGTCTTCCAGGTCACATCATATGGCGGGGAACTGCGCTACACCATCACCTATGAGGCCTCCTATGGGGCTCAGTCTCTGGACACCCAGCCTCACGTCGTTCTTCAAGGCAATGGGATCTTCCTGGAACATTATGCCGATATCAGAGGTTCTCCTGGATTCCCCATCACAGTCACCATTCCCTTCCGAGAGGTAAGACCTCCCCCCATGGAGAAGGTAGGCCCACAAATCCATTTAGATGAAGACAACCAGTTGGGATCCGGGGAGGGGGCACAATGGAGGAAGACACATCATTATGGAATCATGGCTCAGTCAGCAGTTTTAGGGTCAGCGATGTGCAGGAAGATCCAGAGGTCATTTCTGGAATTTGGGCATTTTATAAAAGGGACCTGTACAATTCTTGTCCTTTAGTGATCTAATAAACAATTTCTATCCATGGCAGCGTTTCTGGAGGAGGGCCGATGGCCAGGAAGCTACACGTGAGCACCTGCTAATGTCACTGGCTGATATCGACGTTCTGATGATCCGGGCGTCCTACGCGGACAGGATGGTGGAAAGTCGGTAAGTAGCCGGCGTCATTGTGCGATGTGGATGAAATGCTGTGCTTCTCTGTGTATTCACTCCCTGTCTCTCCTCAGAATCTCCAACATCTATATGGACATCGCCGTTCCTCACTCTACAGGCCTGCAGCAGGCGGTGGAGGTGGAGGACTGCTCCTGCCCCATTGGCTACACTGGACCATCATGTCAGGTGGGTGGGACTGTTGGATAGGCCCAATAATGTTTCCGTTTCTGTACCGCTGACCTCAGATCAGACAGTAATGTCTTCTTCATGTCTGGATCTTCTGCCTGCAGGACTGTGACATTGGCTACACACGATCCACCAGCGGTCTTTATCTGGGCACTTGTGAGCGCTGCCAGTGCAATGGCCACTCCACGGAGTGTGACGGAGAGACGGGAGAATGTCTGGTAGGTTTCAATTCTATTGGTTTCCTGCATGTCACTTGTTGTATCTGTATGAGCTGATCTGTGATCATTTGTCACCCAGAACTGCCAGCACAACACCGAGGGGCCCAAGTGTGACCGATGCAGACCGGGCTTCTACGGAGACCCAAGACGAGGAAGTCCTGGAGATTGCCAGCCTTGTCCATGCCGGGGCACATCCAGCCAGTAAGTTGGGGTGTTCTAAGGCCTTTAGGCTGTCCACGTTCTTGTGATCTTTTCTCTGAAAATGGCCTCCAGAAATTGATGGGTTGCTAAAAGTAACAATCCTGACTGCCCTCTCTTCAGTTTGTATACATAAGGCCCATTGGGACCATATAGAAGTTGTCTCCTCCTCTGATGAGGGTCCATAAATTGGTCTGTCTTCTGTGTCTGTGTCCAGGTACTATGGAACGTGCTTCTTGGACTCTGATGGTCAACCAACATGCGACTCCTGTCCCTCTGGTTACATTGGACGCCAGTGTGAAAGGTAAACGGCATCCATTGAACTTTTGCCTTTCAAACCCGAGAGAGAGCTCATGGTGGCTGCAGGAGATAAAACTTGTCACTGATATTTGCAGGACCGAACCTTTGGTGTAATTTCAGCCAATTAGCGAGATACCTGGAACAGAGTACTTATCCTGATGTTTTTTTGTGACAGTTCAAAATCTTTCTAATTCTAGGTGTGCGCCAGGTTACCTGGGAGATCCATCTCAAGGACAACCCTGCACAGGTATGATCCTGGTTCCATATATCCCCCTGTACATGTATGACCCTGGTTCTATACATCCCACTCTACAGGTATGACCCTGATCCTATATATCCCACTATACAGGTATGACCCTGGTCCTATATATCCCACAGTACAGGTATGACCCTGGTTCCATATATCCCCTTGTACATGTATGACCCTGGTCCTATATATCCCATTATACAGGTATGATCCTGGATCTATATATCCTTCTGTACATGTATGATCTTGGCTCCATATATCCCCCTGTACAGGTATGACCCTGGCTCCATATATCCCCCTGTACAGGTATGACCCTGGCTCCATATATCCCCCTGTACAGGTATGACCCTGGCTCAATATATCCCCCTGTACAGGTATGATCCTGGTCCTATATATCCCAATATACAGGTATGATCCTGCCTTCATATATCCCCCTGTACAGGTATGACCCTGGCTCCATATATCCCCCTATACAGGTATGACCCTGGCTCCATATATCCCCCTGTACAGGTATGACCCTGGCTCCATATATCCCCCTGTACAGGTATGACCCTGGCTCCATATATCCCCCTGTACAGGTATGATCCTGGTCCTATATATCCCAATATACAGGTATGATCCTGCCTTCATATATCCCCCTGTACAGGTATGACCCTGGCTCCATATATCCCCCTGTACAGGTATGACCCTGGCTCCATATATCCCCCTGTACAGGTATGACCCTGGCTCCATATATCCCCCTGTACAGGTATGACCCTGGCTCCATATATCCCCCTGTACAGGTATGATCCTGCCTTCATATATCCCCCTGTACGGGTATGACCCTGGCTCCATATATCCCCCTGTACAGGTATGACCCTGGCTCCATATATCCTTCTGTACATGTATGATCCTGCCTTCATATATCCCCCTGTACGGGTATGACCCTGGCTCCATATATGCCCCTGTACAGGTATG
This sequence comes from Lithobates clamitans, assembly GCA_037952925.1. Taxonomy (NCBI): domain Eukaryota; kingdom Metazoa; phylum Chordata; class Amphibia; order Anura; family Ranidae; genus Lithobates; species Lithobates clamitans. The sequence continues at coordinate 63,120 of JBBGZY010002944.1, forward strand.
ACCCTGGCTCCATATATCCCCCTGTACAGGTATGACCCTGGCTCCAAACTGTATTACAATGTCACTCTGAGGGCCCCCTTATACAACTTACTGAAATAATTAGCGGCTGATGGAAATGATCATGTTTGGTAACAAAACAAGAACTTTAGAGACTTTGTGTGCCAAATGGGTTTCATCCTGGTCAAAATATGGAAAAGATGGACAAATTGATGATATTGGAATTGAAACTTTGGATAAACCGGCACTGATACTTCCAATGGAAAAATGGCTGAATGTCCATCTTCACCTTTGTCTCTGTTTGCCATCAGGCCCCGGCCCTGGCCCTGGCCCCGGCCCCAGCTGCCAGTGTGATCTGCGGGGCAGCATCAGTAACACATGTGACACCCGCCGCCAGTGCCCTTGTAAGGTAAGAGCGAACGCCTTTGCCAGAATCCTCTTCCTGCTGTCACATGACCGGGCCTCACCCGTCTCTCTATTTCCTCCAGGCTCATGTAGAAGGTCTGTCATGCAGCACCTGTCGTCCAAACCACTTCTACCTCAACGTGGACAACCCAGATGGCTGCCTGCCCTGCTTCTGTATGGGGGTCACCCAGCAATGTACCAGCTCCAGCTACCACCGAGAACTGGTGAGACAGTGACACCACATTGTCATGCTTTATGTGATGATTTGTGTTCTTAGTTAGACACATGCTTGTTTATAGTGTATAGATCGTATATACCCGGAATGTGCTTACTTATAGTTTATGTGAAGGGTGCCAAGTCATGGATGTGATCTTCTTCTTCTTCTATTCCAGATCATCACTCCATTCCTACCCGGAAATGTCCAGAACTTTGCCCTGATGAACCGTCAGCGCAGTACCCGTATAACAACCGGACTCACGGTGGAGATGTCTACTCATGGGCCACAACTCTCCTATAGTCAGTTTGACCAACTGGGCCAAGAGTCCTTCTACTGGCAGCTACCAGAGAACTACCTGGGGGATAAGGTAACCCACCATGGACAGGGGTCATCCTGAGCAGTATACAGGGACTGTGCCACCACCTCAGATAACCACAGTAACCAAAGTGAGGTATTGGTAAATGGAGACCCGTTCTTGGCTGCAGTCTTTAGCTTGTCCTCATGAGACCATGATTGGCCAATATCAATCATCATCAGCAATGATGGAGATGTTGTGCCGCTGTGCCGAGCATCATGGTGTCCATGTGTCTGGACAGGCTATGGTTAGCCGGTAATGAGCAGCTGAATTGTCTGTGTGGGTGATGAATTTGTGAACACCTTTGTATTGACTTCTATAAGAAGAGATAACCAGAATTGCTGCAGGCTATCCCCACGGTGGACCCAATAATAGTCACTTAATGGGTCTCATTGATGGTGGACAATTTTCCATATGAAATCTCCCTTCTTATCCATATTCACTAACCAAACCCCAACTCTTCTCCACAGACACGGGTTGAATCTGGTTGTTGAGACACAATATGGAAAGATCGTTTGAGAAACCGAATGTTCTGTAGTTTTATGATTAATCTGTTATGTAATTTAGTTGTTTTATGACATATTTTGCCTATATATGTTTGATCTCCATCTTCTGTGGGACTATGAATCTCCAGCATGCCCCGACAGTGTGTAGCATTATGAGATCTGTATCCTTATCATTCGATAAATGGTCATCATATGGAGGGCAGACATGTTGAGGTTGTGTCATTGGCTGGGTTTTAGGGGGCCGGGTCCGACTCCGCTCCCTGGACTGGCCATGCTATCCAAGTTGTGCCTGAGCTCCATCCATACCCAACAGTAAGAGGAGCCTCCAGACTTGGCAAACGGAACTCGCAGGGTGTAGGAACTGAAGACACAACCTGACCATTGCCGTTCGGTGCTGAGATGACAGTTAATCGGTTATTGTCTAGATTTTTCTGCCTTTAAAGGGAACCTGTCACAAAACAAGGCCATTCAAGCTGAGCATATGATGGAACATTGCAGAATCAAAGGTACCACCCAAGGTGTGGATGACCACACTGTTTCCTGCCTTCCAAACCTCCCTATTGGACACCCTAGAAATGACCAACCCGACTGACCAATAGGGATGGGAGAGGCCAAGCCAAACTTTTGCAGGAACCTATAACATCCGCTGCCTCTGTCTCCAGATCTGCGGATCAGATTGACACAAGGTATAACGGATGGTGACCACCATAGATTAGATTGTCTCGGTTTGTGACTGGTTCACTTTAAATGTAATATGTCCATTAGGTATCAGTTTGGATTGTAAATTGAATATAGAGCAGAATACGGCTCTGGCTATGATACTGGATATGAAGAAGGCTCAGTGGATCTCTTGGTAACACTGTGGTTTTCATGCTATCACTGACTGTATGTTTCTGAAAGTTTCTCCTCTCTGTTGTCTGGTTTTGAGTATTCTATCTCTTTCTGTTGCTACTCTGCCCTGCAGCGGGAGACGTACTTTGCACGGATGCGTCGGGCCCATAAGGTAGTGTGTGGATTGGATGGATGTGCGGTGATGGCTTCTTAATTGTAGTGACTGCTTAACAATATGCCCTAACATTGTGGCTTCTGTGGTATTGTTACTAAATCCATTTATAGTTTGGTTTGATGTAACTCTCGCCAGCTCTCCATCGTTTATTGTGGCTAAAGATGGCCGTCTTTATAATGGACACTTCTAAATAAGAGTGCTTTGCCTGGCCAAAATACTTGTGCAGAGAGCCTTGTTAGAATTCCGTCCAACATTTTATTGGTGTCACAGGACGGGGCGAGGCTGGGGCTTGTGGTATGTAGAGTCCCGTGTCCCTAAAAACTCCAATCATAGTGAATTCATATGAATCTGGGAGAGCGCTCGAGTCTGTGGTCCTTCTAGCTGACCATGAGGTGGTCATCTTGTCCTATCAGTGCACCATGCTGAGTGCCATTGGGTGGTCATCTTGTCCTATCGGTGCAGCATGCTGAGTGCCATTAGGGGGTCGTCTGCTCTTATCAGTGCAACATTCCGAGTGCCATTAGGTGGTCCTCTTGTCCTATCAGTGCAGCATGCTGAGTGCCGTTTGGTGGTTATCGTGTCCTATCAGTGCAGCATGCTCAGTGCTATTGGGTGGTTATCATGTTTTATCAGTGCAGCATGCTGAGTGCCATTGGGTGGTTATCGTGTCCTATCAGTGCACCATGCTGAGTGCCGTTGGGTGGTTATCGTGTCCTATCAGTGCAGCATGCTCAGTGCCGTTGGGTGGTTATCGTGTCCTATCAGTGCACCATGCTCAGTGCCGTTGGGTGGTTATCGTGTCCTATCAGTGCAGCATGCTGAGTGCCGTTGGGTGGTTATCGTGTCCTATCAGTGCAGCATGCTGAGTGCCGTTGGGTGGTCCTCTTGTCCTATCAGTGCAGCATGCTCAGTGCCGTTGGGTGGTTATCGTGTCCTATCAGTGCAGCATGCTCAGTGCCATTGGGTGGTTATCGTGTCCTATCAGTGCAGCATGCTGAGTGCCGTTGGGTGGTTATCATGTCCTATCAGTGCAGCATGCTCAGTGCCGTTGGGTGGTTATCGTGTCCTATCAGTGCAGCATGCTGAGTGCCGTTGGGTGGTTATCATGTCCTATCAGTGCAGCATGCTCAGTGCCGTTGGGTGGTTATCGTGTCCTATCAGTGCACCATGCTCAGTGCCGTTGGGTGGTTATCGTGTCCTATCAGTGCACCATGCTCAGTGCCTTTGGGTGGTTATCGTGTCCTATCAGTGCAGCATGCTGAGTGCCGTTGGGTGGTCCTCTTGTCCTATCAGTGCAGCATGCTGAGTGCCATTGGGTGGTTATCGTGTCCTATCAGTGCAGCATGCTCAGTGCTGTTGGGTGGTCCTCTTGTCCTATCAGTGCACCATGCTGAGTGCCGTTGGGTGGTCCTCTTGTCCTTTCAGTGCACCATGCTGAGTGCCATTGGGTGGTTATCGTGTCCTATCAGTGCAGCATGCTGAGTGCCGTTGGGTGGTCCTCTTGTCCTATCAGTGCAGCATGCCTTTGGGTGGTCATCAGAGTGCTGATAGGAGCAGATAAACTCATTGTTCTTGTACATGCAGCTGAATGACTCCTCACTGACAGAAGAGGAAATGCGTAAGAGAGTTGCTACTGGAGACCTACAGGAGCGTTTCAGTCCTCGCTCTAGATCCCGGCGACAGGTCCAGGTACTTGATTGGCCCAATCTTTCCTTCACCATGTCCCTGCCTCATAGCCCTACAAACAAGCAGCATGACACACCAGTGTCACTGACCTTCTTCATAGTGGATATGATGTCCTACAATATATCATATAATCTCATTCTCTGTGTCCCACTTCTAATTTCTATAGTCCTTTCTCTTCTCTCCCTCCCAATATTTCCCTCTTCCTCAGTTTTCTCTTATTTTTCATTCTTGTGTCGTTTTCTTCTTGTCTGTCCTTATTTTCTCTTTCCCCGCAATTGAACTCATCTTCAGCTGGATAAGACGCAGGAAAAGGTTGACAGTGAAATCTGGAGCCTCTTGTCAAGTTTTTCTTCTAGTCGCTCCCATCAGCCCCCAACGTCTTTGCCCACCAGCAATAACAATGTGTCTGATGGAGGTTCTCCCTCGTCTTTGCACGGACCTCCAGGTCCATCGTCTGCTTCTCATCAAAGTCATCAAAAACAACCTAAAGTAAAGTTTAGGTCGGCCAGTCGTACCTTTCCACCTGTCGGTGCTCCCGGCCACTCCCCCAGGAGATCTATGAATGAGGTATTCTGCTTCCTGCCTGCCTAGCATGATCCCATTAATCTGGTGGGGGTAGATATTGTAGATATCTAAATCTTGGATAACAGAGTTCTTCCTTGGTTTTTTCTGTGTCCAGGCTGAGATTGCTTGATCTTTCACATTACAGGGTTTGTGGGTTTAACAATGTCCTTGTGTTGGGGTTTAGTCACAACCAGACACCCCCATAATGCTCCATTTCAATACCCCAAGGCTCTGAGCGGAGATTCCCCTCGGTCATCTGGTCAGGATTCCAGCAATGTCCTCTATTCTCGAACGCCAGGATTAAAAGGGGCTGAGAAGGTATTTACAGAGCTTGGTGTGCGTTCATTGCATGAGGTCTGCATGTCATATGGAGTTCATCTACGACAGGACAACGGCATGTAGAATTCTGGCCTTGCAGTGCCGGGGTCCTGCTTTATTATTTACCATCACTGATGCTTTCTGCATAGAGTTTTCCTCCTAGGTTTGTATTGGGCAAAGACAATAAGTACCTTGGGCAGTCCAAGGTGCGAATGGGGACACATTCTTCACCTATCTATTTAGAAAGGATGAAGTAAAAGCGCCTTTATTGGCTACAGCTGGTTTGTATTTGACTCTGTGATGTAGTCATTTTTTTTTTTTCTGTTTGGCAAAGCTGGTTTGCTGCATGTTTCTCTTTCTTAATTCTTCTGCATTCGTCTTTTTATTGCCTCCTCTTTTCATAGTTCACACTGGTCTACAAGGGCTTCACCCTGATCCCTGAAGGGGTTTTCTACTGGTCCTTGCCTAAAGATTTCCTTGGGGATAAGGTAATGGAATACAAGACACTAAAGTCTAATTGATGTCTTCAAGAGGTTTCCATGGCTTTGACTGGTAAACTAGTCCTAAACTATAGGTGAACTGGCCCTCAGCCATTGGGAGACTGGCCCATGCCCATTGGGGAACTGGTCCTTACTCATTGGTGAACTGATCCTTACTCACTAGAAGTAAACCGGCCCAAACTGGTAAAGTGGTCCTAAGCCATAAGTGGATTGATCCTCCGCTGTTGGTCCTCTCTCATTGGTGGACTGGTCCTCACCAATGAGTGAACTGGTTGCTCCTATAGATACTTTGTCTGGTAGCCGTTCTTTCCTGGTCAGTTCCACAGCGCCATTTGTAATATATCCAGTTAGAATTCTCTTCTTCTGTCCAGATAACAAAATACTGAAATAATCAGCTAGGATTTGACTGAAGTACGTGGAGATAGTATACAGCATATACAGCTGTAATCACAGAGATACCTTATAGTATACAGAAAGTCACAATAGACAAAGTATTATCTCTTCTATAGATGTGTATTTGTTATTGTAGAGTTCAGGTACAAGTCAGTCCAATGTAGTGGATGGCGGCACTACCAAGAAGAAGTTCAGACCATGTCCCCCCAGACAATGGATGTACAGAGAAGGGTGAGGCACTTCAGAACACCCAGGGCCATGCAGTATCAGTTCAAAAGGTGGGCCCAAAAACCTGCCGAGGAGGGCTGGCTGTACTGCCTCACTGCAGACACTGATCCTCCTGTTCCTCCCCCTGCAGTGCTGCCAGCTTCTTCTCCCCTCCCTCCCGCTGGCTGCACTGCAGGGGGATCATTTCTAGGATCTCTGCCCCAATCCCCCCACTGTCCAGGCCCCGAGTGTGCCCCTTTCCCCCCGCAGCGCCGCCAGCTTCCCTCCTCTCCCGCTGCCTACTGCGGGCGCACAGGGGTTTTGATTTAGGGTGGAGGAAAGGGATGGTAAATATGTCATGTTTACCATCCCCTTCTATTCCTGAATGAACATAGTGAGTGATCGGCACTGACTGCTCCTGTGTCTATTCACCGCTGAAGCATAGTAAACTGTGCATTCATAAATGGGTTTCCTATGCTTTGGTTTGTGAATGAACAGGAAGCCTCTGAGTGCTTCCTATTCATTCATCAGTGCAGCTGAGGCTGTAGAGAAAGCGACCGATGAATCTCTGTCCTCCGTCCATTTCTCTGTCTCCAATGTGAGACGTCAGGGGTCTGCTTAGACCCCTGGTATTTTACCAAAGCCCCCCAAAAAGGGCAGTAAAAATGTAAAATAAATAAATAAAAATATATAATTCTAAAAAATAAATTAAGAACTCGTTTACATGAGCTTTGCTCTCTGTAACTTCTGCCATGGCTGTGAAGCACAACATCACGGCCATGGCATGTCTACACCCCTAGCCACTGCCTCTGTTGCCAAAGGTGGTAGCGGTTGGTGGGCCGTAAAAGTGCAGCTCAACTATAGGGGTTTTCCTCCTCAACCTGGCTGGAGTGGGGGGTCCCGGGGCCCTTGTCATGCAGCAGCAACAGCCCTGAATAAACCTGACTGCACGCTCTACCCCCTCCCAGGGAAGCCAGGTACCTGCCCATTGGCTCATACAAATCTGGTACCTGCCCATTAGCTCATACAAATCTGGTGCCTGCCCATTGGCTCATACAAATCTGGTACCTGCCCATTAGCTCATACAATCTGGTACCTGCCCATTGGCTCATACAAATCTGGTACCTGCCCATTGGCTCATACAAATCTGGTGCTTGCCCATTGGCCCATACAAATCTGGTGCCTGCACATTGGCTCATACAAATCTGGTGCTTGCCCATTGGCTCATACAAATCTGGTACCTGCCCATTGGCTCATACAAATCTGGTACCTGCCCATTGGCTCATACAAATCTGGTGCTTGCCCATTGGCCCATACAAATCTGGTGCCTGCACATTGGCTCATACAAATCTGGTACCTGCCCATTAGCTCATACAAATCTGGTACCTGCCTATTGGCTTATACAAATCTGGTACCTGCCCATTGGCTCATACAAATCTGGTACCTGCCCATTGGCTTATACAAATCTGGTACCTGCCCATTGGCCCATACAAATCTTGCGCCTGCTCATTGGCTCATACAAATCTGGTACCTGCCCATTGGCTCATACAAATCTGGTACCTGCCCATTGGCCCATACAAATCTGGTACCCTCCCCATTGGCCCATACAAATCTTGTGCCTGCTTATTGGCTCATACAAATCTGGTACCTGCCCATTGGCTCATACAAATCTGGTACCTGCCCATTGGCTCATACAAATCTGGTACCTGCCCATTGGCTCATACGAATCTGGTACCTGCCCATTGGCCCATACAAATCTTGCACCTGCTCATTGGCTCATACAAATCTGGTACCTGCCCATTGGCTCATACAAATCTGGTACCTGCCCATTGGCTCATACAAATCTGGTACCTGCCCATTGGCTCATACAAATCTGGTACCTGCCCATTGGCCCATACAAATCTTACGCCTGCTTATTGGCTCATTCAAATCTGGTACCTGCCCATTGGCTCATACAAATCTGGTGCCTGCCCATTCTATTCTCTCTTCTTATAGGCACCTACTTGCTGCCTACATTCATGTCATGTCCCGCCATTACATCCGCCTTTCTGGAGTCTCCCTGCCGAATGTTCATGCCTCTGAAAGCTGCTTCTCTGCTATTGCAGCCTCAATGTATATAAATATAATATCTGTACACACCAACATAGACAGTGATTTATGGCTTTATCTGGAAGGGTATGCTGGTGCTTGTAGTTCCACAGCAGAAGGTTGTATCCAGAGGTTCTGTAAGTTTGCTCATAATCTTTCACAGATAATGATGTTATTTTCATATTTCAGGTGGCGTCATATGGTGGCACGCTGCGCTACACGCTCAGTTACACGGCCGGAATTCGTGGCTCTCCGCTGCCTGATGCAGATGTTCAGATCACGGTATGATAAGCCTGCGATCCGTGGCGGGTGTGAGATATGTGTCCACCCTAAGGGTGACAGTAACTGGTATTCATACCAAAGACTGAGCGCAATGATGGCTTTCTATACATGTTCAGGGTGGATTTTCCTTTGAAGAGTTTTGTCCCTTTCTTAAAATGATAGAATTGCTTATTTTGCACCAACCTCACCAGATATAAATGATCCTAAAAATAAGTCGCCATTAGTAGAGAGTACATCCAACCGTAAATCGGGTTATGTAATAGTCTGCCAATCTGGGGCTGGTTCTGCCTGTGGAGGGATGTCCTCAGAAAGCCTCATGATAAATTAGCACCATTGTGGTTGTCCACATTTCTCCGGGTGGGGAAGGTTCATCTCAATGGAGACCCAACTAAATATTAAACAACGTTCCTTCTGCCCGGCAGGGTAATGACATCACGCTGGTTGCCTACCAGACTGAGCTGCGTCCACGTGAGATCAAGACCTTTGAGATCGCCTTCCGAGAGGTGAGGGACTTGGTTTCTCTGTGGTTTATCCCAGGCATGAAGGAAATCCAAGGAGTCCACATGTTCCCCGCGTTGTCCTCTAACATTTCTCTATCATCTCCCATCAGAGTCAGTGGAAGCGTCCGGATGGGCAGCAGGCTACCCGCGAACATCTGATGATGGCTCTGGCTGATCTTGATGAAGTTCTTATCCGAGCCTCGTATTCCACAGACATGTTATCCTCCAGTATCACTGGTGTAATCCTGGAGACTGCTGGACCAGCTTACACCAGACTGCCGCAGGCTTTGGAGGTGGAGGAATGCCGCTGTCCTCTTGGATACAAAGGGTTGTCCTGCCAGGTGAGATGGGTTGGGTTTGGTCTGAATGTTTCCTGAATGTTTTGTACATTTTAGTCCTTTTTGTCTCTCATTGGCAGTGCCCGGCTGCCATCTATACTGTTATATTTTACTATATATACCAATCATCTATGCTATAGTTGGAAATTTTCCATTAATAAATGTTCCTTCTTGTGTCTTGAGGGTCCTCACTTCCATCCCAACATTCTGAGAGATTCCTTGTCCTGTATTTACCCATCTTCCCAAATGACCACAAGGACCAGTGAAAGATAATCATCTATACTGCCAAGTACTGGTACCTATGGCCTCCTGCTGGTAGCTGGCACTAGGCCATGCCATGTCCACACATTCCGAACTCTGGTATAAATTGCCTGTCTCCGCTGACCTCTTATCCATCACTCCAGGACAGGGTTTATCAACCACTATTCCAATGAACTCTAGGGTTCCTCTAGAGCAGAGGCCTCCAAATTTTCTAAACATGGGGTCAGTTTACTGTCCTTCAGGCCTTAAGGCGCCTGATTGTGGCCAGTGGGAGTAGAAACATCTCCGGCATCAGCGTTAGTAAATTATGTCCCACCATTGATTTCAGAGGGAGGAATAGTGCCCCATGATTGCTGTCAGTTAGAGAGATAGTGCCCCATTGATAGTGTCAGTGCGAGGAATAATGCCGTATCATTAGTGTCAGTGGGAAGAATAGTGCCCCATTGATGGTATCAGTGCGAGGATTAGTGCCCCATCATTGGTGTCAGTAAGAGAAATAGTGCCTCATCGATGGTGTCACTGGGAGGAATGGTGCCCCATCATTGATTTCTCAGGGAAAAATAGTGTCCCAATATTGGTGTCAGTTAGAGAAAACGTGCCCCATCATTGAGGTCAGTTAGAGGGCTAGTGCCCTATCATTGGTGTTAGAGGGATATTTTTCCATCATTGAGGTCAGTTCGAGGGATAGTGCCCCATCAATGGTGTCAGAGGGGTAGTTCCCCATCATTGATGTCAGTTAGAGGGATAATGCCCCTATAATATTGTCAGTGGGAAAAGTAGTGGGAAAAATTTAGACAGGATCCAATTAACCTACCAGGTTGTCTTTGGAGTGTGGGAGGAAACCCACGCAGGCACAGGGAAAACATGCAAACTCCAGGCAGGTAGTATTGTAGGTTAGGATTCGAACCAGCGACCCTTCTTACTGCTAGGTGAAAGTGCCAACCACTCCACCACTGTGCCACCCAATAGCCCCATCATTGGTGTCAGTGGGAGAAATGGTGCCCCATCATTGGTGTCAGTGGGAGAAATGGTGCCCCATCATTGGTGTCCATTGAAGGAATAGTGCAACAAGAGCCAAATAAAAGCAAACAAAGAGCCATATCCGGCCCCTGGGCCATAGTTTGGAGACCACTGCTCTGGAGGTTGCTAGGGTCTTCATTGAGCAATTTCTGTCTCTCAGATAAGTTCCCACTGACACCATTAATCTTTTTAGCTATCTGTAAGGGGGTAATTCTTTCCAATGACCACAAGTGTAAGGACCATTCCTCCCACTGACCATCACACTAATGTAGAGTTGTAGATAAAGTAATTTTTAGCAGGGGTTCCCTGACATCGGAAAGTTATTTCCGGGGTTCCTCTGTGTAGATGAGGTTGAGTGAGGTTGCTCCAGGATGTTCATTTCCCTCTTTTCTCCGATTTTAGTGACTCTTGATTGATGGTCATTGGGTTTTCACCTGTTGGTATGCCTATGGTAATATTTCCTAGTGGGGTAACCACTTTCTCTCTGTGATAGGACTGCGCCCCTGGATACACTCGTACCGGAGGAGGTCTGTACCTTGGACACTGTGAGCCCTGTGACTGCAATGGTCACTCCGAGACGTGTCACCCGGAGACCGGCGCCTGTACGGTGAGTGTGTAACGCAATCGATTATCGTAGTCTCCAGACTCTGGAGTGCCCAGACTTTATTATCTCATAGCTGCTCCCGGTGTTTGTTGTGTCTCCACCAAACGTTGTGCACACAATAGAAATACTCAGATCCAAGGTCTCCCGAACACACAAAACCTCATTCATTAAAATCTCTGAGATTAGAAACGTCTGTATTCTTCACAGCGGCCAATCAGACTCCACCTTTATCCTGTGGTTGTAGTTATTTGTCAGCCGCTATGACCCCCCCATTCAGTTCATGTTCCACCTACACGGTATTCCCGGGCCAGTCCCACTTTGCTCCATTGTAAAGTATGAAATGTTTCTACCAGTTTGATGTTTCCTGTGACTTTAGAACTGTTTACATAACACGGCCGGCGAGTTCTGCGACAAGTGCGAGCCCGGCTTCTACGGCGACGCCACGGCCGGAACTCCTGAGGACTGCCAACCTTGTGCGTGCCCACTGACCGACCCGGAGAACCAGTAAGTGTCCTCTATATACGGCAGAGACTTACCCGTTCTCTCTGCCCCCTTGTCTCTGTGTGGATAAAATCTTTTCTCTCTATATCCCAATAAAAAAAATCTATAGAAATAAATAAAAACAAAGCATAATGCACAGAATAACGGCCACCTAAAGACAGCTGTCCTACCTGTACCTAGAACCTCCTCCACTGAAACCCCCAAATACCCCCAGGGGAATGACATGTACACCCTCCCACAATGCACAGCTTAGATCCGATCATGTGGGAGGAGGAGGACTTTTTTTAGAAGTTTCTAGATATTCCAGTGACGGATCCTGCTGGTGGGTAGTCAGGCAAAAACAGGGGAAGACCTCTTTATGGTGGAGGAAAGGGGGCTGTCCTGCAGTTAGGGAATGAAACAGGACCAGAGGAAGACCCCGTAAGGTACCTTCTGGTGGGGAGGTAGGGCACCTTGTTGGTGGGGAGTGGGGCAGAGACAGAAGAAGACCCCTTTACAGTACTTTCTGGTGGGGAAGGTGGGGTATCCTGCTGGTGGGGGGTGAGGCTGAGACAGAAGACCCCTTTACAGTACCTTCTGGTGGAGGAGGTAGGGTATCCTGCTAGTAGAGGGTGAGGCAGAGACAGGAGAAGACCCCTTTACAGTACTTTCTGTTGGGGGAGATGGGGTATCCTGCTGGTGGGGGTGAGGCTGAGACAGAAGACCCCTTTACAGTACCTTCTGGTGGAGGAGGTAGGGTATCCTGCTAGTAGAGGGTGAGGCAGAGACAGGAGAAGACCCCTTTACAGTACTTTCTGGTGGGGGAGATGGGGTATCCTGCTGGTGGGGGTGAGGCCGAGACAGAAGAAGACCCCTTTACGGTACCTTCTGGTGGAGGAGGTGGGGTATCCTACTGGGTGGGGAGCAAGGAAGAGCCAGGAGCAGACCATATGTGATACCTTCTAGTGGGGGGTGAGGCAGAGAAAGGGGAAGACCCAATATGATACCTTCTTAAAAGAGTGGTGAGGTATTCTACTGGGGGGGGGGGGGGCAGAGGCAGGAGAAGACACCATTACGGTACCTTCCATTGAGTGCCATGCTCAGTTTGATTTTTTTTTCATACACATTCATATTATGTGGTTTAAAAAGAATAATGTAAAATAATGATTGTGGTCTGGACATAATGAACTCAGTCTTTGCTGCCATATAATTCAATACTCATATCTTGATTTCCCCGTGATTTTTTTTTAGGTTTTCTAAGACGTGTGAGACAGTGGGTACAGGTGGGTACCGCTGCACGGCCTGCCCTCCAGGGTACACGGGACAGTACTGTGAGAGGTAAGTGTTATTCACTTCTTGTCATGGTGTTATCAGTCACTAATTGGAAGGCTTGTTGTGTCCTGAGGTAGGTAATTCAGGTTACCTCCGGGTGTTGGTCTCAGATAGGACATATCTAGAATAATCCATAAATGAAGCCTCATACTTTGTTCCTAGTATGGATGTTTCTAGATTCAGTAACAATGTAAATTCAGTAATGATCCTCTACACACTATATATCATTAGTTGGATAGGAAAGTATCAGAATGGCAGAAATGGTAGAACTGGAATCTCCAGGGCAGGGGGCCGTTCCTTCTGGGTTACGGTTGGATATGTATTCCAGGTGGGGGTTTGTGTCACATCGGTGTTCCTGGGACAGCTCTAGGAATGGATATATAGGATATCTCAGTATGGATGTTTGTCTCACACTTTGTGTCCTTTGTCCCCCCCTTCCTAACAGATGTTCTCCTGGCTACACGGGGAGCCCCAACATCCGAGGACAGAAATGTCTCCCTGATGGTCAGTTCCCATCATTTTCCTTCATGATTGTTATACTGAACGTGACCCTGGAAGATCTGAAATGCGATTCCTGTGTACCGTGTGATGGGTGACACCCCCCCCCCCCCCCATCTGTCTTTCAGATCGAAGATCTCCCTTTATTGTCAGAATTTATCCCGACAAAAAGACGGCCTCAGCGGGTGAGAAGGTGACCCTGCGCTGTCAGGGCAGTGGAGATCCTCCTTACTACTACTTCTGGACACGTGAAGATGGGCGACCCATTCCCAGCAACTCCCAACTAATAGACAGAGGTAGGAGACTGCCGGTGTCCCCGAGCACCCAGTAAAACTGTCCCCCCATTGAAATTAGATATAAAAGCTCTTTATGGTACCTGACTGATGTCTCCTTTCAGCCAAGGCCAGGAATGTGAGAGGAAAGGAAAATGGCAGCACATGGGTCAGTTTGTAACTAGCAAAGGAAGTGTATATGGGGACAGCCCATTCCTTGGGTACAAAACAATCCTGGTAGGCAGACACGTCACAATATACAGCAACAGGATCCGTTTTTTTAAACCTTCCACGCGGTTGGCCAGAGAGGGATCACTTTGGCACAGCTGTCTAGAGAGAGATCACTTTTAGGGAGTTGGTCAGAGAGGGATTACGTTGACTCAGTTGAACAGAGAAAGATCACTTTGTCTCGGCTGGCCAGAGAAGGATAACTTTAACTTAGTTGGCCAGAGAGGGATCACTTTAAGTCAGTTGGCCAGAGAGGTATCAGTTTGACGCAGTTGACCAGAGAAGGATAACATTGACTCAGTTGACTAGAGAAGGATCACATTGACTCAGTTCGCCAGTGAAGGATCACTTTAAGTCAGTTGGCCTGAGAGGTATCAGTTTGACGCAGTTGGCCAGAGAAGGATAACCTTGAATCAGTTGGCCAGAGAGGGATAACTTTGATGCAGTTGTCCAGAGAGGGATCACTTTGATGCAGTTGTCCAGAGAGGGATCACTTTGATATAGTTGGCCAGAGAGGGATCACTTTGATATAGTTGGCCAGAGAGGGATCACTTTGATGCAGTTGTCCAGAGAGGGATCACTTTGATATAGTTGGCCAGAGAGGGATCACTTTGATGTAGTTGGCCAGAGAGGGATCACTTTAATGCAGTTGTCCAGAGAGGGATAACTTTGATGTAGTTGGCCAGAGAGGGATCACTTTGATATAGTTGGCCAGAGAAGGATCACTTTGACTCAGTTGGCCAGAGAGGGATTGCTTTGATGCAGTTGGCCAGCTTGAACATTTATTGCAACATATGTGAACTAAGAATCCCTGTATTTATGTAAAAGTTTGCTAGGATTAGGTAAGAGTGTATAGCAGAGTGCAGATAGTTCAGTGTCTTCAGTGATTTAGATGGCCTCTACATTTAGTGAGATCAGAGGTGTCCCATGCAGACATTTGAAATGTAGTTGGGTGGCCATTGTGTGTTGCTATCAGCAGGATGGGGACTTGCACAGTGCTGAAATACGAGGCTGCAGAGAGTCTGGAGTGTGCGCACCATGTGATGTTTGAAGATCATCTACTGAATCCGTTAATCTGTGTGTTTCTCTGGTCCTATTTCAGGAGAAAGCTTACATTTCCCCAGCGTTCAGCCTTCTGATTCCGGCGTCTATATCTGTACCTGCCGCAACTACCAATTCGCCAACACCAGCCGGGCGGAGATCATTGTACAAGGTGAATGTTCTCAGGGTGACTGTGTTTGGGTGAACTGTTGTAGAGGAGAGAGTAATGAGAACAGGCCTGCACGCCTATAGAGAGAGGAGGAACCAGGAGGAATACAATCCATGTAACACCAGAAGAAGGAATGGGGTCATACCCAATCCACATCATCTGCATACATCACCTGGATTCTTCAAGTGGAACTCCAATCCCTAGTTTTCTTTGTCTTAGCTGGAGTGGGGAAAGGTTAGAAGCTCTGTTGGCTGTGTGTCCCTGCTGGGGAGATTTCCTGCCATTTCCTCTCCGAGGTACAACAGATGGCAATAGAAATCTCAGCAAGAACAGCAATATAAACCTGACTTATGCCTCACCCCACCCCCGCTTCATTCAAAACATTTTGGGTGAAGGTCTACAATTACTTGTAGACAGGGAAGGGGACCTTTGCTGTGTGTTAACTGAGAAGAGTAAGTAGACCTAGTACAGTACAGATGGCTGCCGAGTCATATATACTGTATACAAGGTGTTCAAGGTGATCGATGTGCAGCAGTTTGCTATAATATATGCACATTGGGTTATTGGGTGCCTCAGTCCTAGTAATCTTTTGGTTTGCTGTATTTTTGGGGATCTGAGGACTGAACACCTATAGAAGTCCTTTTACCCCAGAGGAACCCTTGAAATATTTTTCCATAAATAGTAATCATCCGATGCGTCATAAGCGAGATGCCTCCATCCCTAAATACAATACATTGGTCATGGGACTTTATATGAGGCAAATCACAATAGTAGATATAATAGTATATTTATTGCATGATAACAAATTCCATATTTCAATGATTTGAGTAAAATTCCAAACATATACAAAATAAAAACCTAAAAAGCTGATAAATAATAAATAAGATGTAACAATCTAAATTCATAATTTTCCCAGTATCCGCATACATAATGTTATGGAAATACATGATAATCTAGCATATGATGACCAAAAAGATTCTTGACATCCTAAAACTCTACGCGTTTCATGGATCCCTGTCCACTCCATCAGGAGTAGATGCAAGAGATTATCTAAAAAGATAAAAAAAATGCCAGAATAATAATATCTTATTGTAAGTGAATAACTCACCAAAAAAGGGGGAGAGGGAGATAAGAAGAAAGGGGATTCAATTGGGCATATAGACTCATTAATTACAGGTCAGTTTACAAAGATTATCCCAGCAGCCATGGAGCGGGGGATGCAAAGGGAACATCTTTCCCGGGGACTGTGGAAGAGTAGCCCAACCAGGGCATAAGACAAATGGAGAGCGGACCCGGTTTCCATGACCAATGAATTGTAAAAATCGATAATGGCACCTCTAGCTAGTATTGGTCTGTAAAAACTATATATATATATATATTGGGTATATGACTTCTAAATACACATGATACAAATTATATGTTACCAAAAAAGCGGCAAAAAAGGTGAGGAAAGGGACTGTGCTTATAGAGAATTGTATCCTTTCTCTTTAAGCACAGTCCCCTTCCTCACCTTTTTTTGCCGCTTTTTGGTCACATATACTTTGTATCATGTGTCACAAGTGGGGTTGTCTCCAGAGCTGTGCAGACACCATCAGTCAGGCCACAGCTCAAGGAGCCCCTTAGCAACCTCTGGAGGAGACCTGGAGTTCCAAGGAACCCTGATTGGCAAAGGCTTCCCTATAGTGACATCCAGAACCCTCTTTTTGCTTCCGTTGCCTATATTTTATGATTGAACATTTTGACGCTGATTTGTCTCGTTTTTTGGGGCTGTGCTCGATATGTGCAAAGAGAAATCACACAAATACTTAAAAGTATAACATTTATTAAAAATAATGACAGATACAGATAAAGAAAATTTAACAAGAATACTTAACTAAAGATGCTGTTTGGCCACGGAGTCCCCCATAAAGGCGTGGCCAGGTAAGCAGACCAAACGCTTGCGTGATATATATGATGCAGCGCTGGAGACAGGACTCAAATCTTACCAGTTTTGGCTGTGGTAATATAGAACTTGAATATAAGGAAAAGACCACCTCTGACTAACTCCCCTTGTAAGCAACAATATGACCTTCTAAGGAGGCACATTCCCGAGGGAGAGAGGGCTGACTTGTCCATAAAGTCAGCTAAACGTTACCAGAATAACCAAGATATTAGAAGCTTTATTAGATATTTATGAGGCCAACCTTAATAAGGGAAATGAAATAAGCAATATCCCTATCAAGCACATAGGACAGTGAAGAGTTGAGTGGTGGGCCCTGATTGTGTTGTATGAAGGTTTATCCTTGTATATAATTTGTGTAAATTGGAGTCTGTGGAATGTTCCCGAATGATGTCATAAATATATGAATGGTAACTTATACAGAGAAATGTCAGTCGTATATCTAACCCATACTTTGTATTACGCTGCCATCTCCCAGGACTCTCCTCTACCTGCAGGATATTGAGGTTTGTCCGATTTCCATCTCCAGTATCCAACAAACTGCTCTGTTACATTGTATCCCCTTTATATGTATTCTGTATCCCCCAAACCCTGACCCCCCCCCCCCCCCCCATTATCTCTCCACTGTCATGTCTCAGCCATTCTTTCCATATAATCCCCTCCAGATCAGCAGAACCCAGGTAGACTCCCTGAGAGCCCCACCCTGCCTGGAGCTGTAATGGGTAGTGAACTCTGTGGTTGTTGGGATCTGTGGATCTGAAATGTGGAAATATTCTCATTCTTACAGCAGGCTCCCACACCAGACCCATCACTGTCACCGTGGAGGAGCAGCGGGTTCAGAGCGTACGCCAGGGATCTGACGTCACCTTCATATGCACTGCAAAGAGTGTGGTGAGTGTGATGGGGCGCATTGAACGTTTAGTTTAACCGCTTAGTTTCCGGCAGGTTTAACCCATTCCTGGCCAGGGTAGGTTTAACATTTTGTAGATGTGAGCATGTGTCAAATTTTCCTCCCTTTTTTCTTTTTCAGCATTTTATTGATAAAATGTACCAAACACAGGACAACGCAATTATATTGGCCAGGGTGATGGGGGGGGGGGGGGGAAAGTGCCACATAATGGATCAGGATTAGACAATTCAGTGTATGATGCTGCGGATCCTATAAAGGCTTTTTATAGTGCCCAGTGCAAAGCCCATACCTTCCAGCAGGGGTCCTGGGGAAGAGCTCAGGCTCTATATATTTCACAGCTTGGAAGGCCATGTCTATTAATCCCAGGGGGCGGGGCGGGGGGGCTCAGGGGGGGTCTCACTTTGGCTTTTTTCTTAATTAGCTTTAATATGACCAAGAGCCTGTGATCACATGACCAATAACCACCCTGATTGGCTCCAGCCATCACTGTGAGCGTCAGCTTTCTAGCTTGACTCAGTTTCAGTTGTCCAGTTAGGAGGCCCCATCCAAATAATCAGCAACTAATATATCTGACCTACCAAAGAAGCGCGGTGCTGGGGGGGGGGGGATTCATAAGAGGCCTGAAGCTAGAGATCATAGGCCAGAGACGAGAGGCTAGAAATTAGAGGCCAGAGCCTAGGGATCAGAGGTGAGAGGCTAAGATCAGAGGCTAGAAATTAGAGGCCAGAGGTAAAAGGCTGAGATCAAGGGTCAGAGACGAGAGGCTGAGATCAAAGGCTAGAGACCCATCTGTAGGTATCTGTGGCCTTTCCTGTAAATCTTGTGTTATCCATAACCAACCATTGTTCTCCTCTCTCTCCTCCAGTCTCCGGCCTACACGTTGGTTTGGACCCGTCAGAATAATGGGAAGCTCCCAGAGAGAGCGATGGACTTTAACGGGATCCTGACCATCCGTAATGCACAGCCTGAGGATGCCGGGATTTACATCTGCACCGGCTCCAACATGTTCGACATGGACGAGGGCAATGCGACACTCCATGTTCAAGGTTGGTGAAAGAGTCACCATTAGACCCCTCCATCCTCCACCTCACTTGCATGGTGCTAAATCTCCTCCAGTCTCCTACCTGCTTGCATGTCCAGTAGCTGATCTCCCCAGCGTGCACGTCTCTCGTTGGCTTTCCTTGGCTTCTAGGCTTTGGCTGGCACCATTTTCTGTGGAAGTTCCCCCCGGTCGTGTGCCGTAACACCAAAGATATGTTTGCATGCTGGAATGCCCTCCTCCATGACTTCTGTCTGTCTCTTCACCCTTCAACTTATCTAATCAGGACTCTCCATTAATCTGATTGGACGCTTATGCTGCCTGGGCCCGCACCACCTGTGATATCATATGATTTCAGACAGCCAATAAAAACCACTCGGCTTTCCACCGCTAGCAGATCCCTCCCTCTCCATCACACACTTGCCTTCATTGCTTTTGTGCACTCAGCTTCTGCCTACTTATTTCAATTATGGAAGCCGCCATCCCCCGATCAGTGATCACCAATGTGCTTTTCTTTAATATCTCTTACATGCAAAATGTTGTCTATGATTTTCAATAAATGAGAACTGAACACCAACTGTCCATGTGCTAAGTGGCAGCTTCTGATCAATACACAGCTTTGTGTAACTCCTCATGCCAGATATAGAAAGTGAGGGGGGACAGATAGCGAATCCAGGAACCAGTCACACCTAGGAGCCATTAGTTTTTTGTTTTTTTTGTTTTTTTTAATATAGAAGTCATGGGATGTGTTCTCCATTAGACTGCAGTAGAAGAGTATGGCCTGAATGTTGACCCACCACTAGTATTAGATTGCAGTAGAAGATTATTGCCTGAGCGTTGGTCCACCACTAGTATTAGATTGCAGTAGAAGAGTATGGCCTGAGCATTGGTCCACCACTAGTATTAGACTGCAGTAGAAGAGTATTGCCTGAGCGTTGGTCCACCACTAGTATTAGGCTGCAGTAGAAGAATATGGCGTGAGCATTGGTCCACCACTAGTATTAGACTGCAGTAGAAGAGTATGGCCTGAGCGTTGGTCCAGCACTAGCATTAGACTGCAGTAGAAGAGTATGGCCTGAATGTTGACCCACCACTAGTATTAGATTGCAGTAGAAGAGTATGGCCTGAACATTGGTCCACCACTAGTATTAGACTGCAGTAGAAGAGTATTGCCTGAGCATTGGTCCACCACTAGTATTAGACTGCAGTAGAAGAGTATGGCCTGAGCATTGGTCCACCACTAGTATTAGACTGCAGTAGAAGAGTATGGCCTGAGCATTGGTCCACCACTAGTATTAGACTGCAGTAGAAGAGTATGGCCTGAGCGTTGGTCCACCATTGGTAATAGGCGATGAAGGGCCATTACATTACTGTAGAATCCTTTGTAGGACTAAAAGTGGTAGTGCCATTCCGACAACACACAAGATCCGAAAATTGTGTGAAATATTCTGATTCTGAATGGTAGATCTCCTTCTCCTGCCATATAGGTCAATGTTCTCATGGGAGGATAAGCCAAGCACACCTGTCCTCTCGCCTTCCCTCTGTAGAGTAATCGTACCCAATTCTGTCTGTTCAGGACTGGGCTTTTCTCTCTGCATAAAAACAATATAAATAGCATAGTTTTTCAGACTGTAACCTTTACATTTCAATAGTCCTATATCTGATAACTCGAAGACTTTGGAAAACAATGGCAGAAGATACATTGGTCCTATTATATGTGACCTCTTCTGTATCTGCTGAACAGGGGCAAAGGTCACCTCCATTACTGAGAGATGAAGATGAGAAACAAGTTTAGAATAGATTGTCTATTTGTAATGTGGCTACTTCAAGAGCGTTCCTTTATATGTAAATGGAGAGCTGTAATATCCCAACCATAAGAGGCAATTTATTGGTGAGAACTTGTCTCTGTGGTTTTCTGTGCTATAAATGCAGGAGGTCAGTCCAGTGTTTCCCCATGTTGGCACGCAGTGTATTCCTGGACAATCTTCTAACTACAATGACATTGTTTTATTTTTACGATGGTGGGTTGCAAAGTTAGGTTTAAATAGACATGTCCCTCAGGTTTAACCAGTAAGTTCAACTCAATACGAGTGTTCTGTTCGCTGTCTAGGCATCAAGCTATGTCCACCTTGCAGGCGTCGTGTTATGTCCACCTTGCAGGCCTGGTGCTATGTCCACCTCGCTGGCGTCATGCTATGTCCACCTCGCTGGCGTCATGCTATGTCCACCTTGCAGGCGTCTTGCTTTGTCCACCTCGCAGGCATGGTGCTATCTCCACGTCACAGGCGTCATACTATGTTCCCTGCCCAGCACCGCGTCCACTATATAAATTTTATGTTGTCTGCTCTGTCTAGGTTGTATTCTGGTGTTTACAGTTCTCCTGACTTAGTCGGTTTCTCCTCTTTCTGACTTGGTGATGGTCTCTTGTACTTTCAGCCATTGTGTAAAAGCTCCACATTCTCAGGAACTCAAATTGGTTGTGTACTGTGGTGTCATAAAGACCTCCATTGTAAGGTTACATTGAAGGTGTGGATGGACTTGGTCTGTGTCATGTTGTATCAGGCGGGTTTGTTAGGATGGTTTTGGCCTGCGTCATGTTGTATCTGGGGGCTAGGGAGGATGGCATGGGTCTGTGTCATGTTGTATCAGGCGGGTTGGTGTGGATGGACTTGGTCTGTGTCATGTTGTATTGGGCAGGCTAGTGAGGATGGTCTTGGCCTGTGTCATGTGTTATCAGATGGGTTGGTGAGGATGGCCTTGGCTTGTGTCATGTTGTATCAGGCAGGTTGGTAAGGATGGTGTTGGCCTGTGTCATGTTATATCAGGCTGGTTGGTGAGAATGACCTTGGCCTGTGTCATGTTGTATCAAGCAGGTTGGTGAGGATGGTGTTGGCCTGTGTCATGCTGTATCAGGCAGGTTGATGGGGATGGTCTTGGCCTGTGTCATGTTGTTTTAGGCAGGTTGGTGAGAATGGTCTTGACCTGTGTTATACGTTATCAGGTGGGTTGGTGGTGAGGATGGCCTTGACCTGTGTCATTTTCAGGCAGGTTGGTGAAGATGGTGTTGGCCTGTGTCATGTTGTATCAGACAGGTTGGTGAGGATGGTGTTGGCCTGTGTCATGTTGTATCAGACGGGTTAGTGCGGATGAACTTGGCCTGTGTCATGTTGTATCAGAAGGGTTGGTGAGGATGGACTTGGCCTGTGTCATGTTGTATCAGGTGGGTTGGTGAGGGTGGCCTTGGCCTGTGTCATGTTGTATCAGGCGGGTTGGTGAGGATGAACTCGGCCTGTGTCATGTTGTATCAGAAGGGTTGGTGAGGATGGACTTGGCCTGTGTCATGTTGTATCAGGTGGGTTGGTGAGGGTGGCCTTGGCCTGTGTCATGTTGTATCAGGCGGGTTGATGAGGATGGACTTGGCCTGTGTCATGTTGTATCAGAAGGGTTGGTGAGGATGGACTTGGCCTGTGTCATGTTGTATCAGGAGGGTTGGTGAGGATGGCCTTGGCCTTTGTCATGTTGTATCAGGCGGGTTGGTGAGGATGGACTCAGCCTGTGTCATGTTGTATCAGAAGGGTTGATGAGGATGGACTTGGCCTGTATCATGTTGTATCAGGAGGGTTGGAGAGGATGGCCTTGGCCTGTGTCATGTTGTATCAGGCGGGTTGGTGAGGATGGACTTGGCCTGTATCATGTTCTATCAGGAGGGTTGGTGAGGGTGGTCTTGGCCTGTGTCATGTTGTATCAGGCCATGATGTGCTCTGTATTGTCTTAGCAGAGCAGGTTCTAGCCTTGAAATGTAGTCTTCACTAAATAGTACAGAAGAAAAGAATCCTGAGAATGTTGGAGCAAACTAGAGGGGATTTCTAGCGGTGTCTTATGTGGTTGTGGGGTATTTTGGATGGAGGGGTTTATAATGTCGCAAAC
This sequence comes from Lithobates clamitans, assembly GCA_037952925.1. NCBI lineage: Eukaryota > Metazoa > Chordata > Amphibia > Anura > Ranidae > Lithobates > Lithobates clamitans. The sequence continues at coordinate 86,202 of JBBGZY010002944.1, forward strand.
TTCAGGATCAAGAAATCCTGTGGAAGGGCGATAGAGATGGCAGCCACGTGGAGTTGAGGAGTGATGTGTCCTGGAGGATGGAACAAATGCATTTTGTATCTACACTATACAGCCTAACAAAAAATGTACTGACTTGTATATAAGAGAGACTTTATATGCCTGAAGACCTGGCATGCTCAGTCCCCACTGGAGAAGTTCCCTCAACAAGCTTCTGCCCACTTCTCAGCAAGATCAGTGGGATGTTGAATGGACCCAACTGTGAAAACGAAGCTATTGTCAATGTATACCTCAACACACGGATATACCTCAAAATCTAATTATATACCTCAGTATACAAATCCTGCGCCATATACCTCGATAGATACAGTGATAAGAAAAAGTATGTGAACCACGTGTAATTGGTTTTCTGGGTGTGCTCAATAAAGACACAAGAAATTAGAATTGTGTGTCATCAGCTTAAGAACATTGTGTTTGTCTATTGCAGTGGTTCTCAACCTTTCTAGTGCCGTGACCCCTTGATTAAATTTCTCAAGTTGTGGGGACCCCTAGCAGTAAAATTATTTTTGTAGCGTGGGTTGTCAGCGCCCAAGGCAAGACAAGTAATTTGCGCCCCTAACCCACGGACATTTAGCTCTCCCTGAGTCCCTTCCACTTGTACAGTATTAAAACCCCTTATGTTACATTTTAGGATGTACCACCCTTCCTCTTTGTTCTCCTTTCTTTCCCTTTTATCTCTCTCTATCCTAATTTCTTGTTACCCCCCCCCCCCCCGATCCCTCTCTCTAGCCGTTTTTCTTGTTCTTTCTCTAATTCTTTCTCTCCCTTTTTCTTTGTTCCTCTCCCTTCCATGTATTCTCTACTTTCATTTCTTCTCTTACTCCCTGGTGGGGGGGTATGGGGAATGGGATGAGTGGCCAGGGCCGGTGCTACCACTAGGCAAACTAGGCAGCCGCCTAGGGCGCACTGCTGCCTAGGGGCGCCCAGGCCACTGGTTTCCCTCTGGGTTTGCATGCTCTGCAGGCTGCAGCATGTAACTAACTCAGTCCGACTGGTAGTGTAATTAGAGGTGCAGCACAGCACTGGAGCCAGCGCTAGAGGAAGCAGAGCCAATGCTACCTGTATAGTGGTGCCTTCTGTCACATGGGCGGGACAAAGGGGGGTGGAGTCAGGGGTGGAGCCAACGGGGCAGCAAAATGAGGTTTCGCCTAGGGTGTCAAAAATCCTTGCACCAGCCCTGTGAGTGGCAGTGCTGATCAGACAACTTAGGTGCTCTTGACCAAGGTCATCTGCTAAGAGGATAAATGGGCAGCTGCAGGCTCCAGGAACAGCCCTGCTGGGTGGCCACAAAAAGGCTGGGAGAGCGATGTGGGCTTTAGGAACAGCCCAGAATTCAGTGACCCCCGGCAAAATTATCATTCGACCCCCAGGTTGAGAACCACTGGTCTATTGTGATATACAGTGGATGATAATCAGATCACATTATATGGCAAATTATTGCAGAAAACCTGGTAATTCCAAGGGGTTCACATACTTTTTTTGCCACTGTATATAGTGTTAAGTACACTTCAGTACACAAATATACCTCCAAATATATAAATCTTGTGGTGCTATATTCCTCACCTTACAAAGTGCAGTGAGAGACACTGGATGGGCAAAAATTTGTGAACACCTGACCATCACATCTAAATCAGCTTGTTGGACATTCCATTCCAAAGCCATGGCCATTAATATGGAGTTGCCCCCCTTTGCGATTTACAACATCCTCCACTCTTCTGGGAAGTCTTTCCACAAGATTTTGGAGGGTGTCGGTGGGAAATTGTGCCCATTTGTGAGGTCAGGTACTGATGTTGGATGAGAAGACCTGGCTCACATGTTGGGTCCCATGTTGGGCACCAGGAAAAAGACCTGGCATTCCATTGGTGTTTCAATTTATCCCAAAGGTGTTCAGTAGGAATGAGGTCGGGACTCTGTGCAGAACACTCGAGTTCCTCCACACCAAACTGGTCAAACCATGTCTTTATGAAGCTGGCTTTGTACAAAGGGGGGGCACAGTCATGTGCAATATTATGCCATCAAACGTAGATGTACTTGTTGAACATCCAGTTCCAAAGCCATGGCCATCATTATGGAGTTGCCCTCTCTATAATATCCTCCACTCTTCTGGGAAGTCTTTTCACAAGATTTTGGAGGTGTCTGTGGGAATTGTTGCCCATTTGTGAACTCAGGTACTGATGTTGGATTAGAAGACTTGGCTCACATGTTGGGTCCCACATTGGACACCAGGAAAAAGACCTGGCATTCCATTGGTGTTCCAATTCATCCCAAAGGTGTTCGGTAAGTATGAGGTCAGAGCTCTGTGCTGGACAATCAAGATCCTCCACACCAAACTGGTCAAACCATGTTTTTGGGAGCTAGGGCACAGTAATGTGCATTATTATGCCATATGGCCAAATCTTTGGAATGGGATGTCCAACAAGTCCATCTAGGTCTGATGTTAAGGAACCCACATAGTCATGGCCATCATTATGGAGTTTCTCCCTACATAATATACTCCACTCTTCTGGGAAGACTTTCCATAATATTTTGGAATGTATCTGTGAGAATTTGTGCCCATTTGTGAGGTCGGGAACTAATGGATGAGAAAACCTGGCTGGCACATTGGGTGCCAACAAAAAAAAAGCCCTAGCTTGCAGTCAGTGGTACAGCTCATTCCAAAGGTGGGGGCACAGTCATGCTGGAACAGAAAAGGGTCTTCACCAAACTGTTACCACAAGGTTGGAAGAGCACAATTGGCTACAATGTCTTTGTATGATGGAGCATTACCAGAACCCTTCACTGAAGACACCTGAACTCCAACATCTGGAGGGGGGGTCTACATAGAACTGGCCATATAGTGAAGGTGTGATGTTCGGGTCTCCACAAACCTTTACCAATTGATTGTGAACACAGGATGCAGCAACAAACGATGGATACGTACATGTGCACCGTATGCCGGCTCTGCCCAGGGTACACTAATAAATGCTACTTGTTCACATGGTGTTTCTTTTATTTTTTATTTAAATAGTGATATGAAGATTGTTGAGGTGAGATATTGTTCTGTGTTTAATCCCTGACATATGTGAAACCTCCTGTAGAGAAGACACGACATCCTTCATATCACAACCTGTTATCCACACATATTCTATATAGGTATTTTTTGCTGTTTTGTATATATATTCTATGTCCATTCACTTGTATATAGAAGGCAGCTCCGCTGCTGACCACCAATAAAGCACATGGCTTCCATGACCCTCCGCCTCTGTTTTATGTAGCTGTGATGGGACACAGGGGGGGAGGGGTGACCAGAGACCCAAAACAAGCCGGAACTGGGGGCAGTAAAGTAACATTGTAGAAAAAGTCTGCTACATGTGATTGGTTGGAAAGGTCTTATTTAAAGTGTATGTATAGCTAGAGCTTGATTAGGAGATGAGTTGCACCCCTGTCTGCAAATTATTTTTTATGGTCTTTACCCTTCGGGGGATTTCCCTTTACTTTCTGTCCTGGAGACCCAACAGGTGATGAGAAGAAGTCTCAATTCTAGAACTTTTTTCCTGACACCAACATGGCAGCATACATGTGATATAGCTCCGCCCCGATATCCACCCACAGTACCTGTCCATAAATGGAAAGCTAGAGCAACCTCCCCGATTCTCCGTACATCAATGGACTTTGACGGAATGACGGTCCAGGCTTCCATGTCCATTGTAATAAAGTTTGATTATACGTTTTTAGCCCTTGCTGCTTTGCCCATTATGTATGTATTCTGCCAGGTTGGCATCAGGAAAACGGAAAATTGTATCAAATATTTACTGTAATTTTCCTTTCCTGACGCCAGTCCATGGCAGAATGCCCGCCCTTCGTTTCTTGATCTTCTTCTTTTTATGGAGAATGGGTGAGGTCGCTCTAGCTTTCCATTTAGAGATTTAAATGGGTCCTGTGGGTGGATATAGGGGCGGAGCTATATCACGTGTATGTTGCCATGGATTGGCGTTGGGAATTGAAAATTATGGTAAGTATTTGATACAATTTTAAAAAAAACATTTGGCATAGAGCAAGGGAAGGTCAACTCCTGATGTGTTTACTTCCTTTTTGTTTCCCTCCAAAGGTAAAGCATAATGGGCTACTATGCATCGCATCGCATCGTAGCCCATTATGTGTCACTTACCTGACAAGGGAGCCTGCCATGTAACCGCTGTCCCTTCTCCTACGAAGCGTCCATCTTCTTTCCGGGTATCGTGGCTCCGGCGCTGTGATTGGCTGGAGCCGAAACGGCACGCTCAGTGCGCCTGCTCGCCATTGTCTATGGCGCATGCGCCGTAGACAGTGGTGCCTGTCTTTTGGAAATAACTCCTAAACCGTGTAGGTTTAGGAGATATTTCTTGCACCTACAGGTAAGCCTTAATTTAGGCTTACCTGTAGGTAAACGTGGTCTGTAAGGCTTTACAACCACTTTAAAGGATCAACTGTCACCTCTTCTGGTAACAACTCTGCAATTTTGGATTTCTCATTCATTTTTGTCTGAGTGGCAATGGTGATCAGGGCAAATAGAGAGGGTAAATCTGCTAATGGGGGCACAGACAGGAATGAAAACCAGACAGGGGACAACCCTATCCTAACACACATGCAGGATAATGGCACTGCAACCCAATCATGCAATCAGGGCTTTCAAGAGCTCTCTGTTTCCACTCACCGTGCCTGACTTCTCCAGCCCACAACACAAGAGTCCTTCCATGTAAATAAAGTTGGCAACCAGGTGAGAATGAATCAAATTTCTCTTTTTTCGTCCAAGGAGTACACGTGTTTCAGCCTATCAAGGCTTTACTCATAGTTCAGGTAAGGCCTTGATAGGCTGAAGCGTTAGAGTTTGCTCTGTTTGGACCATGTACTCCTTGAAGGAAATAAAGAGCATTTTTTTTAATCCTCAACCTGGTTGCCGACTTCTACATGGTACAGCCCTATCCTGCTTCATCAAAAAAGACAAAGGTACGGGTTGAGCTTTGGTACGTTATACTGGATATAAAAGCATAATTTTTTTCTGAGGACATCCTGTACAAATATTGGACAAATTCCATGTGTATGGTTGTGAATTTGTACAATAAAGTTGGTTCCTACTTATCCACAGAGACCTCCAAGACACAGATGTTTTATGGACCGTTTGAGACCTTTGAAGGACACAGTCCGTGTAAGTTGGCATGGAGTGCTCCAACCCATTGAGCACTGTGACTGTAGCATGCCAAACTGCCTGATCCCCCCCATCCTGCAGTCATGATCCATATCATACCGCCATGAATGCCAGAGACTGCCTCCTTGCATGTGGGAGCAGATCCATCACCCCATATTGTATGTGTGTGTGTGTGAGCGTCATTTAGCGGTCAGATGTGGGTACAGATACTGACTAATATTGTGTGTCTGTGGTGTGTGATGCTAATTTCCAGCTCCCTGTGACTTCACCATCACACGTGACCTTGGCTTTCTTCCATCCCATCAACCTGGACCGCAGTACCTACCCAGCTGTACTGTGTGTGCAAAGCACTATTTGTTACCCTAAAGAGCTGGCCAGCTCCAGCAAGTCTGGAAATAAAGTAGTTAGCTGCCAGTACATGCTGGGACTTGGAGGTCCTCGATCGGAATAGGTTGCATGACGCATGACCCTATGAGAAGATTCCTCTGGCTTAGTGGAGTTGATTTACGAAAACTGGAGATTGCAAAATCTGGTGCAGCTTGGCATTGGTAGCCAATCCGCTTCTAACTTCAGCTTGTTCAGTTAAGCTTTGACAATAAAACCTGGAAGCTGATTGGTTACTATGAACAGCTACACCGGATTTTCCACTCTCCAGGTTTAGTAAATCCACCCCAGCGTCTCAGGTAAAAATTGATGATGAGGCTGACTTATCAAACCTAGAGAGGTGGAAAGTGTCTGTGTTACCTGTAGTAAACAGTCGGCTGCCAGGCTTAAAAAACATAGTTTTTCCTTCTCAAGTTTTAAAACTGCCCCAATGGATCACATGACACTGGAGGGGGGCATGTATGTAGCTATATCTCAGGATGTTTGACACTCCAGGAGCTCATCGTATGATCGTGGGTTATGATGTGTTTGCTGTAATGTGTTCTTCACCATATTGTAGCCGGAACAGGGACCCACCCCACAGCTATGATTGAACCCAGACAGCTGACTGTCCAGCAGGGTCAACCAGCAGAGTTCCGCTGCACAGCTTCCGGGAACCCCCCTCCTACAGTGGAATGGACAGGTAAGAAGATGGAAACAGGGAATGACCTAAGAACTGGGTTAGTAAGATGACCATTAATCCACCTACTGTGTCACTTTTAGGTGGACAAAATGGAGGCATCCCCTATAGAGCAAGCATCGAGGGAGGTGTCCTCAGATTCCCATCCGTTCAAGTCTCTGATGAGGGTCAGTACACCTGCATCGTCCGCAATAGTCATGGACAGCACATTGCCAGGGCTGATCTGCGAGTACACAGTGAGTAATGTGGACAATGATCACACAAAGGTTTTATTCTATCAGTGTGTGAAATGTGCAGGACAATTGCATAATCCCATCTGGGAAGTCTGGTGTTCCCAAACACGATTAAGGTTCTGTAGCAAGCAGTGTGGAGAGGCAGTAGATGCTGGAGCTCAATTTTTCTACTATGTCTTAGCTGGAGCTCAGCTCTTCCACCAGGTTTTAGCCAGCTGAGGATCAGCTATTCTACTAGGTCATAGCAGAAGTTCAGCTCATCTAGCAGGTGTTAGCCAGCAGAGGCTCTGCTATTCTACTAGGTCTTAGTCAGCAGAGGTTCAGCTCTTCTAGCAGTCTTAGCTGGAGCTCACAGTTTTTTTACTAGGTCTTAGCCAGCTGGAGCTCACAACTCTACTAGCAAGTCTTAACTGGAGCTCAGCTCTTTTAACAGATCTTAGTCAACTGAGGCTCAGCTATTCAACAGGGTCATAGCAGAAGTTCAGCTCCTCTACCGGGGCTTAGCCAGCTGAGGCTCTGCTATTCTACTAGGTCTTAGTCAGCAGAAGTTCAGCTCTTCTAACAGTCTTAGCTGGAGCTCACAGTTTCTTTACCAGGTCTTGGCCTGCTGGAGTTCACAACCCTACTAGATATTAGCTGAAGTTCACCTATTCTGCCAGGCCATATAGTCAGCTAAAGCTCAGGTCTTCTACCAGGTCTTAGCCAGCTGAGGCTCAGCTATTCTACTGGGTCTTGGTCATCAGAAGTTCAGCTATTCTACCAGGTCTTAGTGAGTTGAGACTCAGCTATCCTACCAGGTCTTACTTGAAGTTCAGCAGTTCTACCAGGTCTTAGACAGCTGAAGTTCAGGTCTTCTACCAGGTCTTCTTCACTTTGGCACATATATGAAACTTTTATTGTATGCATGTAATTTGTCTCTCTGAGGTGAATATGAGTATCCAGGTTCATCTTATGTCCTTGTGTCCCATGTACCAGTAGGTGGGAATCTTCCAGTTGTCCAGGTGAGCCCAGAACGTACTGAAGTCAGAGAAGGCGACACAGTCCGTCTGTATTGCAGAGCTGGTGGCACTCCTATGGCGACAATATCCTGGAGGAAGCAGGGTGGCATTCTACCACCACAGGTCAGTCTGGAATTTGGTTCCTCCTGCTCCTGAATCTCGCCAAAGATTTGGTCCCGTGTATTGACGCTCTTACAGATTCTGCAGGTCTATGCAGATGAGTCTTCTTAGTGAAGGACAATGTTCCCTGAGGTTTTAGACAATGTGCCCAGTCATGTAACGACTTATAAAAATACCCTGAGCAGAGCTCCTCCCTCATCCATCATTATCATGGTCAGATCAGGAAATGCTAGAGCCAATCTGAACTAAACCCGCATTACACCCCAATGTTTGGTGTGAAACTCTCCCAGGGTTTGTCGGAACCAATTTGATGTTTCTGTAGGTGTATCTCCTGCACACTGTGCTCTGCTTCTGTCCATGATCTCCCTTTGATGCACACAAGTCCACCAAGCTTTACTAACACCTCCACCTTAAAGGCTCGCTTGTTCAGCTGCTCACATTTTACTTACATAGCTTGCGGGACGCCTGGTGAAGCAAAACAAAACGTCCGGGGTCAGGAGTGTCCTTTCTACTTCACACGGGGATAAAAGTCATTCTTCACCCCAAGATCAATTTCCCGAGTGGAAACATTTCCATATTAATCATTAGAACTGGGGACATCAATGATTGGAGGAATGGGTCTGCCATTATTACATCATACAGCATAATACATAATTGTCCTTTCACTACGTACATCTGATGTCCCCCTTTTCCTTTCCTGTACAGTCCTTAGTAATAAAACATTTCTCAGGATTTATATATCGACCTTTTTTATATTTATTGTGATATATCATTTTATATGGGAGACTTCTTATCCCTTTTCCCAGGGTCTAGCCATACCAAAAAAGGGGACTTTAACCCTTTAAGGACCACCCCACACGTACTTGGACCTGATTTTCTTCTTCAGCTCTAGGGCGCGCCCATGCTGCCAGAGCCCCGCTTCCGCTGTGATTGGATACAGCGGGAGCCAATCACCAGGTCTGATGGATGCGATGTCCTCTGGGAACCCGGTGATCGTTCGTGGGGAGAGGCAGAACGGCAGTCTGTCTATGTAAACAAGGCGGACCACCATTCTGCCAGAGAGGAAAGTGGAGATATTGTGTTTCTGCTAAGCAGAAACACAGATCTCAGTTTTCCTTTAGTCAAAGCACCCCCCCCCACAGTTATAAAACACACCCAGGGAACACATTTAACCCTTTCATCACCCCTGATGTTAACCCCTTCCCTGCCTGTGTCATTTATACAGTGACAGTGCATTTTTTTTTAGCACCAATCACTGTATTGGTGTCACTGGTCCCCAAAAAGTGTCACTTAGTGTCAGATTTGTCCTCCACAGTGTTGCTAAAAATCGCTGATCTCCGCTATTACTAGTAAAAAATATAAAAAACATAAAGTCCATAAATTGATCCCATAGTTTGTAGACGTTATAACTTTTGCACAAACCAATCAATATACGCTTATTGGGATTATTTTTTACCAAAAATATGTAGCAGAATACATATTGTAATAAATGGATGAAGAAATTAGATTTTTTTTTACATTTACATTTACACGACCGCGCAATTGTCATTTAAAGCGACGCAGTGCCGTATTGCAAAAAATGGCCTGGTCATTAAGGGGGTAAAACCTTCCGGGGCTGAAGGGGGTTAATATGCCTTCAAAGGTTAACCACAATATTACATGACATATATAAAAATAATTTTTATTGTGACGTATTTTATTACATAAAGTGATATTAAAGGTTCGGCTTTTAAGAAAAAACAAAAAATAAACATGTTATACTTACCGGCTCTGTAATGGTTTTGCACAGAGCAGCCCGGATCCTCCTCTTCCCGGGTCCCCTGCCAGCGCTCCTGGCTCCTCCTCCTTGACCAGTGCTCCCAATAGGAAGCCGCTTGCTATGGAGGCACTGGTGCGTGCTCACTCCTGAGCCCTGCTGTATGCATCCATAAAACACATAGAGCTGTGGCTCGGCCCCGCCCCCCGCTCTCTCATTGGCTCACTGGCTACGATTGACAGACGTGGGAGCAAATGGCTGCTGTCTTAGCCAATGAGGAGAGGGAGTCCTGGGACAGCCGAGGCTCCCGTGCACATCGCTGGATCCAGATGGAGCTCAGGTAAGTATTAGGGGGGGCTGTGGGGGGGGGGAGCAGAACACAGAATTTTTACCTTCATGCATAGAATGCAAAAACCTTCACCCTTACAACCACTTTAAAAGGTAGATAATCTTTTAGTAGCTTGCAAATCCAAAGGTAATGACATCAATCAACCTTATTTGATTTTCAAAGGGGGTGGCAATGAGGTTGACGCGTTTCGCTGGATAACCCGCTTCTTCGGGACCTTGGACCTCCCATATATAGATAAAATAGTTTCTACATTTGTATACAGAATTTACATATCAGAATTACACATCAAAAATGATCCTAACGAAATAATATAATTAACATTTTAATAATGTAACCCATCCTTCGAGGGGGGGAGAATCCCCCCCATTGCATTCGGAGAGCTGTTGATGGAATTCTCCCCCTCCCCTCTCACAGCTAATCTACATACACATCCCATAATACCCAAGTCAGACAGACACAATAGAACAATGGAATATAGCCACACCCCAAACGACCCAACAAAGAGTCCACAACAGCATGAGACAATATATACATATATACAACATTCTAGTGTGGTTGTACAGTGAGTCGGATTAGTACAGATCATAGTGGGGGTTCTCGGTCATCCTGTGCCCCTAATAGACACAGGGAGACTTACACATAGGATGGGGGTGGGGGAGCTGGACAAGGAGATTCCAGAGCTCTCCAAGGTAAGCTGAGTTCAACAAACCCCCCACCCAAAGTGACTCCCGTCACAATATATATATATAATTATTTAAATATGAAAAGAATCACAATGACAAAATAACATCATCATCATTCCTGTTGAAGGTTCACCTTCACTCCAAAGTTGAATAAATTCCAAACACAACAGAAAACAACCCCAGAAAAGCTCTCACCGTCCCCTGGGGAGAAGAATGCTCACCGTCAAAACCAAACTACAAACAAGAAACAAACATACAAAAAGAAAGGACTCTCCTAAACAGTCCCGTATAATACTGCAGCTGGGGGGGGGGGGGCACAAAACTCTGGTTCCCCTAAAATAAATTGGCCCATATTTGTATCTCAAATTTAATTTATTACGTCATCCCTTTTCCCAGAAGCCTCTCCAAATCTACATTCCTTATATTATTGTGCCCAAATCAGTGCCCTAAGTGCCCCATACTGGGGCCAATACTATAACTGCATCCGATGTTTCTACCCCCCCTTGTAGGGGAAGATTGCATTTGCTTTTGCAGCAGCTGCTTGGCATTGAGTGTTGCTGGTATTCTTTTGGTTAACCAGAATGGCCTTCTGCAGGTCGGTTAGTCCTCGCTGTAGATACGTTATTCTATAGAAGAAATTCTAAAATCTGGGCCTTTCTTTATCTTTTTCTTCCAGTCTTCCTAGCTTACTAACTCATTCCATCTGATCTCACTCTCTTTGACTTTCTGTTCCTCCTCACTATGCCGGCGGCCACCTGTCCCTCCGCACAGGCCCTCACCTCTCTCGGTTTCCTTCACTTTCGAAGCAGCAGCCTGGAAGCCATCCACAGACGGATCCAAGAGCTGCAGGTATCTGCGTCCATGATCCCCAGATACATAAAAGTCTTCATTTGCATTTAGCTGTTTGCAATGTGTTAGCTCTCATCAGTGCAGGATATGGAAAGCATGGCCTCTGTGGAAGAGACATCACAGCCAACCTGTCCTAAAGTTTCTATGCACAATCCTAAATATAATACACGAGCAGAGCTTAGCACATGTATAGTGCGCATTGGGATGAAATCTGGCCTTTGAGTCCATCCAATGGTATGTCTGATTTTTAGGCTCGAGCAGAGAGAACGGACATCGCAACACTTGTGATCCCCTCTATATCTGCAGCCGACGCTGGTACTTACCTGTGTGTTGGCACCAATACCGCTGGCACCTCGGAGGCCCGCATCGAAGTGATTGTAGTGAGAGGTGAGTCCAGCAGCCGCATTCTGCTAAGACTTCTGTACAATAAGACGTTCGATCTCTTATTCGTATTCTGTATCTGGTTTCCAGCCACTGGATCTGCCCCTCTGGTGAGGATCGAGCCGTCATCCGATACACTACAGGAAGGACAGACCGTGGAGCTGAACTGTGTGGTGGCATCATACCCGCAAGCTGTGGTCACGTGGCACAGGTCGGACCGCCCACTCTCACCAAACCACCAGGTAAACATCCACAATGCTGGGTTATCTTTTTTTTATATTGGGTTTCATCAATTAAAAATAAGAAGCATAAACAAGCCCAATTCCCCCAGTCTAGGGCCCACTTATAAAAAATAAAATAACAAACTCAGGGACGGTGCTAGACTATTTTTTTAATATGGAGTTGCTCACTTTGGGGCTTTAACATCCTCCACTTTTTAAGGAAGGCTTTCCACAGGATTTTGGAGGGTGTCTGTGGGAATTTGTGCTCATTTGTGTGGTCAGGAACTGATGTTCGATGAGAAGACCTGGCTCACAGTTGGCATTCCATTTCGTCCCAAAGGTGTTCCGTAGGGTTGAAGTCATGGCTTTGTGCGGGACACTCCATTTCCTCCACACCAAACTGGTCACTTTATAGATAGAACTAGACATCTCATTCCAAAAACCAAGGCCATTAATATAGTAAATATACATTTAATCCTAAAGATCTTCAGTAGGGATGAGGCCAGGGCTCTGTACAGGACGCTCGAGTTCCTCCACACCAAACTGTTCACACCATGTCTTTTTTGGAGCTGGCTTTGTACACAGGGGGCACAGGCATGGTGGAACATAAAAGGGTCTTCATCAAACTTACCACAAGGTTGGTTCACATACATTTGGCCATACAGTAAAGGTCTTCATGTTCTTGTTTGTCTGGATAAACAGCTGATCTAATACTCCAGAATTCCAGGGTTCTGTGCCATGGCTGCTGCAGTTGGGTTCTCTGCTCGTGGTTAACAATTGGTTGGTTCAGATGGACTTAAAAGTGACTTTTCCATATGTTAACTGTTTACAGCCCTGGTAGACCCAAGAAAAACACAAAATTACGAGTACCTCGGTACAGGTTCCTCTCTCACTGCAGAGATTTTTACAGGAGAAACAAATTACATGCCAAAAATGTTCATCAGCAGCCAGCCAGTTCAGTCATCTTCCTGCATGCTGGAGCTGGCACTGCCTTCTGCCATGGGCCCACAAAGCAACTTTGTTATCAGCTCATTGGAGGACCCAAGGATGGAGGGTTATAGCCCCTTTCTTGAGGGGACCCCATTTGACACTGTGTGCGCTTCTATGTGCCCCAACTAAAGCTGTCAGATATACCGTAAAATCACATAGCTGATATAAAATATTGAATTGGGTTCCACTAGATCGGGGGTCAGCATCCTGTAGGTCGCGGACAGGTGACTGGTAGATCTCGGTCTGGGCTCGCTGACCCACAATTCCAAAGCATCAAACAGAGTGCAATGCAGAGGGACTAAAGTTAGAGCTGTAGAAGGGAGCAAGAGCTGCATAAGCCGATGCCTCCTCTGTAGTGCCGGCTCCTGTCCCGTGCAAAGTGATACTAACTCTACTCCACCTCTTATACCAGGTAGCTGTCTCCAGAGTGGTTCCAGCAGCAGGAAAAAAAAGATCTTCAGGTCAGTGTGAAGCAATGCACCGGGCATAATAGTATAGGGTTGCTTTCACACTGATGTGCTGTGGTTTACCCGCACCGTGGGTGCAGTGCAGCTTTCCTGTAAGTTTGCTGCACTTAGCCATAGACTTCTTTTATGTCCTGCTGTTTGACCACCCCCAACTTTACTTGTGAATGAGCCCTAAGGTGCCGCTGCTGAATGCAACTAAAGGGTTAATGCAAGTGCTGCTCCTCTGAAAAGCAATCTGAGTGTGTGTTGATAGGTGGTGATGAGGCGGTATGTTGCCTTCTCACCACCTGATTTAAACCCACAATTGCCGTGCAATGCACACGGTTGCGACACGTTAGTAGAGCAATTGGAAGTTTACATCAGGTGTGAGGAGGCGACACTGTGCCCGGTGATCCTTGACTGCTCCTGTGTTGTTCAGCTAGATCTCCACCACGTTAAGGTTGTCTACCCCTGCACTAGATGTTCTGCATTTCAACGACTCTCTGCTGTTACTCTACCGTTTCTGGAATGTTTAAGGATTGATAAAGGGTTCTTTAAGGATTAAAACCATCATGGGTCTCTGGTGTAAGAGATATGTAGCCCTATAAAATGTAATGGCACTGCTCGTTCCTCTATGTTTAGTCTACTCTTCCTCTCTAAGGTGTATGGCTCCCGGCTCCGAATTCTCCACGCCTCCACAACAGACTCCGGGGAATACATCTGCCGGGTCACTAACGGGTTTGGCACTCAGCAGGCCTCCATTATTATTACCATCACCCCAATCTGTAAGTTTTTCTTGGTGTGTCTATCCTTCAGAGCACCTGCAGCTATTCTGGTCTTCTCCTTATGCCTCATATTTACACCATCTGCTGCACTTATCTCCACCCCTTCCTTGTTTTCCACCTAAACTCTTCCATTTCATCTTGTGTCTTCCTCCAATCTACCAGCAGATCCTTCGGACATCGCTCTTTGCTTTTTTTCCTCCTAGACCGGGATTGGCATTCTTACATTCCCGGTGTTGTTCCTGCGTCTTGCTATGTGTTATGTGTCTTTATGCCCTTCTGTCACCTCTGGCCTGAGTTTGTCTCTCATCATCTCCTAGTTTTGTGTTATTTTGTGTCTTCATTGCTCTCTTTTATGCCGTTGGTGCCAGATGTGCATGGACATATCTTCGGGTTATTGGTTCCTCACGCTTTCTGTCTCTTTTCTTCTCCTTTTGGCGGAATCTTCATTTGCCATCAGTCCTTTTATGGCCTTGCCTTTCCTTTGCCTTTAACTGAGATTAATTATTGGTGTATCTATCCTTCAGAGCACCTGCAGCTATTCTGGTCTTCTCCTTATGCCTCATATTTACACCATCTGCAGCACTTATCTCCACCCCTTCCTTGTTTTCCACCTAAACTCATCCATTTCATCTTGTGTCTTCCTCCAATCTACCAGCAGATCCTTCAGACATCACTCTTTGCTTCTTTTCCTCCCAGTCCGGGATTGGCATTCTTACATTCCCAGTGTTAATGTTCCTGTATCTTGCTATGTTTTATGTGTCTTTATGCATTTCTGTCACCTCTGGCCTAAGTTTGTCTCTCATCATCTCCTAGTTTTGCTTTATTTTGTGTCTCCTTTGCTCTCTTGTATGCCGTTGGTGCCAGCTCTGCATGGACAGGTCTTCGGGTTTATGTTCCTCACGTTTTCTGTCTCATTTCTTCTTTTGACCGAATCTTCGTTTTCCATCAGTCCTTCTTGGCTTTGCCTTTCCCTTTCACTGCGATTAATTCTCCATATCCAATCTTCTTTCCTTTTACTCTACTTTGGTTTTAACCCATATGGTCCATTAGAAGCAGAAAACATTTTTTTGCCAATGTCTGCTCTCCCCCAGACTCTACAAACATTCCCGTACTCAGGATCGAGTCGTCCTCTGGTTCTCTGGTCGAGGGGCAAACTCTGGAGCTGGATTGCCAGGTTTCTGGCTTTCCCGGTGCTGAGGTCACATGGTACAGACCAGGAGTTCCACTTTCACCAAATCATCAGGTAATTTCCTACATGACGTCTAGGAGTCAAAAACAGAGAATGTTGTACAAGGTCACATACATATACAGAAAGAAAAAGAAATGGCTGAAGCAGAAGAGACAGACGATAAAGGCAACAAGCAGTGCTCTCCAAAGGGAACACACCCTGATGGAATACAGATGCGGGTGTTCTGGCTCTAAAGCATCTTCCAACCACTGGTTATAACATCAAGTAATAGGGAGAGCCAGCTACACCAAAATCCTCATAAAGACTTTGTTTGTTACATAGGCGTGACATAAAAAGCACACTAACACATTTCGGGAAGTAGCCTTGTTCATAGCATGGTGCCGTGAACAAGGTTGCTCGCCGAAACGCGTTAGCATGCTTTCTATGTCACTCCTATGTAATGAATTAAGTCTTTAAGACGATTTTGGAGTTTCCGGCTCTCCCTATTACTTCATATTGAAGCAGAGCAGATTGTGAGAGAAGAGTGATAAAGATGCTACAATAACACAACAAAGGTATACATTGTGTAAAGTCTGAAATAATAACCACTGGCACAAATAATGTATTTTAGTTAAGTAATAAGCTGAATATACATTAAGAGTCACCCATTGGCAGTTGTTTAATAGTGAATCTCCTCTCTTGAACTGTTATAATAGTACACTCTTACCTTTCAAGTCTTACTTAAGTTTTGATTATTTGCTTGCATTCTCTCCCCATCAGTGTAGTTGTGTGAGGCTTTGAGGCTGTCCTGCATGCAATGCTGATGAGTGACATTCAAAAACCCAGTCAAACACTGGAAAAATCTTAGGAGGACATTCATGAAAACCAGATGCCGCCCTAAATGATGATTTGACCATCCTCTGGCAGCCTAGACTATATTCTGTGGACAAGAAGAGATTCCATTCCTTATACACCCCCATAGGGAAATGGAAGAGCAGAAAGTGGAACTTTAAATGTGTCACCATAGGAGCCAAAAAATACCATATCCATAAAGTCCAAGCTCTTTATTACGAAAATTTAAAAATTAGAAGCATAGTAAACGCCTATGCAGAACATCACATATTTCTGCTGTTCCTTTTCCCTATGGGGGTGTATAAGGAATAGAATCTCATCTTGTGAATGTCAATCATCAGCCCTGAGCTCAGGCAGGAGCCAGATCGGAATATTTGGGGTCCTTACAACCTGACACTGGGCTGATAATTCCATTCCAACAGGGAGAGAATACAAGTGAATAACATAACATGAATGTGCAAACCAATAAAGTGTCAGTGCAACACTATTATAGTGTCAGATGTACAGGAATAATGGTTTACACCTGTATAAACATGAATTCGTAAAGGTATATATATATATACATAATAAAGTGCAAAATGTGCCAACAAGTGAAAAAATCACAATGATAATCCAATCTTAATTCAAAAGTGAAAACACATATTAGATCCACATTAAGTCCATGTAAATAGATGTGACTTCTAGATTGAGGACAGTTCCAAGATGGTAAGAATAAATATAGCCTGCATTCATGAGGAAAAACCGTCATGAAAGGAATTCACCATCCACTGTGCAGCCACCACCAAACGAGATATTTTGAGTACTCTTGTGGAATCGTATGAACCCCCAGCCAGTGGCAAGGGGTCAATCAGGCGTAAAAACTGGAAAAGTAGTCACTTCACAGGAGCCAGCGTGAGGGATGAACAGCAACACCGTCTCAACACCAAAAAGCATTGGGCTCCACCAGTATTGAAAAGAAGTCGCCACATAGCATAAAATCCTTAAGCTAGGGTTTTATTAAGTAAAGTAGAACACTTACATCAATATGGATGAATACAGGCACTGTAAAATGATGTGATCACAAAAGGTTTGAAGAGAACGCAATACCATGGGGCTAGCACGATACGACCAGCGCGTTTCGTCCACTAAGACATCATCTGGGGTACGTCTTCATGGACAAAATAAATAAATGAAAGTAAAGCGCTGCACTTTATTTTCATTTATTTATACACAATTTGTCTAATTGCAGTGTCAGCTGCTTTTGTATTTCTTTGGTGGCGCAGTAATAATTATAATTTTATAATAACATAACACACACTTATCCCTGGGGGTAAGACTACACTTCTATCATCTGAAGAGTTGGGATTCAAGAAATACTCGATCCAGCCTGATTCTCTTTTATTTATAAATGTTATCATGGAAGGAATCTGCAGCTTATAATGCAATACATTGACTGAACTCCGAAATCAGACGTCCTGTCGGGTCTTGTCTGGTCTATATTGTCTTCTCTTGGCACATGGCCATTTTATGGTCCATGGTGGACTGAAGTGACCAGTTTATATTAGGTGGTTAGTTTCTTCTCTCCTCCATTGTGTCCATAGTCGGTATGGATGGAGAAAAGTTAAAGGTTTCTGTGATGCTCCCTATACAGATTTAATAAAGCGACTCTCTTCTACTTGTAAATTCCCTTTTGGCTTCCAATCCTCATTCATATCTGCCTCTCCGGGTTAGGTGTCCGGATCACGGCTGAGGATCCTACAAGCCTCGGCTGCAGATTCTGGCGAGTATATTTGTCGTGTGACTGTGGGCACATTCACTCAGCAGGCCTCAACCTTTGTCACCGTCTCCCGAATATCTGTTGACCGTAAGTACCTTCATAGAATCTCCATGTTTTTTGTTGTGGTCCCGTTGTGCAATATATTACAGCTGATTTCATCCCCTACCTTTTCAGCAGCCAGCTTTGTCCCAGTTTTGAAGATTGAACCATCTTCCAGCTCGGTGGCAGAAGGACAAACATTGGAGCTGAACTGTGTGGTCTCCGGACAGCCAAATGCTGACGTAACTTGGCAGAGAACAGGGCAACCTCTCGCGCCCAACCACCAGGTAAACTTCACGACTCATACTCAGCACTGATCCCCCTATCATTGATCAGCTGAGTTATTCAACACGCCAGAATCTGCCCCGTAACCCTCCAACAGAAAACCAATGACATCCTGGCATGCAGCATGGTGGTGGGGTAGCTCTTTCCTTGCAGTGTTGGGCTTCAGTTGAACTCAATTTTCTCTAAAGACTATGCACCCCAGTGATGTGACTTCTTCTCGGGGAATGTATATTAAGTTCTTCTTTGGTTTTAGGTTCTGGGTTCCCGTCTGAGAATTGTTCAGGCCTCAGTAGCGGACTCTGGGGAGTACATCTGCCGCGTTTCCTCTGGAGGAGTCACCCGGCAAGCCTCCATTACTGTCACTATTACACACAGAATGGGTCCAGTCATTTGTAAGTATGGCGTGCCAAAATCCTTGTTAAATGATGTCTCCTTATTACTGCGGCAGCTGATAGAACTGTTTATGTGTCCAGCCACCGGCATCACCCCAACAATCAGGGTGGAGTCTCCATCTGACTCCCTGGCGGAAGGGAAGACAGTTGTTCTAAACTGCATTGTTGAAGGTCAAACACATCAGGAGGTCACATGGTACAGGCAGGGACTGCCTCTGTCGGCCAATCACCAGGTATGTACAGTTTTTAGAAGACCACCTATGGTGCTTTTGTCACCCATCCAGCACTATATATGATATGACTGGCACTGAATATGCTGAATGTTCTTGTTGTGCAGAAGTCCGGTTCCCGTCTGCGGATTGTCAACGCTTCTCCTCGGGACTCTGGAGAATACATCTGCCAGGTCAGCGGTGGCTCCGGGATCCAGGCTGCCTCTATCATGGTCACCATTGAGGGCTCTCACCATAGTGAGTATGATGGAGAACATTGATATGCCGTGTCATGTGAGCATTGTGTATATAAGGCAGAGAGAGGCAGAGAGCCAGAGCATTGTGTGTATAAGGCAGCAGTGTGATCCAGGGGGAGGGGGGCAGAGAGCCGGAGCATTGTGTGTATAAGGCAGCAGTGTGATCCAGAGGGAGGGGCAGAGAGGCGGAGCATTGTGTGGAAAAGGCAGAAGTGTAATCCAGGGGGAGGGGGGCAGAGAGTCAGAGCATTGTGTGTATAAGACAGTGGTGTGATCCAGAGGGAGGGGCAGAGAGGCGGAGCATTGTGTATATAAGGCAGCAGTGTGATCCAGGGGGAGGGGGCAGAGAGGTGGAGCATTGTGTGTATAGGGAAGCAGTGTAATCCAGGGGGAGGGGGCAGAGAGCCAGAGCATTGTGTGTATAAGGCAGCAGTGTGATCCAGGGGGAGGGGGCAGAGAGACGGACCATTGTGTGGGTATAAGGCAGCAGTGTGATCCAAAGGGAGGGGCAGAGAGGTGGAGCATTGTGTGGGTATAAGGCAGCAGTGTGATCCAGGGGGAGGGGGCAGAGAGACGGAGCATTGTGTGTATAAGACAGCAGTGTGATCCAGAGGGAGGGGCAGAGAGGTAGAGCATTGTGTGGAAAAGGCAGAAGTGTGATCCAGGAGGAGAGGGGCAGAGAGGCGGAGCATTGTGTGTATAAGGCAGCAGTGTGATCCAGGGGGAAGGGGCAGAGAGGCGGAGCATTGTGTGTATAAGGCAGCAGTGTGATCCAGGGGGAGGGGGCAGAGAGACGGACCATTGTGTGTGTATAAGGCAGCAGTGTGATCCAGGGGGAGGGGGCAGAGAGCCAGAGCATTGTGTGTATAAGGCAGCAGTGTGATCCAGGGGGAGGGGGCAGAGAGCCAGAGCATTGTGTGTATAAGGCAGCAGTGTGATCCAGGGGGAGGGGGCAGAGAGGTGGAGCATCGTGCCTATAAGGCAGCAGTGTGATCCAGGGGGAGGGGGCAGAGAGACAGAGCATTGTCTGTATAAGACAGCAGTGTGATTCAGGGTGAGGGGGCAGAGAGGCGGAGCATCGTGTGTATAAGGCAGCAGTGTGATCCAGGGGGAGGGGCAGAGAGGCGGAGCATTGTGTGTATAAGACAGCAGTGTGATCCAGGGGGAGGGGCAGAGAGGCGGAGCATTGTGTGTATAAGACAGCCGTGTGATTCAGGGTGAGGGGGCAGAGACCATTGTGTGTGTATAAGGCATGTAAAATTCATGTTTGTGGTCCACAGGATTCAAAATTGTGAGTATAATGGTCCGAAAGGTTGGTGGCCACTGCTTTAGAATGTTTGTTTTTCTTTTCAGATTCCGGCCTTTCTGGGGCGATTCGCATTGAGCCGTCATCACAGACCGTGGAGGAGGGACAGAACGTGGAACTTACCTGTCTGATTGATGGATACTCTGGCCAGCCAGTGACATGGCATCGGCAAGGTGGTCGCCCTCTGCCTCCAAATCACCAGGTAAGGGTAACTAATGGTAGGAGAGCTTCCATAGCAAATAGGCTTAGAGTAGCATAATGAAAAGGAGTAACAGTAATGCAGTGAGATCTCCTTTGACCTGCATTAATTTAGTAGAACCGAGTGTGGACACATAAAGTCAGGCACAAGGGCTTTGGGCTTTGCCAGTCTGGCTCTTGAGGTTTGTCCAGCTCTACGTTTACCAGATGGATGAGATTTGATTGGTGTTGTCCTCTCCTCTAAGTACTATGACTCTTGCATGGCAGGTCGCAGGGCCACGAATGCGGATCCTGAAGGCCACCCCAGCTGATTCTGGCGAGTACATTTGCCGAGTGAACACGGGATCCGGAGTCCAGGAGGCGGTCATTCACGTCATCATACAACGAGTCGCACAAGGTGAGCCATCTTCATCTCCTAATTGTCTACCATTCCACAAAACTCCGACTCTCAGACTCTCCTGACCTCTGGAAGTTGGAAATTGGTGGAGGGGTGTGATCCCCGCAGTCAGAACCCTCAGTTCCAATGTGTTATTTACAAATGGCTGGAACGTTTGATTCGTATTATTAGAGTGTCCTGTTCTTGAGTCTGTAATGGAAATAATGAGAGATAGATAACAATGAGCTCATCGTCGCACAAGTCCAGCTTTGTCAGATCCCGCTCTTCCTCTTCCTCCACATTCTGACTTCAGACAAGGACTTCTGTGTGTCTGAGGACCACGGCCTCCTCTGTGTTCCTCAAGGTCTTCACTCCTCATGACAGAAATGTACCAATATCAGTTATAAATAATCACTGACTTAATGCAGCTGAATGGGGAACGGGTGAGCTTGGCCATGTTGTAACCCTTCTCTTCCCTTGCAGTGCCTGTAAACCCCCCACCGCCCATCCTGATTGAGAAGGTCCCAGGGACGGTCACTGAGGGTCAGACTGTCGATCTGAACTGTGTGGTTGCTGGAATTCCAGACGCTGCAGTCACCTGGACGCGCCCCGGGGCTGAATTTTCTCCAAATCACCAGGTGAGGATGGAGAACCCGTCAGCTATGACCCTCCCACGAGGAGCAGATCATAGCACAGCCGTGGTGGAGAGGCTTCATCTGTTTCTGGACAAAACGTCAGATTACTATGGGGGGGGGGGGGGGAGATATACTAAAACTGGAGGGTGCAAATTCTGGTGCAGCTATACATGGGAGCCAATTAGCTTCTAACTTCGGCTTCTTCAATGATGCCTTAACAATAAAACCTGGAAGCTGATTGGTTTCTATGTAGAACTGCACCAGATTTTGCACTCTCCAGTTTTAGTAAATCCCATTCCTATGTGTATAGTAGAAAAAAAATGATGACAGAGTTTATTATTGAAGTCCAAAGAAGCATTGTGATGATGAAATGTAATCGTAGGACCAGTATTAAAATATGAGCAAAATGGAAAAAAGATGGCGCTATGTGATGTCCTCATGTCATTCTGAGATATCTTCTGATTATTTATATATATATATATATATATATATATATATATATATATATAGCCAGGGGCATTGCTAGGTCTACAGAAGATCTGGGGCTAGAGCCCAGCCCCAGTAATATACGTGTGTGTATATCCCCAGAGGGCCACCCCACTTACATCAGGGTCCCCAGAGAGCCTCCCCCTTACATCAGGGTTCCCAGAGAGCCTCCCTTACATCAGGGTTCCCAGAGAGCCTCCCTTACATCAGGGTCCCCAGAGAGCCTCCCTTACATTAGGGTCCCCAGAGAGCCTCTCCCTTACATCAGGGTCCCCACAGAGCCTCCCCCTTAAAATGGGGGTCCCCAGAGAGCCTCCCCCTTACATCAGGGTCCCCAGAGAGCCTCCCCTTTACATCAGGGTCCCCAGAGAGCCCCCCCTTACATCATAGTTCCCAGAGAGCCCTCCCCCCTTACATCAGGGTTCCCAGAGAGCCTCCCCCTTACATCTGGGTTCCCAGAGAGCCTCCCTTACATTAGGGTCCCCAGAGAGCCTCCTCCTTAAATCAGGGTCCCCAGAGGGCCTCCCCCTTAAAATGGGGGTCCCCAGAGAGCCTCCCCCTTAAAATGGGAGTCCCCAGAGAGCCTCCCCCTTAAAATCAGGGTCCCCAGAGAGCCCCCCACTTACATCAGGGTTCCCAGAGAGCCTCCCCCTTAAAATCAGTGTCCCCAGAGAGCCTCCCCCTTAAAATCAGGGTCCCCAGAGAGCCTCCCCCTTAAAATCAGGGTCCCCATAGAGCCTGCCCCTTAAAATCAGGGTCCCCAGAGAGCCTCCCCCTTAAAATCAGGGTCCCCAGAGAGCCTCCCCCTTAAAATCAGGGTCCCCAGAGAGCCTCCCCCTTAAAATCAGGGTCCCCAGAGAGCCTCCCCTTTAAAATCAGGGTCCCCAGAGAGCCTGCCCCTTAAAACCGGGGTCCCCAGAGAGCCCCCCACTTACATCAGGGTTCCCAGAGAGCCTCCCTGCCCCTTGGGGGCCCCTGCAGAGACTAGGGGCTATGGGCCCCAGATTCGGGGCTATAGCCCCAAAAGCCACCTCCTAGCGACGCCACTGTATATAGCCAACCACTCTGTAAAAAGATTTAGGAACAGATCACAGTGGTGCTTTGCATTTAAAGTGGTTGTAAGCCCTCCTGACTGGCCTCAGGGGATACACAGAGATGAAACAAATCCTCCTACATAAGCTGTACCTGTTTATCTGCAGTCTTCTCTTCTCTACATACCGTTCAAAGTCCAGATTTTTTAAAGCTTGTCTGAGCTGTCAGGAACAAAAGGGGGGGGGGGGGGGGGGCAAGAAATCTGAAATTACACTCTGCAGATCTTAGTGAGAAGAGAGCTGATTGGAGGAAAGGGACACCCCCCCTCTTTACACAGCTCCCAGGTACAGAATTGAGGTTGTCAATCACAGGCTGTGTGCACGAGCTCCCTCCCATGTCACTCTTTATCTCTTCCTGTCAGGAAACCTTTGTGACTCATGCAGATAGCAGAGAAAGGGAGAAAATGACACTCAGTGCTCTGAACTGAGACAAGTACACACTATACAGGGATATGCTTTGTTCAGATTTCATGTCTGAGGATTACAAGCACTATAAAGCATGGATGTTGAATGTGCGTTATCGGATGTTTTACATGAGTCGCATTAAGAGGACCATTGATTTTTAATGGCCGCAATGCACATAAAATAATGCATGGCACAAGGCAGTACACAGATTGTACATCGCTGTGGTCTATGGTGCCGTACAATGGGGGGTGTTACTGCTCTGAGGTTCTATTCAAAATGAAGGGACAGAATGAATGGCGCCACAAGCGTTGTGCGTTGTAACATGCGGTAAAATGCGTTTCTCATTGTGTGTTACCCACAATGCACCAGTGTGGACCAGTCCTTCGAGTTTGTGTTCCGGCACCGCGGGGGTGATACCGGTCACAAGGGGGGGTCACCTTTGCTGGTCTTTTCTCTCACCCGACCAATAAACTTTGTTGTTTTTTTTCTCGTTTAGATTTCCGGGTCCCGTTTGCGCATTCATCAGGCCTCCAACGCGGATTCCGGGAAGTACGTCTGCCAGTACAATAGTGACTCCGGAGTCCTCATAGCAACCATCATCATTTCTGTCCATCATGGAGTCCAGAAAACCTTTCGTGAGTCACGTCCCGCACATTGCGCTTTCATGGAGCTTTTGTGGGCCGAACGGTGAAGTAAAACTTTGTATTTTCCAGGTCTGGAGACTCCGGTCATCTCCATTAATCCCCATACTGCCACAGTGCTCCAGGGGGAAAATGCCACCTTTACATGCAACGTCCACAAGGGAGCCCAACAAATCCGTGTGACATGGAAAATGGGGAACAACCAGCCACTCCAAGGTACCACCTTCCTTCTACAGGAAATCTTAGAATGTTCTTCCACTGACCCCCCAATGGTGGGGCACTATTCCTCCCACTGACTCCAATGATGGGGCACTAATCCTCCCAATGATTCCAATGATGGGGCACTAATCCTCCCACTGACTCCAATGATGGGGCACTAATCCTCCCAATGATTCCAATGATGGGGCACTATTCCTCCCACTGACTCCAATGATGGAGCACTATTACTCCCACTGACTCCAATGATGGGGCACTATTCCTCCCACTGACTCCAATGTTGGGGCACTAATCCTCCCAATGATTCCAATGATGGGGCATTATTCCTCCCAATGACACCAATGGTGGGGCACTATTCCTCCCACTGACTCCAATGATGGGGCACTATTCCTCCCACTGACTCCAATGATGGAGCACTAATCCTCCCAATGATTCCAATGATGGGGCATTATTACCCCCAATGACACCAATGATGGGGCACTATTCCTCCCAC
This sequence comes from Lithobates clamitans, assembly GCA_037952925.1. Classification (NCBI taxonomy): domain Eukaryota; kingdom Metazoa; phylum Chordata; class Amphibia; order Anura; family Ranidae; genus Lithobates; species Lithobates clamitans. The sequence continues at coordinate 111,102 of JBBGZY010002944.1, forward strand.
TGACTCCAATGGCGGGGCACTATTCCTCCCACTGACTCCAATGATGGGGCACTAATCTTCCCAATGATTCCAATGATGGGGCAATATTCCTCCCACTGACTCCAATGATGGGGCATTATTCCTCCCACTGACTCCAATGATGGGGCATTATTCCTCCCAATGATTCCAATGATGGGGCACTATTCCTCCCACTGACTCCAATGGTGGGGCACTATTCCTCCCACAGACTCCAATGATGGGGCACTAATCCTCCCAATGATTCCAATGATGGGGCAATATTCCTCCCACTGACTCCAATGATGGGGCATTATTCCTCCCAATGACTCCGATGATGGGGCATTATTTCTCCCACTGAATCCAATGATGATCAGTTTCTGCCCAAAGGATCTTACAGTCTCCACCATAGTCTTTTGTACAATTTTGAGTGGAAGTTAATTATCCTCCATGTATGTTTTTGGGTCAAAACTGAAGCTGCCATAGGAGAGCCCTCCTGTCCTTGTAAGCCAGATCCTACCTAGAACAATGTCCTTGTAGGACAGATAGTAGAACATCATCCTTGTAGGGCAGATGCTAGAAAAACGTCCTTGTGGGTCAGATCCTAGAACAATGTCCTTGTAGGGCAGATCTTAGAACATCATCCTTGTAGGGCAGATGCTAGAAAAACGTCCTTGTGGGGCAGATCCTAGAACAGTGTCCTTGTAGGGCAGATCCTAGAACATCATCCTTGTAGGGCAGATCCTAGAACAACGTCCTTGTGGGGCAGATCCTAGAACAATGTCCTTGTAGGGCAGATCTTAGAACATCATCCTTGTAGGGCAGATGCTAGAAAAACGTCCTTGTGGGGCAGATCCTAGAACAGTGTCCTTGTAGGGCAGATCCTAGAACATCATCCTTGTAGGGCAGATCCTAGAACAACGTCCTTGTGGGGCAGATCCTAGAACAATGTCCTTGTAGGGCAGATCTTAGAACACTGTCCTTGTAGGGCAGATCCTAGAACATCATCCTTGTAGGGCAGATCCTAGGACAACGTCCATGTAGGGCAGATCCTAGAACAATGTCCATGTAGGGCAGATCCTAGGACAACGTCCATGTAGGGCAGATCCTAGGACAACGTCCTTGTAGGGCAGATCCTAGGACAACGTCCTTGTAGGGCAGATCCTAGAACAACGTCCTTTTAGGGCAGATCCTAGGACAACATCCATGTAGGGCAGATCCTAGGACAACGTCCTTGTAGGGCAGATCCTAGAACAACGTCCTTGTAGGGCAGATCCTAGAACAACGTCCTTTTAGGGCAGATCCTAGAACAACGTCCTTTTAGGGCAGATCCTAGGACAACATCCATGTAGGGCAGATCCTAGGACAACGTCCTTGTAGGGCAGATCCTAGAACAAAGTCCTTTTAGGGCAGATCTTAGAACAATGTCCTTGTAGGGCAGATCTTAGAACAATGTCCTTGTAGGGCAGATCCTAGAACAACGTCCTTGTAGGGCAGATCCTAGAACAACGTCCTTGTAGGGAAGATCCTAGAACAACGTCCTTGTAGGGAAGATCCTAGAACAATGTCCTTGTAGGGCAGATCCTAGAACAACGTCCTTGTAGGGCAGATCCTAGAACAATGTCCATGTAGGGCAGATCCTAGGACAACATCCATGTAGGGCAGATCCTAGAACAACGTCCTTTTAGGGCAGGTCCTAGAACAACGTCCTTTTAGGGCAGATCCTAGGACAACGTCCTTGTAGGGAAGATCCTATAACAACGTCCTTGTAGGGAAGATCCTAGAACAATGTCCTTGTAGGGCAAACCCTAGAACAACGTCCTTGTAGGGCAGATCCTAGAACAATGTCCATGTAGGGCAGATCCTAGAACAATGTCCATGTAGGGCAGATCCCTGCTGGGAACAGAACCCAGGACTTTGCTAGTCCTCAACTCTAAACTCCAAAACTTAAGTTCTGACTTTGTTTCCTTTCTTTGTGTCTGAAGATAATGTCCTCATCAGCTCCGATGGCACTATCATTACCATTGTCGGTGCGCGCCACAAGAACCAAGGCTCTTACCGCTGTATGGCTTCCAACCCCTATGGGGCAGTGGACAGTGCGGTGACACTGGTGGTAAAAGGTAAGTGATCAAGATGGCATGTGCCAGCTGTCTGAACGTGATTCACAGATGATCAGTTGGTAGAACATACAATGATGGTGGGGAATGGAGAGCCAGGCTTTCTTTGTTGCTGTTTTTGGTAGTGAAGGAAACGGGTGGAAGTTCAGTTATGGAGGGCCATGTAGTCCTGGGACAAGGGGTTGGCGAGAGAGGCACCTGCCCCGGGCACAGTGTGCTAGTATGGGGTGGGTAGCGCCAGTGGGCTGCTGCAGTGTCGGCATTAGCTATCACTGGGCATTTGTCCACATCTGCTGTCTGGTGTCCCTGAGTCTCCAGTACAGCGATCGCCAACACTGTAGCCGCGGGCAGGAATAAGAGGAGTTGTGCTAGAAGAGGGAGGGGAGGTTTATTCTGGGAGGGATTAAGATTTTGGCTAAGAAGAACTTGGAGGTGAGAGCATTTTTATTGAGGGAGGTAGGATTGGTTCTGGGGGGGGGGAGAAGTTTGGGAGAATTTATACTGGAAAGGGGATATGGGGGGGGGGGGAGATTTGTGCTGGAAGGGGGGATTTGTGCTGAGAGAGGGTATATGGGGGTGAGATATTATTCTGAGAGGGGGGATTTGTGCTGGAAGGGGGCATGTGATGATTTGTACTAAGAGGGCGGATTTGTGCTGAAAGGGGGTATATGGGGGTGAAGATTTGTGCTGAGAGGGGTCATTTGTGCTGAAAGGGGGTATATGGGGGTGAGGATTTGTGCTGAGAAGGGATATTTGTGCTGAAAGGGGGTATATGGGGGTGAGGATTTGTGCTGAGAGGGGTCATTTGTGCTGAAAGGGGGTATATGGGGGTGAGGATTTGTGCTGAGAAGGGATATTTGTGCTGGAAGGGGGTATATGGGGGTGAGGATTTGTGCTGAGAGGGGGGATTCATGCTGGAAGGGGGTATATGGGGGTGGGATATTGTGCTGAGAGGGGGGATTTGTGCTGGAAAGGGGTATATAGTGGTGAGGATTTGTGCTGAGAGGGGGGATTCGTGCTGGAAAGGGGTATATAGTGGTGAGGATTTGTGCTGAGAGGGGGGATTTTTGCTGGAAGGGGGCATATAGAGGTGAGGATTTGTGCTGAGAGGGGGTTAGATATAGGAGAAGTACATGTTGCTGAATTCTGCTTACATGACACAATGGGGGAGATTTATTAAATCTGGTGCGGCTCTGCATGGCAACCAATCAGCTTCTAACGTCAGCTTGTTCAATGAAGCTTTGACAATAAATCCTGGAAGCTGATTGGTTACCACGCACAGGTTCTGTACATCTTTCCCGTTTCCTCTCTATGAACAAACTTGCCTTTTCATTCTTCTGTTTTTGTTTTGTACCCCAGGACGCCCCACGGTCTCTGTGATCCCACCAGGACCCGTCACTGTGCATGCCGGCGATACAATCAGCTTGGAATGCAACGGAATGGGTGACCCCAGACCGGTGGTCAACTGGCGGCGTACCGGATCCAGACAGATCATCAGACAGCAAAGCCACGCCCCCCTGGATAGCCACGCCATCTTACAGGTTGGAATCCTCGTCAGTCTTAGTTGTCACCTGAGTCACCCTCATATACAGAAGATAAACCTGGTCACTTGTGGTCAGAGGTGTCCAAGTGACTGGATGTTCTTCTGCACCCCCATCTCTCGGAGAATTGTGGGACAAGCAGACCGGCTCTTCTTTGAGTTCTGACATAAAACTGTTTTTCACATTTGTAATATAATATATCGGAGTTTTAATGTTCTACACAATGGTCAGGATTTGATACATTGCATATCCAAATATTTGTTCCTGTTGGTAAGAGAGAATTCCTCATGATTTGTTGACTGTTGCAGATTCCATCGGCAAAGGCTGAGGATGCGGGATCGTACACCTGCACCGGGCAAAACCCGGACGGCACCGCACAAGTCCACGTGGAGGTCCGGGTGGAAAGCAAAGTGGTGAGACCTGGAGTTCCAGTGGCCACAGCAGACCAGGCTGTCTATGTCGTCCTGGCCGGGGAAACCGCCACCCTCAGGTGCTCCGCCGTAGGTGAGCCGTATGTGCCGAGTCTGGTATATCAGCCTATAACTTTGCCGGGTTCTTCTGGGAACGTTGGTTTCCTCCTGCCTCTAATACTGGAACACAAACCCTTATTCCTCTGGACCAGTGGTCACAAACCTTTCCCATCTCACAGACCACTAAACTCACAGTTTTGAATCCCACAGACCACTAACATAATTTTTACATGCATTATACACCAATGTTCCAGCTCTCTTCCCCCCCTCTGCACACCCCCGACACCCCCCTCCCCTTCCCTTCCCCCACACACACTGCCGCCTTACACAGACTCCTCATTGGATCCCACCTCCTTATCCAGCCATGTGCTCGAGCTCCGTGCCCCCTCCCACAGACTGTGATCAGCACTGCCATTGAATGTCCCCTACTTCTTAACCTCCCACTCTCTGCACTACTCACGGTGCCTCCCTCTGAGTTCACAGGAGCCGGACCTACAGAGGAGGCATTGGCTATCAAGGCGCTCTGACAGTATTGACTGTCAGCGTGCATTGAGAGCACTGGAAACAACATTGGGCGCTATACATCTGCCACAATGTTGATTTGCGACAGAACCCTTGGGGACCACCAACATTTTCTTGTGGTCCATGGACCACTGCTTGGCAACCACTGCTCTGAAGTCTTTGCCTGAGTTTGGCTGCCTCAGAGAGAGGCGCAATTTACTTCTCTGACACCACTGGTTTGCACGGCTTTTTATTCCTGATGTAGCACCCTGGTAGAAGGGTTGATAACAAGTTTAGCTTGCTGGGTGGTAACTAGCCAGGCTGACCGATAGCGGATTCACTGGCTATTCCCTAACTCTGGATTTGATGCACCTCTCTCTTCTGTCACTAGGTGGCATTGTTGCCTGTGGCATTAGAATGAGCAGGGCACAGTGAATTCAGATTAGGAGTGGATAGGTTGTCTCAGCCAGTTGGCGGGGGTTTCTTTAGTCCCTTGGCCTGCTGGGAGAGCCTATTTATTCGGGAGGAGTCAGGTGATCGGGGTTCTGTGCCACCTGGGCGGCTGTCTGGATGGACGTATGTCACAAGGTTCCGGGCTGCTAGGCCAGAAGCCTGAGGCCTATCCCAGGAGCACCTTGCTGCTAGGCTGTCTGAGGCCTATCCAGGTTTGAGAAAGGCAGCGCGGGTTGGGGCTTCAGGATGGAAGCCCAACCAAGTTGCAGAGGTTCCGCCGGACGGGGGATTTGGATAGTTGCCAGCGGTGAGGGAGAAGCAGTTACCACAAGGGACGACCACTTCTATCCCCAGGGGTAAGTGAGGATCAAGGCCAGAGGTAAAGGGGGGAATAGTCACCAGCGAGGGACAACCACTCCTGTTCCATCAGAGGCCAGTGTATGGAAGTCTGAAGAAGTAACAAAGCAGCCTTTTCACCAGCCGGGGATGGTGAAGAAGTGGGGAAGCTTCAGCAGAGTGCCAAACCAGGGACCCAGCGGGTTAGTGAGGGTGACGCTTGAGGAATATACAGCGGGATAGCTGTGGAAGAGCTCAGGGGATCCAGGCTTTTCAAATTACTTCTCTGCATCTGGGATGTGCTGTTCTCTTGGTCACTATCCTGGGACTGACCACCGGTGGACAGTCCCACAGACTCTGAAGGTTCCTGATGCCATTGACATTGATCAGGATCTCCACATTGCTCACCATGTTAAAAACTGGAATCTGGTTCACGTTTGATGGAATTATAATTGTTGTTCTTTCCCTTTACTTTGTCCCACAGGAAACCCAACCCCAACTATCACATGGTCCAAACTCCGAGCTCCTCTTCCCTGGCAGCACCAGGTGGCGAACGATACTCTGATCATCCCCAGGGTGGCCCAGCAGGACTCTGGACAGTACATCTGCAATGCTTCCAATACTGATGGACACTCAGAGATCTTTGTCACTCTGGATGTAGAGAGTAAGTGTTAGGCAGCAGAGAATGGCCTTCAGAAATGCTTATAGAGATATTCTGTATTGTGAAGTCCTCAGTGGAAATGTTCCTGTTGTTATTGTTAATGTACGAGGGTTCTTCAAAAAGTTTCCGCATTTTTTTTAACTCTATATAAAAAAGTGCGAAAACTTTTTGAAGACCCCTCTTAAAATGTATGTTAACATAGTTACGTAGTCAGGTTAAATAAGACACTTGTTCATCTAGTTCAACCAAGCTCTGGTCCTTGTTCTGCCTCAGATCCTCCATACGCCACCACCTTGCCTGATGAGCTGTCTGTGGCTGTGGGAGAAGCCATCCGGTTACAGTGCCTGGCACATGGCACACCTCCACTCAGATACCAGTGGACCAAAGTGAACGGATCTCTCTCAGACTCCGCTTCCATACAGAATGGAGTGCTGCACATCGGTCAGGCAAAAACCGGAGATGCTGGTACCTACCTCTGTGTGGCCAGCAATAAAGTGGGCAGGAGCGAGGCCACCGCCCAAGTCAGTGTTCTGGGTAAGTCGACATATGGCGGTGTCATGGTCCGGCTTCAGAAGGCCGGTGCTGAAGATTATGTGGCCTTTCACAGAACATTTTTATCCTTCTTTGCAGCACAATTTTCTGTACGGGTGTCACCTCAGATAGACACAAAGGCAATCGGTGCTACAGCAGAATTCACCTGTAATGTGATTGGAGATCCAAGAGCCAGGATCCGCTGGAATAAAGAAGGAGGGGCACTCCCATCCAATCACAGTGTTCAGGGTGCAGTGCTCAGGTGAGTGGATTTATTCCTTCTGTGTATGTCAGTCGTCCTTTCACTGAGGGATGCTCCAACGTCAAGCACTATTGTACTAATGAGAAACTCCAGTTCCATTCCTTATTGAACTTTTATACCGCCATTTCTTTTCCAAATATTGAGATAGACCTGGCCGGTTCGCATGCTGAATTCTGTCAAGCATGTCATTAGATGTGCATTATGTACAAAATACCTCTAATGAGATTTAATTTCCTATTATATGTGATACCTGTCTTGGGTTTTAACTTTTGCAATAAAATTCGTGTTTTTTTAATATAGTAATTTCTTGTATTTTATGGTTGCCCTTAAAATCCAGTTAGAGATATCTTGTGGTGTATCATGGTGGTAATTGGGATGGTGGCAACCTTTCCCCAAAATTGAGGAGGTAAATAAATGTACGAGCCTTTAGATGTGTTACATTCTGTGTAAGGTTCTCACCAAAGATGAACCTTCTAGTGTGGGACCTGCTACAGGAGCAGGGGGATAAGACATACATGCAGATGGCAGGTCCTCTTGAAACAGTCCCTCTTGTGTTAATTCCGGTTTTGAAAGTGATGCAAGGGTGTTTCTTGTAGTGCCGATGGTGGCAATGATGGGGACTGAATTGTGTACATTGTGTGAATTTTGCTGCTTTTGTTCTCTATAGGATTTTCAACTTGGAACGTGGCAATGAAGGTGTCTACACCTGCCGAGCAAACAGCCGCTTTGGTCAATCCCAAGATAGTGTCAAACTGGTTGTCCAAGGTGTGTACATGAAATATAGAGAGCAGTGTGTGCTGGCATATGACCCTCAATGTCTTGTTCTGGGTATGATCAAGTCAGGGGTTTTCTAACACATTGGGGGGGAGAAGTGTCCTAGCCAAGGTTATAGACCCAAAGAACATTAGATGTCATCCGACCCAGCTGAGGTTTTAGGCCAGAAGAACATTACATGTTATCTGTACCAGCCATGGTTATATACCTGAAAAATGTTGGATGTTATCTGCCCCAGCCAAGGTAGTAGTCCAGAAGAAAATGTTACTAGCTGAGGTTATAGGCCATTAGATGTTAACCATACCCACCGAGGTTATAAGCCAGAGGGTCATTGGATCTTAACCATACTAGCCAAGGTTATAGGCCAGAAGGTCATTAGGTGTTAACCGTACCAGCTGAGGTTATAGGCCAGAAGGTCATTAGATGTTAACCGTACCAGCCAAGGTTATAGGCTAGAAGGTCATTAGGTGTTAACCATACCAGCTGAGGTTATAGGCCAGAAGGTCAGTAGATGTTAACTGTACCAGCCAAGGTTATAGGCTAGAAGGTCATTAGGTGTTAACCATACCAGCTGAGGTTATAGGCCAGAAGGTCAGTAGATGTTAACTGTACCAGCCAAGGTTATAGGCTAGAAGGTCATTAGGTGTTAACCATACCAGCTGAGGTTATAGGCCAGAAGGTCATTAGATGTTGACCATACCAGCTGAGGTTATAGGCCAGAAGTTAACTATACCAGACGAGGTTATAGGCCAGAAGGTCATTAGGTGTAATCTTCTCAATTTCTCCCCATAATTGGAATACCACTTTGGCTGGACTGACTCGTTGCTGTAAGTTCTTTGTCTCTTTTTCTGAAAACAATATGCAGAGACCTTATTGAAGTTTCTTATGACCAGCCCTAAAAATGTACCGATATGTTTGTGTCTTCCAGCTCTGCCCAAAGTCAGGATTAACATTCGCACCTCAGTGCAGACGGTGCTGGCTGGGAACTCCGTGGAGTTTGAATGTTTGGCAATCGGAGACCCGCAAGCCAGGGTGATATGGAGCAAGGTTGGCAGCCGGATGCCGGCAGATGTCATTATAAGTGGCGGCATGCTGAAGATTGAACAGGTGAAGCAGTCAGACGCCGGGCAGTACCGCTGTACCGTGACCAATGAAGTGGGGGAGGTGCAGTCCCATGTCATCCTCCATGTGCAGTGTAAGTGGCACCTTACCTGATCTGTGGTTTGTATTCATCTCTTTTAATTCATTAAAGCAAATCTCTGTTCCTCCTCCAGCCGTGCCACAAATCGCCGCTCAGCCGGAGATGAAAGAAATCACCACCGGATCGACTGCTGTGTTTCCATGTCTGGCGTCCGGTTTTCCCGTTCCTGAAATAACGTGGACCAAGGTAGGTGCTTGTGATTCCAGCCATATAACATTGGGGAGCAACAAAAACTGGGCTCAGGCAGCAGACCCAAGACGAGGTGTGGGCAGGAGTGGAAATGGCACTGGGCACTGTGGAATCATACAGTATGAGGTGGGGGGGTGCCACAAGGAGATGGGGGAAGGGATTTTTGTTGGGAGGGGAAATTTTGGGGGGAAGCAGGGTGCAGGAATGATTCTTGAAAGAGAAATTGGGGGGTGTATGTGCTAGGAATGGTGATTTATGGGATTTGTGTTTGGGGGGGGTTGTGCTAGGAAGGAGGATTTGGGGAAGGGGGGCTGTGCTAGAAGAGGTGATATGGTAGAGGAGGAGGGGAATTGTGTTAGAAGGGGACATTCTTTTTTTCTGGGGGGGTGGGGGTTGTGTTAGTAGGGATGATTGTGGTCTGGTATTTGTACTAGGAGGGAAATTGGGGGGGGGATTTATGTTAGTAGGGATGATTGGGGTCTAGTATTTGCGCAGGGCGGGAAATTTGGGGGGGGGGGGGATTTGTGCTGGGAGGGGGGAATAAGGATGGGTACTCGGAGAGGAAATTATTTGAGTCGCAGAGGATTTGTGGTAGGAGGGGGTATTTGATTTGGGGGGGGGGATTTTGTGCTTAGAGGGTAAACATGCAGATTAGTGCTCAATTTTTTATTGGGGGATGGGGATTTTTGTTGAAACATAATGCTCATACATCTTGGGGGGGCGCAGTTTGGCATGTTTGCCCTAGGCTCTAGATGACCTTGTCCCGGCACTGTCAGGCACTGGCAGCATGGTCTGCCCCTAGGTCATATGGCGGGGGGACATCCATAATGTGTTCATAGTCACATGCCAGCAGCTGCACTTCTTCCACCATTGCTGTTCTGGGGGCCACCATTGTTGTGATGTTCTTGCTTGGCTGGGCTGAGATCTTCATCAGAAGATGTGAATGTCGGGACAGTAGAAGGTGGACAGAACTCTTGTTTGAACACGCTCTGCTCAGCCTTGAGAAGCTCCTGACCTCTAGCTGTAATAGCAGAGTAATGACACTGACCTTCCCTCCAGCTGGAAGGAGACCTTCCCACCAACGCTCGAATGGAGAACAATGTCCTGACCATTTTGTCTGTGAAGCCAGAGGATGCCGGTACATACGTGTGCACAGCGGCCAACCGTCAGGGCAGAGTCACGGCCTTCTCTATGCTGAAGGTTCGAGGTGAGCTTCATGTGCCATTCTGTGTGTTCAGTCTCCGTCTTTCGGAAAATTTGTGTTTTTTCTTACGACTTATTTCTGGGTGTAAATAATTGTGGATTGTATTTGTACGTGTGATCATTTTCAGAGAGAGTTGTACCCTATTTCTCGGGCCACCCCCAGTCTTACCTCAAACTTCCGAGTATGAAAGACGCTCACAAGAAATTCGACATTAAGATTACTTTCCGACCCGACGCTGCTGATGGTAAGAGAAATTGTTTATATACTGTATGTGTGGAAGCTCAGCGAAATGTCTCTTAGATCTGCTGTCATCTTTTGATCTTCATTATATGTCCTCCTAAATTTGAGAGCAAATTCCACATCTCAGTGTCCCCATCAGTAGAGGGCCTTCTCCTGACACATGCTGCTTGGCTTTATCTTCTTACTTCTTGTTCTCAGTGCCTTCTGCTCATGTTCTGTTCAATAATCTTCCATTCTCTCTTATTCTTCTTTTCTGAACGTCACCTTTTCTGTCTGCTGTGCCTCTCCAGCTCTTATTCTGTACTCCGGTAAGTGCTCTCTGCATGACCCACCTACATTGTATGCAACACTTCCTACTCTACCGAGAGCAATCACTTCGTGTTTTGCCAAATGCAACTTCTTGCCTGTTCCTGCAGTGTGCAAACCTCTACCCCCCCCCCCCCTCCTCCATACTGCCTGCTCCTCCAGTGTGCAACATCATCCAATCTAACCTCTACCCCCCCCCCCTCCTCCATACTGCCTGCTCCCCCAGTGTGCGACATCATCCAATGTAACCTCTACCCCCCCCCCATACTGCCTGCTCCCCCAGTGTGCGACATCATCCAATGTAACCTCTACCCCCCCCCCCTCCATACTGCCTGCTCCTCCAGTGTGCGACATCATCCAATGTAACCTCAACCCCCCCCCCTCATACTGCCTGCTCCCCCAGTGTGTGGCATCATCCAATGCAACCTCTACCCCCCTCATACTGCCTGTTCCTCCAGTGTGCGGTATCATCCTATGCAACCTCTACCCCCCCCCCTCCATACTGCCTGCTCCCCCAGTGTGCGACATCATCCAATCTAACCTCTACCCCCCCCATACTGCCTGCTCCTCCAGTGTGTGGCATCATCCAATCTAACCTCTACCCCCCCCCCCCATACTGCCTGCTCCTCCAGTGTGCAACATCACCCAATGTAACCTCTACCCCCCCCCCCAATACTGCCTTCTCCTCCAGTGTGCGACATCACCCAATGTAACCTCTACCCCCCCCCCCAATACTGCCTTCTTCTCCAGTGTGCAGTGTCATTCAGTGTGTCCTCTGCCCCCTTCTACATATAATACGTTCTGAAGATATCTGGAGATGTTCTTGCAATATATGAAGCATATACTGTATTAAAGTGGGTGTCTCTACATGGTATGTTACTTCTTGTAGGAATGCTGATCTACAGCGGGCAGAAGAAGAGCAGCGGAGCGGACTTTATGTCCTTCGGTCTAGTGGGAGGACGGCCGGAGTTCAGGTGAGGCCTTCATCTTCGAGGCAACTTAATTCTTACATTTTGTGTTTTTTTTCGGTGCTTCCTGTCTTTGATTCTGTATTGGTAATCAAAATTAATTCCCTAATCATGGACAAAAGGTCTGTTCTTAGGTGTTTAATGATGATGGTTACTCTGCTACTGATATTTCAGGTTGTCCTCTTACTGTATATTCTGAACAATTTCCACAACCCTTACACTTTTATAGAGTTTTGTCTATCAGAGTTCCTCAAGTGTTTCACTATTTGTAATATCTTATCGCAGGTTTGATGCTGGTTCAGGAATGGCGACAATCCGTTATCCTATACCTCTTAGTCTGGGCGAATTCCATACCATAACCCTGTACAGGAACCTGAACCAAGGATCACTTGTGGTGGACAACCAAACTCCCGTCAATGGAACATCTCAGGTAACAGGCTGGTGGCTCTCTAATCACAAAACACAATGTGAACGCTCAATCAGCTTAAAGGCCATATTTCTCCTAGTAATGTCTTGTTGAAAATGGATCGTTCTGATTGGATATTCTGCACTTTCAGGGTAAATTCCAGGGTCTGGACTTGAACGAGGAGATTTACCTAGGAGGTTATCCTAACTACGAGGTTGTTTCTAAGACTGGCTTGGGCAAAGGCTTTATTGGTAACTAGAAATCCATCCATAAGCATTTTTCCACAATAGTCATATTCGCCACCCTCTGGCTAATGGTCTCTCCCTCACCTGCGCCCTTATTTCTCCCTTCGCAGGCTGTGTCCGGCAGCTCATTCTTCAGGGAGAAGAGGTCATCTTCAAGGATCTGGATCTGGTCACCACTGGCATCTCTAACTGCCGAACTTGTAGAGACCGACCTTGCAAGGTACGACCAAAGGCAAAGAGCCAGGCCTGCTCAATTAAAGTCACTGTAACTGTTGATAAGTGCGGCTCCTATACTTACTACAAACTTGGTGTAAACTAACACATTAAGAAACATGTTACATGTTACACCTATATTTCGGGTAAGACGTATACCATGTTCCAGCTCCTACCCCCCCCCCCCCCCGATTCCTTTTCTTTGTTATAGCACGAGGGGGATCCTCTCCCCGCAGCTGCTGTCACATTTAAAATTGGCACCTCTGTGCGGGGCTCCGCCTGCACTGCAGCATTATTTATTCACGGGGATCTACAGGCTCAAAGTTTTTTTACCTTTATACATTCTATGCAGGTAAAAAAAACCTCCTCAGTGCAGCACCAGTCCCCCCCCCAATACTTACAGTACCTGAGCCCCATCTTGACCCCTTCTCATTGGCTAAGACAGCAGTGGGAGCTATTGGCTCCCACTGTTAATCACAGCAAGTGAGGTGAGAGGGGGCAGGGCCAAGCCGTGGCTCTGTGTTTGAATGGACACGCAGAGCCGAGGCTCGGGAACCAGCCTGCTTGTGTGGGTGCCCCTATTGCAAGCTGCTTTTTCTGAGGGCACTTGACAGGAGCCAGGAGCGACGGCGAGGGACCTGAGAAGAGGAGGATCCAGGCTTCTCTGTGCCAAACCATTACAGAGGAGGTGAGTATGATATGTTTGTTATTAGGGAAAAAAAAGCCTTTAATATCAGTTTAACCTACAACCTATTTTACAGTATGTATGGGTTTGTGGTGTGGTTTGGTCCATCATTCTGCGGTCCCTTGGTTGAATCTGATTCTCCTGTTGAGCTGTCCTTCGCCTTGAAGTGTTGTTTTTCACCCTCACTCTTGCTTGGTACCTGAAGCTTTTTAACAAGTCTTCTCAGTCATTTTCCTCCTGACGATGTATGTTCTTTTTTTAGAACCGTGGAATCTGTCGGGATTCGGAGAGCAGCAGTTATGTGTGTGAATGTCTTCCTGGCTTTGCCGGCAGTAACTGTGAGCACTCCCGGGCCTTGCACTGCCACCCAGGTACTTCCTGTGAAATGAAAATTCATGTTTTGTACTTCCAGCGATATGTGGCCCCTCTCAGCACTTTCCACTTTTTCCTACAGATGCCTGTGGACCTGAAGCTACTTGTATCAATCAAGCTGATGGGTTGGGGTACGCCTGCCGCTGCCAGCTGGGCAAATCTGGAGACAAATGCATGGATGGTATGTGACTTGCTGGCCCAATACACACACTCATCATCAATGTATCGTACCTAGAAAGCTACAAGGCTCCATCTGTTAGAAATGAATGATTAGCTTTGACATAAAGATGTCCGCTCTTCCCAACAGGAGTCATGGTGAACACACCGTCATTCAATGGAGAAACTTCTTACATCTCTTACCCACCCCTCACCAACATCCATAATGACCTGCGGGTGGATCTGGAGTTTAAGCCCCTCTCCCCAGATGGTCTCATCTTCTTCAGTGCAGGAAAAGGAGCTCCTGTGGAAGACTTTGTGTCTCTGGCCATGGCTCAAGGCCATCTGGAATTCCGCTATGAGCTAGGATCAGGTAAGCACTTGGACTGGATAATCTGCAAGGATAATAATCTGTTCTTTATTATTTACAAGACGCTCTGGTAACATAGAGGGGTTTAGTGGGTTAAGGAAAGTCACAGCGCACAAATGGCGGTCAGAAGTACTAGATCCAAGCTGACTGGGAAAAGACACATTCCCACCGCTGCAAAAACAGATGTTCAGCACAGACCAGACCCATGTCCCATCTTGGACAACTCTCCAGTGCCTCAATGAGTGTGAAAGACAGTATATGGTATACAGACCAAACCCCATGCCCCATCCCGGCCTCATTGAGTGTAATGTACAGTATATGGTATACAGACCAAATCCATATCCCATCCTGGACCATTCCCCCATGCCTCATTAAGTGTAGTGTACAGTATATGGTATACAGACCAAACCCATATCCCATCCCAGACCGTTCCCTTGTGCCTCATCGAGTATTGTAGACAGTATATGGTATACAAAGACACTGCATTGGGGAAACTTTACACAGGAATACATAAAGGCTGGTTTAAAATTATTAACACAAAACAACACAGTAGTGGGACAGCGTTTCTACCAACTGGACCGCAACATCGTAAAAGAAAGAAAGAAATCATAAGGAGAACAACTCCAGACCTGAACAAGAGAGAAATCATCGAAATGTTTAATATACCAAAACACAGATTAGACTGAGGGCAAGGGGACATGTGGCCGGTTCACCAATGGGAGATTCAGTTTTACCAAGGCGATAAGGAGCATTCATTAAGTATCATAGTTATATGATGGGAAGCAGTAACGTTTCTCTGGTTTTGTCTTTAGGTTTAGCAATCCTAAGAAGTGCTGACCCCATCCCTCTGGGACAATGGCACAAAGCATCTGCAGAGAGAGTCAATAAGGACGGAACTCTCCAGGTTAATGGCAGTCCACCGGTGAAGCGGTCTTCTCCAGGGAAAAGTCAAGGCCTCAACCTGAAGACACAGATGTACCTCGGTGGTGTGGACAGCACTGTGGAGCTTCCATCTGCGGTCAACGTCACTCAGCCGTACCAGGGCTGCATCGGAGAGGTGGGTTCCCTGACCGCGCTGAGCGTTTCCATCAAATGGCAAAGCTACTCGGGTCTAGATACAATGTCAGAAGATGATTGGACACTGATTAGAAGATGAGTAGACACTGATTAATTAGACACTGATTGATTAGAAGATGGGTAGATGCTGATTAATTAGACGCTGATTGATTAGAAGATGATTGACTAGAAGATGATTAGAAGCTGCCAGTCCAGAGATAACTTTCAGTGTACTTTGTAGCCAACGAGAAGTTTGCGAAGTAACCGATTTCATTTCTGATAACATGGCATATTGGAAGAGGCGGCATGACATATTTCACCATGATAATATTTTTACTGTCGGGATCACAGCAATAGTATATAAAGTCTTAGTAATCTATCCCCGATTGCCATGATAGTGGTAGTACACATTACGGTTTACGATCAGTTGTAGTTGATTAGGTTCAGGTTGGAGTTGGATCTCTGAACTAACGTCTTTGTTTTAATTCGTTTAGGTTTCCATCAATAATAAGAAGGTGGACATCTCTTACAGTTTCCTAGACAGCCATGCAATCAGTCAGTGCTATGACAGCTCTCCATGTGACCGCATGCCATGCCTGCACGGGGGAAGATGTATGCCCACCGGGGAGTACGAGTACCAATGCCTGTGCCGTGATGGCTTCAAAGGTGCGCAGAAATTCTCTTCTATCATGAATGAATCCTAACGGTGTCTGATTATAAGGTTTTCCTCCTAGTTACCAATCCACTTCTCCCTTTGTATTCTCATATTTGATATAGTAATAGAAGCTAGCCGATTCAGACACCTTGTACGCATCTCCTCTATGGCTGCCATTGGCTTGTATAGTCCAGCTACACTTTGCAGCATGGTCACTTTACACATGGAGAGAAAGTGTATGACCAACAATCCATACATCACCCATCTTTGGTGCAGCGAAATAATAAGCTGTCGGTATGGTAGTATTTTCAGAATATGAGAATCTCCTCAGAAAAAATAAATAAAAATCCCCCAGACACGGGGAACCTTGAAAAATACATGCAGGCAGAGTCTTGGTGGGTATAGAATCCAGACAAGATGAGGAACCTTAGCCAACTAAGTTTCATCATCAACATCAATCCAAGAAAGCCTTCCTGGGGCTACCAAAGGTTTTTCAGGTAGTCTGAACCTCGATGTGAGCTGAGGAGACTTCATTGGCTAAATATTCAGTCTTGGTGTCTCAGGCTGGAAACTGACCACAAATCGTGATGTTTTCCATCTTTCAGGTGATCGCTGTGAATCTCACGAAGATCGCTGTCAGATACAAAATCCTTGTATAAATGGGGGCACCTGCAAGGACAACCGATGTCACTGCCCAGAGGGCTTCTCTGGAACATACTGCGAAGCAGGTGAGAACCCGGGAACGACTTTCGCTGTGAGGGAAGGTGGGGCCATACATGCTGAGATTTCACAGACACTGCAACTGACATGAGTGCCGCTTGCTGTAATCTGGCGGCATTGGGCTTCCTTAATGAGCAGCGTATGTGCTGGCTGTTTCTCACACATGTTTGTCTCTGCAATCACCTTTCCCTCAATGTAGATGGATCCATACTCTGAACACACATACCATGGTTGTGGTAACAGGCGGAGTTCTCATCTTGTGATGTTGCAGATGAAGATTGGCTCTGTGTATGGCACTTGCCTCTGGGTCCCGTACCTAGTGTCCGGCCTGATGCATTCTGAATACAGGAGGTTGTCCCCTGGGTATGGTCGCCTTTCAGAGAATGCTTTCCATTTTTGAGTAAAAGCAAAATGTTCTGATTGGATGAGATGGGGCTATGACATCGTGCTTTCCACCTTGTCCAATCAGAGAATGCTTTTTACTTATTCAGAAAAGGGAAAGCATTCTCTGAATGGCAATTGTGCGAAGCAGCCGACGACCTGTTATAACGATGAATCTGGCCGGCCGCTCAGCACCGGACCCGGAAGCAAGTGGAGATCACTGTAGTAGCAATGTAGCAGCAGTGTCCAGTTCAGTGATTTCAAGCTTCCGGGGACATTGGTCTAGTATGATATACCTTGTTACATTACCCCAAGCTGGGCCAATGTAATTATGTATAAAATATACCATGCCTGGAATCCATCTTTAATGGTTGCCCCCTTACAGCCCCTTCATGAAGTTCATTGTCTATTCATAGTACCCCCCAGCAGACTCCAGTAAAGTGTTCTTGTATTCCGGAGTCTTCTCTGAGATCTCTCCAAGTCTTGGTGAAATATGATGCAGTACATTCTCCACAGGGGGTCATATGAAGGGTGCCGATATGAAGAGAAGTCTTGTATTGTCCGCTACCACTTCTGACAGGGCACCTGTAGGTGGCTGTGATATGCAGGAAGTGGGGGGGGGGGGGAGGGGGCAGTCCCGGCCATCTCATGGTGTCCCATATAAAGAGAAGTCCTGTATTGTCCTCTACCTCTGCCAAGGGGGGAGATTTTTGACCCCTAGGTGGCTGTGATACGTGGGGGGTGGTAGTCCCGGCCATCTCATGGTGTCCCATATGAAGAGAAGTCTTGTATTGTCTTCTACCTCTGCCAAGGGGGGAGATTTTTCACCCCTAGGTGGCTGTGATACGCAGGGGGGTGGTAGTCCCGGCCATCTCATGGTGTCCCATATGAAGAGAAGTCCTGTATTGTCCTCTACCACTGCCAAGGAGGGAGATTTTGCACCCCTAGGTGGCTGTGATACGTGGGGGGTGGTAGTCCCGGCCATCTCATGGTGTCCCATATGAAGAGAAGTCCTGTATTGTCCTCTACCACTGCCAAGGGGGGAGATTTTGCACCCCTAGGTGGCTGTGATATGTGGGGGTGGTAGTCCCAGCCATCTCATGGTGTCCCATATGAAGAGAAGTCTTGCATTGCCCTCTACCTCTGCCAAGGGGAGAGATTTTGCACCCCTAGGTGGCTGTGATACGTGGGGGGTGGTAGTCCCAGCTATCTCATGGTGTCCCATATGAAGAGAAGTCTTGTATTGTCCTCTACCTCTGCCAAGGGGGGAGATTTTGCACCCCTAGGTGGCTGTGATACATGGGGGGTGGTAGTCCCGGCCATCTCATGGTGTCCCATATGAAGAGAAGTCCTGTATTGTCCTCTACCTCTGCCAAGGGGGGAGATTTTTGCACCCCTAGGTGGCTGTGATATGTGGGGGTGGTAGTCCCAGCCATCTCATGGTGTCCCATATGAAGAGAAGTCCTGTATTGTCCTCTACCACTGCCAAGGGGGGAGATTTTGCACCCCTAGGTGGCTGTGATATGTGGGGGTGGTAGTCCCGTCCATCTCATGGTGTCCCATATGAAGAGAAGTCTTGTATTGTCTTCTACCTCTGCCAAGGGGGAGATTTTGCACCCCTAGGTGTCTGTGATACATGGGGGGTGGTAGTCCCGGCCCTCTCATGGTGTCCCATATGAAGAGAAGTCTTTTATTGCCCTCTACCAAGGGGGGAGATTTTGCACCCCTAGGTGTCTGTGATACATGGGGGTGGTAGTCCCGGCCCTCTCATGGTGTCCCATATAAAGAGAAGTCCTGTATTGTCCTCTACCAAGGGGAGAGATTTTGCACCCCTAGGTGGCTGTGATACGTGGGGGGTGGTAGTCCCGGCCATCTCATGGTGTCCCATATGAAGAGAAGTCTTTTATTGCCCTCTACCTCTACCAAGGGGGAGATTTTGCACCCCTAGGTGGCTGTTATACGTGGGGGGTGGTAGTCCTGGCCATCTCATGGTGTCCCATATGAAGAGAAGTCTTGTATTGTCCTCTACCTCTGCCAAGGGGGAGATTTTGCACTCCTAGGTGGCTGTGATACGTGGGGGGTGGTAGTCCCGGCCATCTCATGGTGTACCATATGAAGAGAAGTCTTGTATTGCCCTCTACCTCTGCCAAGGGGGAGATTTTGCACCCCTAGGTGGCTGTGATACGTGGGGGGTGGTAGTCCCAGCCATCCCATGGTGCCCGCACTGTGCTCTATAAATTAGCAGCTTTGCCAAGTCTGTGTGTTAACAAGCTTATTTGCACATTTGTACAGGAGCAGCTTCTACAAACCTGGAGGACGGAGTTCACGAAGGGAGTGGGGGGAATGGTATTGTATCCCCAATTTATTTTATCTTCTTCTACTTCTTGGGATAGGGTGCTGTCTGCAATCATTCTCTAATACAGCGGGAATGGGTGGAGGGGGACAAAGGGGACGATTGTAACATTGACACTATAGCTATGATGAGGAACTCGGGACTCAGTGGTGGAGTGTTCCATTGTTTCTATATAACATCACCCAATAATCAGACCCCCGACCTGCATACAACCCCCATATATCAGACTCTCCCTCTGCTAACATCTTACCTGGACCAGTTGTGTTTCTTCCTTCCAACTTGGGGTGACGGTCCCTAGCCTTTAACCCTTTCCTCATGGAGTCCCCAGTGATTGGGTCATCAAGGTCCCATGTCACCATTTCCACCGATCACTGACTTTCCATGCTTTGTTTTCTATAGATGCACCGGGAGTGTACGGGTCATACTTCTCCGATGACTCTTACATAGCTCTACCCAAGCAGATGTTCCCTCGCAGGTAAGAGGTCCCTCCCGTCTGTCCTCTTCTACAAAGCATGTTGTCTTCACATACAGATTCCAGGACTCCACCGGATCTCAGTGACGACTCATTTACACGCGATTCGACTTCAACAAACATTAAAGTGCCTACCAATTCAATGTGCTTCTTTGATGTGTTTCTGATGCTTTGGTGATGCTTTTTTCAAACCTTAAGAAGCTTGGCAAATGCCTCGTGTGTGCGGATTTTCAATTTGTTTTGAAGAGGGACAGTAGAAACCCAGCTCATTAGTACCCCCACTCAGCAGATCCCCAGCTCATTAGGACCCCCGTTCAGCAGATCCCCAGCTCATTAGGACCCCCGTTCAGCAGATCCTCAGCTCATTAGTACCCCCACTCAGCAGATTCCCAGCTCATTAGTACCCCCACTCAGCAGAACCCCAGCTCATTAGTACCCCCACTCAGCAGATCCCCAGCTCATTAGGACCCCCGTTCGGCAGATCCCCAGCTCATTAGGACCCCCGTTCAGCAGATCCCCAGCTCATTAGGACCCTCACTCAGTAGATCCCCAGCTCATTAGTACCCCCACTCAGCAGATCCCCAGGTCATTAGGACCCCCGTTCGGCAGATCCCCAGCTCATTAGTACCCCCACTCGGCAGATCCCCAGCTCATTAATACCCCCGTTTGGCAGATCCCCAGCTCATTAGTACCCTCACTCGGCAGATCCCCAGCACATTAATACCCCTACTCAGCAGATCCCCAGCTCATTAACACTCCTGTTTGGCAGATCCCAAGCTCATTAGTACACTTGTTCAGCAGATCCCCAGCTCATTAGGACCCCCTCGTCAGATCCCCAGCTTATTAGTACCCCCACTTGGCAGATCCCCAGGTCATTAGGACCCCCGTTCGGCAGATCCCCAGCTCATTAGTACCCCCGTTCGGCAGATCCCCAGCTCATTAGGACCCCCGTTCGGCAGATCCCCAGCTCATTAGGACCCCCGTTCGGCAGATCCTCAGCTCATTAGGACCCCCGTTCGGCAGATCCCCAGCTCATTAGGACCCCCGTTCGGCAGATCCCCAGCTCATTAGGACCCCCGTTTGGCAGATCCCCAGCTCATTAGAACCCCCACTCAGCAGATCCCCAGCTCATTAATACTCCCGTTTGGCAGATCCCCAGCTCATTAGTACCCCCGTACGGCAGATCCCCAGCTCATTAATACTCCCAGTTTTAGTACTTTCGTTCAGCAGATCCCCAGCTCATTAATACCCCCAGTGCAGCAGATCCCCAGCTTATTAGTACTCTTGTGCAGCAGATCCCCTGCTCAGTAGTACCCCCCCAGCTTTGCTGATCCCCCACTCAGTAGTAACCCCTAGCTCTGCTGATCCTCCTCTCTCTCTCCAGTCCTTGCTCACCTCCCGCTATATTGCTCCTACATTGTGCACCACGTGTGACATTGCCAGTTTCTCCTGCTCCAGTCCCCCAGCTCTGCTGATCCTCTGCTGCTCAGTACTTTCTCTACAGTCCCCGCTTACCTTCTGTTATAGTGTTCCCATGTTGCACACCCCATGTGCCATCTTCTAGTTGCTCCTCTGCAGTCCAACATCTTTCCGGTTCGTTTGTTGGTTTCCCAGGGCATTCTGGGATATCTCATACCTCCAAAGCTAAATAAAGCCAACGCTGAATAAAAGCCTCTCAAAAGCTTCAGGTGCTGTTAGCTAGCAATGTCGTAGACTTCTATGGAGGCTTTGGAGACGCTTTGAACCACCAAGAAAGTGGCACGGGGGATAATTATTGAAGCAAAGGCAATCGCACCGTGTGACCAGGCCTGCAAGGTGACCCTTTTATTTAGTGACAGGAGCTTTGATTAGTGGCATTCAGGGCGCTTTAAAAATGGGTCTCCAATGCCACATTGTGAAGTGTGAACGAGCCCTGAGAGTTCCGGATCATCTTCCTGCTATGAAAACATTTGACACGATGGAGATTTTCTGATTAGGAGGTCCTTCCATGCAATCTCTAATGCCCCCTCCCCCCTTGTGCAGTTCCAGGATAGTCTATGACGCCATCTGGTGGTGGAGTACAACAATGCAGCCCCTCCATTCACACATATGAACCTATGGCCATATTACATGTGGCGGCTCCTTCATTAATATGCAGAACCATAGGCTGTGGCTTACTGTGGGGGAGGGGATTAAATGGCAATATTCAGGTGGTTTTATATCATCATAAAACGTTTGTTTCTTTTTATTGTACACATTTTTATTCCACTCACATGTAGAAGTATTTGTAGATCAGGATGCCGACTAAAATCCAATCTATTTCAGCCGACCAGACGCACCGGAGACAATTGAGTTGGAGATCCGAACAACGTCTACAGACGGCGTCATTTTCTGGCAGGGAATGGTAAGTTTATGCTTTTTTTTTTTACTTTGTAACATGGATAGTCAAGCAATCATCAGCTCTTTAAAGGATAGGCTCACCTTCTGGAGCGTGTTCAACGTTCCATGGGTGCTCAACCTGCAGCCATCCAACTGTTGCAGAACTTCAAGTCCCATGAGGCATTGCAAAGCTGTTGGTTAAACAAGTATGACTTCCAAAGGCAGGGTCGTGATGGGACCCATATTTAGGGTAGGGGTGCATGCTCCAGCATATGTTCTCCTCACACCCCCCCCCAATCCACCAAACTGAACTTGGCTTTCATAGAAGCATTCATTACATCTTCTCTTCTCCTCCATCTAGAAGTGTGCACCGTGCCCAAGTCTTGGGGTTTAGTTTGGTGTCACAGTGAAGTATACTGTATATGAATGGAGTGAGCGATGAGCACAGCCCACCATGGTTGGGTCCAGATGATGGAGGATATCACCCGATCTTCTGAGATCTTCTCCATGCCGCCTCTTCTCCTGCTTTCCATACAGCTGACTGTCATTGGACAGATGAGCTTCACTCTGATATCGGGAACCCTGCACAACGTGCACATACCCCCCCCCTCTATATGTCTTTGTCACATTTATCCCGACCCCCCCACGTTTGTACTAGAGCAGATGAGGGACATAAGTCTTGTGTGTGATGTTCCTCTGAATGGTTTTCGGGGAAACGCAGATTCTCAATGTTCTGTCCTTTGGTAGCGGCTGAGCTCATCTTGTTGGCGATGGGCAGCGCCATTTTGTTGGTTTGGTATGCAGAGCGATGTTCTCCATTGTTTATAAGGAAGGATAGTATGGCTCCAGAACTTTCTGAGACGCTGACCCAGGTGAAGTATCCAGATGGGGAGTCCCTTGCTATATGTTTGTTCCGGGTCAGTACCTGAAAACACATGGAAGTAGTGGATGGACACGCCACAACCATGCAGCAGTACAATACAAGGGAGAGACACGTCACATCCGTGTAGTAGTACAATACAAGGGGGAGACACGTCACATCCGTGTAGTAGTACATTACAAGGGAGAGACACGTCACATCCGTGTAGTAGTACAATACAAGGGAGAGATAGATACGTTATATCCGTGTAGTAGTACAATACAAAGGAGAGACACGTTACATCCGTGTAGTAGTACATTACAAGGGAGATATACATTATATCCGTGTAGTAGTACAATACAAGGCAGAGATACGTTATATCCGTGTAGTAGTACAATACAAGGGAGAGATACGTTATATCCGTGTAGTAGTACAATACAAGGGAGAGATACGTTATATCCGTGTAGTAGTACAATACAAGGGAGAGATACGTTATATCCGTGTAGTAGTACAATACAAGGGAGAGACACGTCACATCCGTGTAGTAGTACAATACAAGGGAGAGACACGTTACGTCCGTGTAGTAGTACAATACAAGGGAGAGATACGTTATATCCGTGTAGTAGTACAATACAAGGGAGAGATACGTTATATCCGTGTAGTAGTACAATACAAGGGAGAGACATGTCACATCCGTGTAGTAGTACAATACAAGGGAGAGACACGTCACATCCGTGTAGTAATACATTACAAGGTAGAGACATGTCACATCCGTGTAGTAGTACAATACAAGGGAGAGACACGTTACGTCCGTGTAGTAGTACAATACAAGGGAGAGATACGTTATATCCGTGTAGTAGTACAATACAAGGGAGAGACATGTCACATCCGTGTAGTAGTACAATACAAGGGAGAGACACGTCACATCCGTGTAGTAATACATTACAAGGTAGAGACATGTCACATCCGTGTAGTAGTACAATACAAGGGAGAGACACGTTACGTCCGTGTAGTAGTACAATACAAGGGAGAGATACGTTATATCCGTGTAGTAGTACAATACAAGGGAGAGATACGTCACATCCGTGAAGTAGTACAATACAAGGGAGAGATACGTTATATCCGTGTAGTAGTACAATACAAGGGAGAGATACGTCACGTCCGTGTAGTAGTACAATACAAGGGAGAGACACGTTATATCCGTGTAGTAGTACAATACAAGGGAGAGTCACGTTACGTCCGTGTAGTAGTACAATACAAGGGAGAGATACGTTATATCCGTGTAGTAGTACAATACAAGGGAGAGATACGTTATATCCGTGTAGTAGTACAATACAAGGGAGAGACACGTTATATCCGTGTAGTAGTACAATACATGGGGGAGACACGTCACATCCATGTAGTAGTACAATACAAGCTGCCATCAATATAACTGCATGCTACCATGATTAAAGCCTCTATTTCCATCTCTCATCATGTCCCCTCCCCCCAGGAAGCCTTCTGGTCTTCGCATGGTCTGCATGATACTCATCAGGTACTTTAGTCTTTTTATGGGTCAATAATACTGACCAATCAAAGCCAGCTCCTCCTGACCAATGGCTTATGTAATGAGGCCAAGTGCACCAACACAAACAAGCCAATCAGAAGACTGTAATCAGATTGCTCTGGGTTTCTGCACACCACCTCCACCCCTTGCATGGCTTCATTACATAATCCTGAGGGCCTCCTATAGGATTCTGTGCATAATACTGCTTCTGTCTGTGCAAAATAGTAATCCCCCCGACTTTAACACCCCGCTATGTTCAGTGTGTGACGTCTCCCGATTCTGTGAGGAATATCCGGCTCCCCGTGTCTGTAGGAATCTGCAGAACTGGCCAATAGGAATAGTTCAGTACCTTCTCCTGCAGTAGAGTCCTAGGTGTCACCTCAGATGGTTGAGTCAATGTTTGTCTTGCAGGAGGTTAGAGAACAAGGCCGGGAGAGGGATTTCATCAGTCTGGGCCTGAAGGACGGTCACCTCCTCTTCAGGTAAGAACTACCATGACCCTCGTTCTAGGAATGGTCCTCGTGTGGAGGAAGAAATAGGTGGCTGCACACCGAGATGACAAGAAAGTCCCTTTATTTCTTTTCAATAAAACATGATGGTACAGGTAGACGCGTTTCACACAGTGACACTGTGCTTCTTTATGACCCTGACATGTTCCACCGACCTTCCTTAAATAGGACCTCCCCCTGTGTGATAGGACCTCCCCCTGTGTGATAGGACCTCCCCCTGTGTGATAGGACCTCCCCCTGTGTGATAGGACCTCCCCCTGTGTGATAGGACCTCCCTGTGTGATAGGACCTCCCCCTGTGTGATAGGACCTCCCTGTGTAATAGGACCTCCCCCCATGTGATAGGACCTCCTCCTGTGTGATAGGACCTCCCCCTGTGTGATAGGACCTCCCCCCGTGTGATAGGACCTCCCCCCGTGTGATAGGACCTCCCCCTGTGTAATAGGACCTCCTCCTGTGTAATAGGACCTCCCCCTGTGTGATAGGACCTCCCCCTGTGTGATAGGACCTCCCCCTGTGTGATAGGACCTCCCCCTGTGTGATAGGACCTCCCTGTGTGATAGGACCTCCCTATGAGATAGTACCTCCCTGTGAGATAGGACCTCCCCCCGTGTGATAGGACCTCCTCCTGTGTGATAGGACCTACCCCTGTGATAGGACCTACCCCGTGTGATAGGACCTCCCCCCGTGTGATAGGACCTCCCCCGTGTGATAGGACCTCCCCCGTGTGATAGGACCTCCCCCGTGTGATAGGAACTCCCCCCGTGTGATAGGAACTCTCCCTGTGTGATAAGAACTCCCCCTGTGTGATAGGACCTCCCCCTGTGTGATAGGACCTCCCCCTGTGTGATAGGAACTCCCCCCGTATGATAGGACCTCTCCCCGTGTGATAGGACCTCCCCCCGTGTGATAGGACCTCCCACTGTGTGATAGGACCTCCCTCCGTGTGAATAACCGGTGTGGAGATTGCTGAACTTGTTTGGAGATCTCAGCTGTACATGTGTGTTTTAAAAAACAGTGAAATCACATCAAATAAATCATCAAATAAATCTAAAATAACCATCACATGTCTGAGAACTAACAGACAAAACAGACCAGACAGCGAATAAACCAAAAGAAATCAAGAATCCTAATTATCAATATAAACACAATATAATAGTGGAAGAATAAAATGAGATATATGCATGAAATAATAATAACAATGAACAATAAATAAGTAAAAAAGGAAAATGATCGTATAATGAAAAAAGATCAAAAGAGAATCTACAAAAAAAGAGCACAAAAAATCGTTATTAATTCTGTGACCTGTGTGTGTGCTGAACCCAACCCCACAGTGTATGGTGTCATTAGGAATATGTACATAGAATACAATACACATAGGTGACAAACGTTACCTATGGAGATGGACGGGAGTGCTGGGCTACATGGAAGTACAAAATATATATATATATACACATCCCATAAAATATAAATACTATAAAAGCATCTGTATACTGTGTGATGTAGTATAAGAATGTGTGATTTATAAATAGTATAAGAATGTGTGATTTATAAATAGTATAAGAATGTGGGATTTATAAATAGTATAAGAATGTGTGATTTATAATTCCTTTTATGCATAATTCAATATTGTGAGGTCTTTTTTGTAGTTTCTTCTTTGATCTTTTTCTTTTTCATTATATAATAATTTTCCTTTTTTACTTATTTATTGTTCATTGTTATTATTTCATGCATATACCTGTATGTCATCTTCTACTTATTCTTCCACTATTATATTGTGTTTATATTGATAATTAGGATATTAGGATTTCCTTTGGTTTATTCGCGGTCTGGTCTGTTTTGTCTCTTCTCAGACATGTGATATTATTTTGGATTTCAAAGGTAAAAGGGAAAGCAGCGCTGATCCTCAACTAAGAGATACCAATACAGATAAAAATGTGTAGAACACAATAAAACATTTCTTATGATAAATGAATCCCCAACTTGTTGCTGAGGTGTATATATATATATATATATATCTGTAAAATGCTGAAACAATAACGCAATGTGCCATAATCTATAACAGGTGAAAACTGACAAAGTGCGTCTCATTAGTGATCCAAAAAACGGGATATCTGGAAAATAAAAAATTGTATCTAAGTAAATGTAAAAGAATATGCTCCAACAATTACACATAAATAAAGTTCATAAATGTGACAAAATATGAAAGTGACAATCGACGATATCTTGTATGTAGATCAACTGTTGTCTCCAAACCCCCCAAAAAAACACAAACTTTTTATTGAAGAGTTTCTAAAAATAAAAAGATTGACACCTGCCGGTCCTGTGAATCCCCCCCCCCCCCACATTTCCTGAAGGGGATGGGGGGGTCGGACTCCAGGGGATGTGGTACTGTTGGTCACTTTGAAGCCTCTTCTAATCCTTTCATTTATTTTTATTTATTTTTTACCTAAAACACAAATACTGAAATCTGATTGGTTGTTAGGGACCACCTATATCTGCATCGCTGTGCTGCCAGTCCTTAGGATTTAATACCACTCTGGTCTTTTCTACTCCTTAGTTATCAGCTGGGCAGCGGAGAAGCCAAAATTATGACAGAAGATCCCATCAATGATGGTGAATGGCACAAAGTCACCGCCATCCGGTAAGTGGAGGCAACTTTCATGATGATATTACCCCACTGAGCACTCCGGGATAGCCGATCTCAGGACGACAGCCAAGCTGTATGTGTCCCTATAGTCTTCTTACACAAGGTATCCGAACACTGCCCACTCCACTTCTAGTAATACAGACCCCTGCGCCACCCAACTGCCATCTATTTCACTTCTAGTAATACAGACCCCTGTGCCACCCAACTGCCACCTATTTCACCTCTAGTAATACAGACCCCTGCGCCACCCAACTGCCATCTATTTCACTATTAGTAATACAGACCCCTGCGCCACCCAACTGCCACCTATTTCACCTCTAGTAATACAGACCCCTGCGCCACCCAACTGCCACCTATTTCACCTCTAGTAATACAGACCCCTGCGCTACCCAACTGCCATCTATTTCACTTCTAGTAATACAGACCCCTGCGCTACCCAACTGCCACCTATTTCACTTCTAGTAATACAGGCCCCTGCGCCACCCAACTGCCACCTATTTCACCTCTAGTAATACAGACCCCTGCGCTACCCAACTGCCATCTATTTCACTTCTAGTAATACAGACCCCTGCGCCACCCAACTGCCATCTATTTCACCTCTAGTAATACAGACCCCTGCGCCACCCAACTGCCACCTATTTCACTTCTAGTAATACAGGCCCCTGCGCCACCCAACTGCCACCTATTTCACTTCTAGTAATACAGACCCCTGCGCTACCCAACTGCCATCTATTTCACTTCTAGTAATACAGACCCCTGTGCTACCCAACTGCCATCTATTTCACTTCTAGTAATACAGACCCCTGCGCTACCCAACTGCCATCTATTTCACCTCTAGTAATACAGACCCCTGCGCCACCCAACTGCCAACTATTTCACTTCTAGTAATACAGACCCCTGCGCCACCCAACTGCCACCTATTTCACTTCTAGTAATACAGACCCCTGCGCCACCCAACTGCCATCTATTTCACCTCTAGTAATACAGACCCCTGCGCTACCCAACTGCCACCTATAGTAATACAGACCCCTGCGCCACCCAACTGCCATCTATTTCACTTCTAGTAATACAGACCCCTGCGCCACCCAACTGCCATCTATTTCACTTCTAGTAATACAGACCCCTGCGCCACCCAACTGCCATCTATTTCACCTCTAGTAATACAGGCCCCTGTGCCACCCAACTGCCACCTATTTCACCTCTAGTAATACAGACCCCTGCGCCACCCAACTGCCACCTATTTCACTTCTAGTAATACAGGCCCCTGCGCCACCCAACTGCCACCTATTTCACCTCTAGTAATACAGACCCCTGCACCACCCAACTGCCAACTATTTCACTTCTAGTAATACAGACCCCTGCGCTACCCAACTGCCATCTATTTCACCTCTAGTAATACAGACCCCTGCGCTACCCAACTGCCACCTATTTCACTTCTAGTAATACAGACCCCTGCGCCACCCAACTGCCATCTATTTCACCTCTAGTAATACAGACCCCTGCGCTACCCAACTGCCAACTATTTCACTTCTAGTAATACAGACCCCTGCGCCACCCAAATGCCATCTATTTCACTTCTAGTAATACAGACCCCTGCACCACCCAACTGCCATCTATTTCACTTCTAGTAATACAGACCCCTGCGCCACCCAACTGCCACCTATCTCACCTCTAGTAATACAGACCCCTGCGCTACCCAACTGCCAACTATTTCACTTCTAGTAATACAGACCCCTGCGCCACCCAAATGCCATCTATTTCACTTCTAGTAATACAGACCCCTGCACCACCCAACTGCCATCTATTTCACTTCTAGTAATACAGACCCCTGCGCCACCCAACTGCCACCTATCTCACCTCTAGTAATACAGACCCCTGCGCCACCCAACTGCCAACTATTTCACTTCTAGTAATACAGACCCCTGCGCCACCCAAATGCCATCTATTTCACTTCTAGTAATACAGACCCCTGCACCACCCAACTGCCATCTATTTCACTTCTAGTAATACAGACCCCTGCGCCACCCAACTGTCACCTATCTCACTTCTAGTAATACAGACCCCTGCGCTACCCAACTGACATCTTTTCCACTTCTAGTAATACAGACCCCTGCGCTACCCAACTGACATCTTTTCCACTTCTAGTAATACAGACCCCTGCACCACCCAACTGCCATCTATTTCACTTCTAGTAATACAGACCCCTGCGCCACCCAACTGTCACCTATCTCACTTCTAGTAATACAGACCCCTGCGCTACCCAACTGACATCTTTTCCACTTCTAGTAATACAGACCCCTGCGCCACCTGACGGCTATATCTTTCACTTCTAGTATTACAGACTGCTGTGCATTACACAACCACAGTTCATTCTGCTCCCAGTAATGTGTATTCCTATAATTTTGCACATTACACAGCCAATGTCCTCTCTGCTTCTAGTAATACAAACGCACATTATACAACCTGTGTGGTCCGGTCTGTGTTTTCCGAGAGGCTCTCCAGGCACAATGTAAGGAGATTGGCCATAACTTCTGCAGAGGGAAAGTTCTGGAAATCAGGACTGAGAGATCTTGGCCGTGTTTTACGGTTGGCTCATTTGTAAAAAATGGAGGGACGAAAAAAAGTTTGTCTTGATGAAAACACCCAATCAGATCTTGACTTTTATCATTATTGAAGTCTGGAATAAACATGGCTGCCTCCTCAGGAACTGCAGACCCCTTCCTCCAGATACATAGCTGTGAGATATAACCCACCTTTGTTCTCCACAGGGAAGGAAAGTCCGGATCCATACAGGTGGATGGAGAGGAAGTCGTCTCTGGAAGTTCACCTGGTAAAAACATCATGGTGGACACCAAGGCAAGCATTTACATTGGTAAGTTCTCCATGACCGATTACCATGCCATAAATTCCTTCTCTATCTATGACATTGCAGACCAGGGCCTCATCCTGCACCACGATTCTGAGGGAGGATCATCCTCCATGTACACAGGCACAATCCACGTATCCTTTCATCCTCCATGTAGATGGGCACAATCCACATATCCTTTCATCCTTCATGTAGACAGGCACAATCCACGTATCCTTTCATCCTCCATGTAGACCGGCACAATCTACGTATCCTTCCATCCTCCATGTAGACAGGCACAATCCACGTATCCTTCCATCCTCCATGTAGACAGGCACAATCCACGTATCCTTTCATCTTCCATGTAGATGGGCACAATCCACGTATCCTTCCATCCTCCATGTAGACAGGCACAATCCACGTATCCTTCCATCCTCCATGTAGACAGGCACAATCCACGTATCCTTTCATCTTCCATGTAGATGGGCACAATCCACGTATCCTTCCATCCTCCATGTAGACAGGCACAATCCATGTATCCTTTCATCCTCCATGTAGATGGGCACAATCCACGTATCCTTTCATCCTTCATGTAGACAGGCACAATCCATGTATCCTTCCATCCTCCCACCCGTGACGACAAAGCTCCATGTGTAATGGGGGTACTCCAAAATAAAATACAACACCAGACCATTCACTTTAATGATAGAATCTGAGTGCATACAGCACATCCTGAGTCATAGAAGGGTGAAACAGAGAAAAAATATCTCTGTAATGGTTTTTAATTCTTCCCCACTACATCCAAAACTTACAAAAATGGCTAGAGTGATGACACTGTCACTTTTCCCATAAAAAGCCTCCTTCCATGGCACATTGTGGTCAGTGAGGAGCCCCAGTAACAGCCCCTCTTACATTGATGGACAGTGGGAGCTCTTCTTACATTGGTGGTCAGTGGGGATCCCCAGTAACATCATCTCCCACACTGGTGGTCAATGGGGACCTCCTCTTACACTGATGGACAGTGGGAGCTCTTCTTACATTGGTGGTCAGTGGGGATCCCCAGTAACATCATCTCCCACACTGGTGGTCAGTGGGGACCTCCTCTTAGATTGGTGGTCAGTGGAAAGCTCTTCTTACATTGGTGGTCAGTAGGGATCCCCAGTAACATCATCTCTCACACTGGTGGTCAATGGGGACCTCCTCTTACATTGATGGTCAGAGAGGAGCACCAGTAACATCCCCTCTCACACTGGTGGTCAGTGGGGAGGCCCTCTCACAATGGTGGTCAGTGGGGATCTCCAGTAACATCTCCTCTCTCACACTAGTGGTCAGTGGGAGGCCCATCTCACACTGGTGGTCAGTAGGGAGCAGCTCCTACATTGATGGTCAGTGAGGGGGCCCAGTAACATCCCCTTTCACATTGGTGGTCAGTAAGCCCCTTATTATAGTATTAATAAGTAACCCCATTTCCACCATGATGTCCCTTGTCAGAAGTCCCCCCCCCCCCCCCCGCCCCAATATGCAGAGTGCCCGCTGATCCGCCTTGGTGACATCACATACAAGCACCCGGGATGGACATGAGAGGAGGGTTGTGGGGACCAATACCCCAGAACAGGTAGCTGTGTCTCAGCACTGCTTCCTTGCTCCACTCTACATATGTAAGAAATAACTTGTGATGAGGGGTCAGCATGGCAGGGACATGATCTGCCCATACCATAGTGCTGATGGAAGGGTAGATGATGACTGACCCCCTAGTGTAGAGAACACAAGGACCATGCGATGAATATGTCTCTGGTATAAATAAAAGCCACAATACATAGTCAGTGAACACAACTTCTGCCCAGACAGTAACCATATAGAGAAAGGAGAACACCTCCTGTCTTACCTGTACGACGTCTGACTTCCTTCTCTTCTTGCGGCAGGCGGGGCTCCCGAAGTACAACTGACGACGGCTGGAAAGTTCTTGAGTGGAATCACTGGATGTATCAAGAACCTGGTGATCCTGAATGCAAGACCCTCCGACCAGCTCCACCAGCCCATTGACTTGAAGCACAATGCTGAGTCAGGTCATAACACCAAAGAGTGCCCCTCGTAGGCAAAGACTGTGCCCCCCTCCGCTGGCCGCGCCAGGGCAATCCACAGACTATTCTTTATTGTTCTTCAAGAGACAATGACAAACCGAGAATCATTGTAAATGGTGCTTCTGCTGCTACCAAAAAACGAAACCAGAGGTGGTGCTAAAGAAAAAAAGTATTTGGATTGCGCATCTTTGTATTACACCGGATTTTCTTCTTTTTAATAATTATTATTATTATTATTATTGTTATTTTTTTTAATGTCTTCAGATTTCCACGTGTTTTACAGCTGGATGAAGGAAATATGTATGTATTGAAACAGATGTATGTTTTTTAAAAAGTACCCCTAACCAAAAAAACCCCCCCAAAAGCTAACAAAACCACGCTGTATGTTTAATGTCAGCTGTGCCGGAAGACCCTTTATTCTGTATATAGAAATGGCCACTCGCTGGACAGCGGCTGAAGCCCCAGACCAGGTCTTGGTCCAGTAGTGTTGGCCCTGTGTTCTCTATGGCTGAGATTTGGGATGTGTGGTCTGGAGAGGGTTCCAGAATGTTCAGGTTGGAGGAGAAGGTGCCACAGGGGCTTTATCCCTTGTTCCCAGAGGCCTCATAGGCAGAGACCGGGCGGAATTAAAGGGGACAATCGGTCCTCTTTGGAAAGGGGTCTGCACTATTCTTCTTATACATCTCATTAGGTCTACTGTCGGCAGCTGGCTTCTTACTTGGAACCATATTTATGTTATTTAGCTAACAGACACGAGTGTATTATAAAGGTGGATCGACTATTAGTTCAAGTCAGATACAAGATTTCCAATAAAATCATTCCTCTCCATCGGTCTTTTGTTGCCCTCTTTCTATCATCTCTATTCATACAAGGATGTTGGCAAACCCCTTCTTACCTTTTGTGGGACCAACATAAAGACAGACCCCGGGGTCCCTTGTCAGAAGCTGCACCATTGACTTTCTGTTATCCAGTAAAGGTGAACCAGGACCCATTTGACCCTCCCCCCCACCTACACAAGACTCCATAGCTGAATAGATCACTAAGCATACAATCTGCAGGGTAATGAGTGGTTTTAACCTTCGACCTAAGAGTGTATGCACCTTTCCGAGCGGGCCAAGCGCTGTACACCTATATGCAAGTTCCCGGGATTTGGCAGGAACCAATCCTGGGCTCTCGTGTTTAGAAACGAAGGACGATAGACTACTGATGACTCAACAGCACTCTAGATTAGTGTGAATGGGGAGGGGCACTGCATATAGGATGTGGAGGAGGGATCATCAAGCACTGACGGGGGGTACATTGGGGAGGTCGCAGGTCAGCTGACATGGACAAAGGACAAGCCATGGTCCTCCTAGAATTTGTAGTTCAGACACTAGTTTCCTCACTTTCATTAGCTATAAAGACAAAAAGGTAAGACTCCATCCT
The DNA here is from genome assembly GCA_037952925.1 of Lithobates clamitans. NCBI lineage: Eukaryota > Metazoa > Chordata > Amphibia > Anura > Ranidae > Lithobates > Lithobates clamitans. The sequence goes on from JBBGZY010002944.1 coordinate 145,206, forward strand.
AAACCAGACCCAGCGGAATGGAGGGGAGCGAGCACACCACCAGGATGGGCCTGTATCCCAGTAATAGATTTACAGACATATTATGGCACAGTAATATGCATGCTGAGTCAGATTTGTACACCAAAAACTCCAATTCCCTCAGAACCAGCATGTCAGATGGCTGACCACTTCCATCCCTTCCACTCCACCTGCTATCACCCCGGCTGGATCTCATTACCTGACAATTTCACAGCTGAATGGTTTGGAAACTTTTTCCAGGAACATTGATGAGGGTTATGTTGGTGCAGTTATGTAACACACAAATTACAGATATTATTGCCCCCCCCCCCTTCTTAAATGAACAAGTCTTACCCCCCGGATGTGGTGGCACTATTTGTTTCATTCAATTATGATTTGGTTTAGAAAATGCTGCAAATACACAACCAGCCAAACCATTCTCAACCAATAACCTCAGAGGAACCCTTCAAATTATTTTCAGCCCTCTGGGAACCCATGCTAAAACCAATTCATTGGTGGTCAGTGGGAAGAATGTCCTTCATGTTGGCGGTCGGTGGGAAGAATGTCCTTCATGTTGGCGGTCGGTGGGAAGAATGTCCCTTACATTGGCGGTCGGTGGGAAGAATGTCCCTTACGTTTGCGGTTGGTGGGAAGAATGTCCCTTACGTTGGTTCTTGAGAAGAATGTCTCTTACATTGGTCAGTGGAAAGAATGTTCCTTACCGTGGTGATCAGTGAGAAGAATGTTCCTTACATTGGTGATCAGTGAGAAGAACGTCCCTTACGTTGGCGGTCAATGGGAAGAATGTCCCTTACGTTGGCGGTCAGTGGGAAGAGTGAACTTTATGTTGGCAGTAAGTGGGATGAATTCCCCTATACGTTGGCGGTCGGTGGGAAGAATGACCCTTACATTGGTGATCAGTGAGAAGAATGTTCCTTACATTGGTGATCAGTGAGAAGAATGTTCCTTACATTGGTGATCAGTGAGAAGAATGTTCCTTACATTGGTGATCAGTGAGAAGAATGTTCCTTACATTGGTGATCAGTGAGAAGAATGTTCCTTACATTGGTGATCAGTGGGAGGAATGTTCCTTACATTAGTGATCAGTGAGAAGAATGTTCCTTACATTGGTGATCAGTGAGAAGAATGTCCCTTACATTGGTGATCAGTGGTAAGAGTGTCCTTTACATTGGCGGTCGGTGGGAAGAATGAGTCTTACATTGGTCTTTGGGAAGAATGACCCTTACATTGGTCTTTCTTAAGAACTATCTTTATGTTGGTAGTAAGTAGGAAGAATGCTCCTTACATTGGTGGTCAGTGGGAAGAATGACCCTTACATTGGCGGTTTATTGGGAAGAATGACCCTTAGGTTGGCGGTCAGTGGGAAGAACGTCCCTTACGTTGGCGGTCAATGGGAAGAATGTCCCTTACGTTGGCGGTCAGTGGGAAGAGTGAACTTTATGTTGGCAGTAAGTGGGATGAATTCCCCTATACGTTGGCGGTCAATGGGAAGAATGTCCCTTACGTTGGCGGTCAGTGGGAAGAGTGAACTTTATGTTGGCAGTAAGTGGGATGAATTCCCCTATACGTTGGCGGTCGGTGGGAAGAATGACCCTTACGTTGGTCTTTCAGAAGAATGTCCCTAATGTTGGCAGTTGGTGGGAAGAATGACCTTTACATTGGCAGTAAGTGGGAATAATGCCCCTCACGTTGGTGGTTGGTGGCAGTAATGCTCCTTACAATGGTGGTCAGAGGGAAGAATACCCCCTTTACAGATTGCTACCCCTAGAGACCACTAAAAAGATCACTGGTATCATGCAGCTTGCTACGCCAAGTGGCATGGGCTCCAGAACCATGCAGGCACCATCAGATGTAAGGTCAATCAGCCAAAACTCACAGAAACTCTAACAACATCTAGAGGAACTTTGGTTGAGAATGGCCGATCTAAACTACATCTTACAAGCAAAGACATTCATAGCTGTTGGGCCCATTCACAGCTAATTACAAAAATAAATGATGATGGTCTACAAGGCTGACTGGAGATTAGAGACCGACAGGCCTCGCTCATCTATAGTATTTACTGGCAGATACCCAACATACAGAGAGGCAGAAAGGGGATGTCTATGAATCGTACATTTTCTCTATATAGTTTGTATTAAATGAACGGACTGCTGACCTTTCACCCCACCATGCCAGAGGGGATAACATTGTGGGCTCACAGGAAGCAATCCAAACCTTCTTTCATTCTCTAACCTGCACTGACTGGTGACAATGAGGACCACAGACACCTATACACCATAGCCTATGTGGCTGGGTATAGAGTACACAGAGGGGCCTATTTATTGCATACTTGTTCCTGACACTGGAGCGGGGGGGGGGGGGGCTGGATTCCTTGTTCCTGACACTGGAGTGTGGTGGGGGGGGGGGGGGGTAGGCTTCCCAGCACTTAGTTCTGTCATCACTTTGCCTTGAGTTTCACAACTAACCAATAAACCAGAAGTTGTAACACCGAATGTCGTGTGGTCTCGTGATGTCACAGCCACAACACCGCAAACCAATAATCATGCAGGCTCCATGAAGGTGTATATTCTATATTTACAGAAGAAATAATTTGTACACAAAGCTAATAAATATAAAAGGCCAGGTGGATGCCATCATCTTGTTGACCGACAAGTCAGAGATCCGTGTCTGATGATAATCTGAGTGATTGTGATTGGATAGAGGTAGACGTTTACCCACAATCTCCAGCAAGAGTTCCCACTTCTCCATGTGAGCCATTAAGTTTTTCCGATAGAAAAGGAACCGGAAACAAGCCATGTTTTGGTCCATCATATGGCAAAGGAACCAGAAACAAGCCATGTTTTGGTCCATCATATGGCATAGGAACCAGGAACAAGCCATGTTTCGGTCCATCTTATGGTACAGGAATTGGGAACAGGCCATTTTGGGTCATTAACATTTAGCACAGGAATTGGGAACAGGCCATGCTGGGTTGAACACATGGCACAGGAATTGGGAACAGGCCATGTTGGGTCCATCATATGGCACGGGAATTGGGAACAAGCCATGTTTTGGTCCATCTTATTGCACAGGAATTGGGAACAAGCCATGTTTCGGTCCATCTTATGGCACAGGAATTGGGAACAGGCCATGTTGGGTCATTAAAATTTGGCACAGGAATTGGGAACAGGCCATGTTGGGTCATTAAAATGTGGCACAGGAATTGGGAACAGGCCATGCTGGGTTGAACACATGGCACAGGAATTGGGAACAGGCCATGTTGGGTCCATCATTTGGCACAGGAATTGGGAACAAGCCATGTTTTGGTCCATCTTATTGCACAGGAATTGGGAACAGGCCATGTTGGGTCCATAATGTGGCACATGAAATGGGAACAAGCCATGCTGGGTTGGTCACACAACACGGGAATTGGGAACAGGCCATGTTGGGTCCCCCATATGGCACAGAATTGGGAACAAGCCATGTTGGGCCAGTCACATGGCACAGAGCTGAATGATCACACGGGCACAGTCGATGCCGTGCTCTGAGGCGTCACTTTACTAGGCCGACTTTTGTCCCTCAGAGCGCAGCTGCGGGTGCAGAGGTGGCAGGAGGCGCAGAAAGAGTTACAGCAAGGGATGAAGCGGCAGACGCTGATCCTCCATATAAACCAGCCCGGCGACCAGCAACACCAAAACAAGAGAGCCACGCCGACCACTAAGCCCAGGATGACGTACAAGTAGAGGAATGATCTTCTTTCTGAAACAAGAATACATGAAAGAGGATTGATTACCATTAAATACACCACATTCCCCACACTATGCACAGCGCTGTGTATACAAGGGTAATGTACGAGAGGGGGGAAATGTTTTACAAAGGAGGAAATATTGTTATACCAAAGAGGACCACAAACATGAGACAACCCATCCATGCTCTGTGTGATGTCAGGATGCAGAAAACAGCTCATGTGGGGAGGACACTATAGACAGGAGACACCCAAGAACATTCCTCCACTTTGCTCCCCAAACCCAGAGTACATGTAGTATGCAAATACTGACTTTATTTCAAGTCCGATCTGAGCCACTCCCTCCCTCCTGGATCCCTTAATGCAGGTTGCTAAGATGCTCTGTGGGATGAAGGGTGGAGTGTATGAGCTCCAACTATTGCCTCCAATCACATGTCATACTGGAGAAGCCTGAACTCACACATTGCCCCCTTATATCAGTTCCCCTGTATCTGCTCCTGACAAGTTCACCTGAAAGCCAAAGGTAGCCTCGTCTGTAGAACACATGATTTTCCCTGACCTGATAGAAGTCTATGGGGACAGAGACAGAAAATCCATCCATAAGGCTGGCAATTATGTGGCTATCCTCTCCCTAGAGAACACCTATAGGATAGAGGAGGGGGTGAGGGGGGTACCTGTGTTTGATCCGTGAGGCTGGACACTTTCTGGAAGAAGCAGCTTGCGGTTCCCGTCCCTCCCGCAGCTCAGGTTAGAAGAGGAGGTGGCCTGCAGGGCGGCGGAAGTGGCTGGGCTGGTGGCCATGGCCTCTATGGGGGTCCTGGATTCCACCATTCCTGCAAAGTACAATCATACAACACACACAGCTATCAGTGGATTCCTAGGTAGAAGCACATGGTGTAATAAATATGTATGGTGTCCTGAATGATGTCCTTGGAGTCAGGAGAAACCAAGATGAAGCTGGCCGGTTAGAAATGAACTTTTCATGACTGAATATTCTATGTATGCCATCAATGGACTGCAGAACTGACCAGCGATATGGTGGGAAGTGACATCAAAGGGGTCTTTGACCTGACTCTGTGACACTGAAGGTATAAATGGCGGCCTGTGCTGGGTATGGGGTCATTACAGGAAAGTAAAACCAAATAAAACCAAATGTAACAGGAACACTATGGGGTGGATTTACTAAAGCTCCATTCACACTTGTACAACTTGTATCAGGTGCTAGTATGGGGTCATGTTGGCCTGCGTTGGGTATGGGGTCATGGCGGCCTGCGCTGGTATGGGGGCATGGCGGCCAGTGCTGGGTATGGGGTTAATGGCGGCCTGTGCTGGGTATGGGGTCATGGCGGCCAGTGCTGGGTATGGGGTCATGGCGGCCAGTGCTGGGTATGGGGTCATGGCGGCCTGTGCTGGGTATGGGGTCATGGCGGCCTGTGCTGGGTATGGGGGCATGGCGGCCAGTGCTGGGTATGGGGTCATGGCGGCCTGTGCTGGGTATGGGGTCATGACAGGCCTGTGCTGGGTATGGGGTCATGGCGGCCTGTACTGGGTATGGTGGCCTGTGCTGGGTATGGGGGCATGGCAGCTTTTGCTGGGTATGGGGTCATGACGGCCTCTGCTGGGTATGGGGTCATGGCGGCCTGTGCTGGGTATGGGGGCATGGTGGCCTGTGCTCGGTATGGTGGCCTGTGCTGTATATGGGGTCATAGCGGCCTGTGCTGGGTATGGTGGCCTGTGCTGGGTATGGGGGCATGGCGGCCTGTGCTGGGTATGGGGGCATGATGGCCTGTGCTGGGTATGGGGTCATGGCGGCCTGCGCTGGGTATGAGGTCATGGCGGCCTGTACTGGGTATGGTGGCCTGTGCTGGGTATGGGGTCATGGCAGCCTGTGCTGGGTATGGGGTCATGGCGGCCTGTGCTGGGTATGGGGGAATGATGGCCTGTGCTGGGTATGGAGTTATGGTGGCCTGTGCTGAATATGGGGTCAGAGCGGCCTGTGCTGGGTATGGTGGCCTGTGCTGGGTATGGGGGCATGGCGGCCTGTGCTGGATATGGGGTCATGGCGGCCTGTGCTGGGTATGGGGGAATGATGGCCTGTGCTGGGTATGGAGTTATGGTGGCCTGTGCTGAATATGGGGTCAGAGCGGCCTGTGCTGGGTATGGTGGCCTGTGCTGGGTATGGGGGCATGGCGGCCTGTGCTGGATATGGGGTCATGGCGGTCTGTGCTGGGTATGGGGTCATGGCGGTCTGTGCTAGGTATGAAGTCATGGCGGCCTGTGTTGGGTATGGGGGCAGGGCCTCCGATGGCTGCTGTCCTAAAGACTGGCTTTATGTACAAAGAGATGCCTTCAAAACACAAACCAATCCATCACCTCCTCCACTTCTTCCACTCCACTACAATGGTTGTGTCTGACATCTCCTCTCTACATCACCAACAGGCGAAAATAATTAATACCACCCCTACCCAAGGAGGACAGCACCACTTATGCAGGGAGAAAACTTCCCCCTACCCAAGGAGGACGGTGCCCCGGTGCCACCCTGTGCAGGGAGCAGACTGCCCCCTACCCGAGGAGACTTCCCCCTACCGAAGGAGAAGATTGCCCCATACCCAAGGAGGACGGTGCTCCAGTGCCACCTATGCAGGGAGGAGACTGCCCTCTACCCAGGGAGGAGACCACCCCCTACCCAGGGATGGCAGAGTTTCCTACACCAGTGGTTCTCAACCTCACTCTTCAAGTCCCCCCAACTGGCCATGTTTGCAGGTTTTCCCTTATCTTGCACAGGTGCTTTAAGTCAAAGTCAATGGCTTGGTATTTTGCAAAGCTATTTTATCTAAGAGAAATTCCCAAAACGTGGCCTGTTGGGGGTACTTGAGGACTGAGGATACCCAACCCAAAGGCAAACTTCTGGAGCTGTGTCAGGAATTTGAATCCAGTTGATGTAGCGGATCTCCAGCAATGAACACAGCAGTGCGTACACACTGATAGGGGACCCAGGAGGGTCTCTATAAGGCTCCATTCACACTAACGTGTTTTTTGATGCATTTTGCATTTTGCAGAAATGCATGGGATTTTTTTTAACATGGGTTCCTATGGAACATGTTCACATCAATGCATTTTTGGAAAGGGTCAGGGACTGTTTTTCATGCAAAATGCAGCGTTTTGCATGTAATAGAATTCAATGGACCAGCATCAAAAATGCAAGTACAGCGTTTTTACAGCGTTTTTGCTGCGTTTTTGACGCGTTTTGCGTTTTTTGGCTTTTTTTTTTTAGACAGTAGACAGTCTAAAAAAAAAACTGTAAAAAAAAACGCAGCGAAAACGCTGTAAAAACGCTGTTCAAAAACGCGACAAGCACCACAAAAAAACACTGCAGGAACGCTCAAAAGCAACATGCATAGATGTGAATCGAGCCTTCGGCCCCTTTCACACGCGTTTTTCAGGCGTTTTAGTGCTAAAATTACCGCCAAAATACCACATGAAAAACGCCCCCCCATGTATCTCAGTGTAACCTTTCATACTGAGGCGTTGCGCTGGCTGCGTGTTGGAAAAAATCCTGCAAACAGCTTTTTTGGAGCATCTTTTGGGCGCATAAAATAGGGCTGTAAAAACATCTATCCCAATTGAAATGAATGGGAAACGCTGTAAAACCGCGGTAATATCGCTTTAAAACCACCGAGAAGCTGTGGGGAAGGTCACATGGTCACATGGTCAGGTTTGTTGATGCTAAAAAAAACGCTATAAAAACGCGATTAAAATGCATGGGCGTTAGCGCTATTTTTAACGCTAACGCGTCAAAAACGCCATAAAACCGCACTAATAACGCTCATCGTCTTTACCGCGGTTTTGCAACGCCTCAGTGTGAAAGGGGCCTAACAGAGGGGAGTTGGGCTGACATTTCCTTCTTGTGGCCAATAAGAATTATTACAATAGTAGATCCTCCTTGGCTTTGCTGGTCAGTGAACATGGCTTGGCTTCTGATGGATTTGTACCGCACTATAATTTGGGAAACAGTCTTCCCAAAGACTAACGTAAGGGGACATTCTTCCCACCAAAGTGTCAGTTCATTGCACAGCCTCTATTTTCTATAGGAGTGCTTGTTGCAGATTTCCACTTCCTGTCTGATAAAACATTGTCAGTGGGACAGGAAGTGAGAGGAAATCTCTCCAACCAATCCCCAGGTAACAGTGAAAACTTGACCCCCCCCCCCCCATCCATTTTTGGTGTGACATAAAGGGGGTTGGGCCTGTTGGGTAGTCAGCGGTGCACAGTGACCAGTGAAGGTTCTCTGGGCTCCATGGCGTCACACTAACAGACACATTGGGGTTGTGCTTCACTAAAGGCGAATAGACACTTAATGAGCTTCATGAAGGAGCAGAAGCTCAGCTGACTTCCATCAACCAATCATGTGCAAGCAAAAATGCATTTTGTTTTTTATTTTCCTTGCACGTGATTGGGTAATCTTTGCAAAGTGGAGGTTTTACCTCATTTACTAAGCTCTGGAGCACCTGTACTTTGCAAAGTGCGCCGTCTATTTGCCTTTAGTAAAGCACAACCCCCAATGTGTCTGTCAGTGTGACGCGGCCATCATGGAGCGCAGAGAGCCTTCGCTGGTCAGTGTGCACCGCTGACTACCCAATGGGGGGGTCTTTGCATCACTTGGATCCCAATCAGACATGGATACAGGAATTAGAGCACTTACCCCTCCCCCCGTCTCGCTGGCAGTTTGCGGGAGGACTGGCGGACTGGTCGCTGCCGTCACCGCAGTTATCGATGTCCCGTTCATCACACACCAGGCTGGAGGGGATACACTTCCCATTGTGGCAGTAGAAGTACGGCTCCGGTCTGCACTCCGAGGTGTTGAATCCTGTGGGGAGGGGGGAGGGGGAGGAGGATAGGTTATAAAGAGGGGAGTCCGGGGGGGGCTTCACCAATATCTATGACCGGATCCCTGAGGACTGACACCGGCAATGACACCCCGATAAACAGAGGGGTACGAGGGGCAGACAACGGCTAATACCCAACAATTAGTCCTGGTACACCCGCCTCCAGACCAGCCACGTACCGGAGCTTCGCTGCACTTGGTGGTTATGCCGGCGACGCCCCGGCACCGTTGTTTTAGAGCAGGCGGTCGGCTTTCTTGTAATAGAAATCCTAACCATTAACTAACAACCCCCCCCCCCCCCCCCTTGCTTGGGCTTTCCCATTCCACCAGAAGACCAGAGCAACCAGCTGGCACCTCCACCTGGCTTGTTGGAAAGCCGAACAAATCGGGGATCGGCTGTCAGCTATGGTAACCCAGAAGCGATGACCTGACATCACTTGCGGTTTTCCTGGATGTCAATGGCGACATTTTCACCGTGTAGCGCTCACTTTTGTTCCGGTGTCCTGTCAGAAAGCCGCTACCCATCAGAATATGCAACCGAAGCGACGTTGCGGCCATCTTGGGACACCCGCACTCATCCTCGTTAGAAGTCGGCAAGCGGACATCTTGTTACACCCACCAGAGTCTTGCTTTTCACACTTATTTACAGTAAACTCAGCTTATATCGTGAAATACAGGATTTAGAAGTCCGTAACACTGTTTTGATGTTTCATTTTAAAGCAGCGGTGTTCTGTCAGATTAGCAAACATGTGAGATCAGCAGGCTCACCGCTGCTTTTAAAGTTCAACATCAAAACAGTTTGATGGATTTCTAAATCCTGTATTTCACCAGATAAACTCTATTAACTGTTAAAAATAACCGTGAAAAGCAAGACTCCGGTGGGTGTAACAAGATATCCGCTTGCCGACTTCTAACTCTCTGCTTACTTTGGACGAGTGCGGGGTGTACCAAGATGGCCACAATGCAACGTCACTTCGGTTGCATATTCTGATGGGTAGTGGCTTTCTGACAGAACGCCAGTGTTTCATCAGATTTGGCGACCAGTCAGAATTTGTAACGGAAGTGACGTTCCATCGCCGCCATCTTGCTACACCCCGCACTCCTCAGTAAGGATACACAGAGAAGGACATCTTGTTACACCCACCGGAGTTTTGCATTTCACACTTATTTTTAACAGTAAACGGAGCTTATCTGGTGAAATACAGGATTTAGAGATCTGTCGGACTGTTTGCATGTTGAATTATAAGAGCAGCCGTGTTCTGTCAGATTAGCAAACCTGTGACATCAGCAGGCTTGCCGCTGCTTTTAGAATTCAACATCTAAACAGTCCGTCGGGTTTCTAAATTCTACAGAAACAGGTTAATTCAGTATAATACACAAGACCTCTGAACCCACAAATCTTCCTGTTCTCTGATTGTAAAGTATAAAACCCCCCCGGGGGGGGGGGGGTCCTTACCGATCCGGAAGGAGGTGAAGTCTCCCACAAAGTCCACTCTGGGTTGCTGGCCCCGGGTGACCAGGCGAAGGGTCAGGTAGTTGCCGGTGGACAGGACCGGCCGGGGGATGGTCTTTCCACATAGCGGGGTGCCCAGAGGTTCCGCATGTAGGTCTTTTCCGTCATAGAACTGGACGTAGGAGCCGGCATTACAGGGGTCACTGACAGATCCAGGGGGGCCGGGGGTCTCCAGATAGGACGGAGCTTGTGCACTGCTGTTCTGCCCCGGGCTCCTCATATTGGACATTCGAAGGAGGCTGTACACCAGGAAGAACCGGAACTGGAACTGGACCTTGTCCTTCGGAGTCGCAGCTTCCATGGTGAGCCGGCAGTCCGTCCCGACCGACACAAAGTAATATTTCCTGGAGTCCGCGTGAGAATTCACTATCATCCCGTCCCCTTTAATTACCTGACCGCAGAAATCCACCATATTCCCTGCCAGAGAGAAAGGAAACCGGTCATATCTGCACCACGGGAGCTTACACTCTAATGTCCCCTCCCCCACAGTCACACACTATTATTATTATACATTTATATAGTTCTGACATATACCGCAGTGCTGTACAGAGATCACTGAGCCAATCACATCAGTCTCTGTACCAGAGGAGCTTACACTCTAATGTCCCCTCCCCCACAGTCACACACTATTATTATTATACATTTATATTGCTCTGACATATACCGCAGTGCTGTACAAAGATCACTGAGCCAATCACATCAGTCTCTGTACCAGAGGAGCTTACACTCTAATGTCCCCTCCCCCCAGAGTCACATCAGTCTCTGTACAGAGGAGCTTACACTCTAATGTCCCCTCCCCCCACAGTCACATCAGTCTCTGTACAGAGGAGCTTACACTCTAATGTCCCCTCCCCCCACAGTCACATCAGTCTCTGTACAGAGGAGCTTACACTCTAATGTCCCCTCCCCCCACAGTCACATCAGTCTCTATACAGAGGAGCTTACACTCTAATGTCCCCTCCCCCCACAGTCACATACTATAATTATTATACATTTACAGTATCTGACAAAAGTGAGTACACCCCTTAGTCACATTTTATCCAGATACACCACATCCACAGGCCTTCCTCTATCCAGATACACCGCATCCACAGGCCTTCCTCTATCCAGATACACCACATCCACAGGTCTCCTTTTATCCAGATACACCACATCCACAGGCCTTCCTCTATCCAGATACACCACATCCACAGGCCTTCCTCTATCCAGATCCACCACATCCACAGGCCTTCCACTATCCAGATACACCACATCCACAGGTCTTCCTCTATCCAGATACACCACATCCACAGGTCTTCCTCTATCCAGATCCACCACATCCACAGACCTTCCACTATCCAGATACACCACATCCACAGGTCTTCCTCTATCCAGATACACCACATCCACAGGTCTTCCTCTATCCAGATACACCGCATCCACAGGTCTTCCTCTATCCAGATACACCACATCCACAGGTCTTCCTCTATCCAGATACACCACATCCACAGGTCTTCCTCTATCCAGATCCACCTCCTCCACAGGTCTTCCTTTATCCAGATACACCACATCCACAGGTCTTCCTCTATCCAGATACACCACATCCACAGGTCTTCCTCTATCCAGATACACCGCATCTACAGGTCTTCCTCTATCCAGATACACCACATCCACAGGTCTTCCTTTATCCAGATACACCACATCCACAGGTCTTCCACTATCCAGATACACCACATCCACAGGTCTCCTTTTATCCAGATACACCACATCCACAGGTCTTCCTCTATCCATATACACCTCATCCACAGGCCTTCCTCTATCCAGATACACCACATCCACAGGTCTTCCTTTATCCAGATACACCTCATCCACAGGTCTTCCTTTATCCAGATACACCTCATCCACAGGTCTTCCTTTATCCAGATACACCACATCCACAGGTCTTCCTTTTTTCTAGATCCACCACATCCACAGGCCTTCCTCTATCCAGATACACCGAATCCACAGGTCTTCCTCTATCCAGATATACCACATCTACAGGTCTTCCTCTATCCAGATACACCACATCCACAGGTCTTCCTTTTTCTAGATCCACCACATCCACAGGCCTTCCTCTATCCAGATATACCACATTCACAGGTCTTCCTCTATCCAGATACACCTCATCCACAGGTCTTCCTCTATCCAGATACACCACATCCACAGTTCTTCCGCTATCCAGATACACAGCATCCTCAGGTCTTCCTCTATCCAGATACACCACATCCACAGGTCTTCCTCTATCCAGATACACTACATCCACAGGTCTTCCTCTATCCAGATACACCACATCCACAGGTCTTCTTTTATCCAGATACACCACATCCACAGGTCTTCCTCTATCCAGATACACCACATCCAAAGGCCTTCCTCTATCCAGATACACCGCATCCACAGGTCTCATTTTATCCAGATACACCACATCCACAGGTCTTCTTTTATCCACATACACCGGCCTTCCTCTATCCAGATACACTAAATCCACAGGTCTTCCTCTATCCAGATACACCACATCCACAGGTCTCCTTTTATCCAGATACACCACATCCACAGGTCTTCCTTTATCCAGATACACTACATCCACAGGCCTTCCTTTATCTAGATACACCACTTCCACCAGGAGACTGTTGTAGGAGTAGAGATGGGGATTATGCGTAGTGAAAGATCTTGAATATAATGGGATCAGTTGGGACGATGTCCTATGGTCCAAGGGAGTTGACCCTTGAAAAGAGCCTTTTACCAGATACAAAGATCTTTTAGTAGGTTATGGTAGAGACTAGTCAAGTTTGGCCATAATAAGCTCACCTACTGTCTAGGGCAGTAGTGTTGATTGTATGCCAGTGTTATCATGTGCAAAGGTTTGTGTATTTGAACCCTCAGATAACCAGCGTCTCAGACTTCTATAAGATTCAGGCAGTAGTTGAGACTGTGCCCTGTGGTTCAAGAGAATGAACTGTTAAAACTACATTTTTACCAGATGACAAGATACCTTAGTAAACCAGGTCAGTGTTGGATACTGTTGATGGAGTAGAGATGGAGATCATGTGTAGTGAAAGATCTTGAAGACAATAGCATCCGTTGAGATGATATCCTATGGTTTAAGAGACTTTACTTTTGAAAAGGAGAGATTTACCAGATGCAAAGATGATTTACCAGATGCAAAGATCTTTTAGTAGGCCAAGTGAGAGACTAGTCTAGTTTGGTCACAGCAAGCTCTCTTATTATTTGAGGCTGTGACATTGAGTGTATGCTGGTGTTATTGTAGGCATAAGGGTTGCGGGTTTGACTCCTCAGATTGCCACCTAAGAGTTCTTTATTGAAGATTTAGGCAGCTGTTGAGACTGTGCCCTGTGGTTCAAGAGAATGGACTGTTGAAACTACAGTTTTATCAGATGAGGAGATTCCTTAATAAACCAGGTCAGTGTTGGAGACTGTTGATGAAATAGAGGTGGAGATCATGTCTGGTGAAAGATCTTGAAGATAATGGCATCAGTTGAGATGATGTCCTATAGTTCAAGGGAGTTTTCTTTTGAAAGGAGAGTTTTACCGGATGCAAAGATATTTTAAGTAGGCCAAGTGAGAGACTAGTCTAGTATGGTCACAAAGAAGCTTGCTTATCATCTGAGGCTGTGGCAGTGAGTGTCTGCTGTTGTTATTATCAGCAAAGAGTTGTGAGTTTGAATCCTCAGATATCCACCTAGGACTTCTTTATTCAAGATTTAGGCAGCAGTTCAGACTATGCCCTGTGGTTCAAGGGAATGGACTGTTAAAACTTCCGTTTTACCAAAGGAGAAGATCCCTTAGTAAAAAGCAGGGCAGTGTTGGAGACTTGATGGAGTAGAGATGTAGGTCATGTCTGGTGAAAGATCTTGAAGAAATGGCATCAGTTGAGATGATATCCTATGGTTTAAGGCACTTTACTTTTGATAAGGAGAGTTTTACGAGATGCAAAGATATTTTAGTAGGCCAAATGAGAGACTAGTCTAGTTTGGTCACAAACAAGCTCAACTATCCTCTGAGGATGTGGCCTAGAGTATATGCTGGTGTTTTTGTAGGTGAAGGGCTGTGAGTTTGAATCCTCAGATTGCCACCTACGACTTCTTTATTGAAGATTTATGCAGAAGTTTAGACTGTGCCCTGTGGTTCAAGAGAATGGACTGTTCAAACTTCAGTTTTACCAAATGAGAAGATTCCATAGTAAACCAGGTCAGTGTTGGAGACTGTTGAGATGGAGATCATGTCTGATGAAAGATCTTGAAGATAATGGCATCAATTGAGAGGATATCCCATGGTTTAAGGGACTTTACTTTTGAAAGGAGAGTTGTACTGAATGCAAAGATCTTTTAGTAGGCCAAGTGAAAGACTAATTTAGTTTGGTCACAAGCTTACATAGTGTCTGAGGCCATGGCATTGAGATTATGCTGGTGTTGTCACAAGCAAAGGGTTGTGTAGTTCCAATCCTCAGATAACCACCCTTTCAGACTCCTTTATTGAACATTTAGGCAGCAGTTGAGATTGTACCCTGTGGTTCAAGAGAATGGCCTGGTAAAACTACATTTTTATCAGATGAGAAAATCCCTTAGTAAACCAAGTAGGAGATTAATCTAAGTCTGGGGATAGCAATCTAGTAACATTTTTAGACATGTAGCCACTAATATGATAATATGTAATGATATTACAACTACTGGTTTAAGCTATCCCATGACCTTTGTCGGTGGTGTTGTGTGTACGGCAGTGGTTACATAAATATAATGCTTTTGTGTTTGAATCCTGAGGTGGCCACCTGCTTAGCTTTATTTATTAAAGTTGCAGAAACTCATAGCAACCGATTAGCTTTCAGACTAGGCACTTGGTTGCTCGGGGTTACTGCATTTTGTAGGCAGAAGTTGAGATGGTGTTCTGTGGTTCAAGGCAATGGAGTCTTGAAAGTGCACTTAGGATGGGCAGTGGGAGACTAGTCTAGGTCAGATGGTAGCAGTTCAGTAAAATGTTTGACTAATAATGCACTAGTCATCTGGTATTCCATGATATTAAAGCTCTGCAAACCACTTACCATCAGAGAAAATGCTCTTGTATGTGTGCCACTGAGCTAGCACATAAATGGTTGCAAGTTTGAATCCCCCAGGTGGCTGGCTACCCTTTTAAGATTTAGTTATTAAAGTTGCAGAAACTTTATGCAACCAATCAACTTTGAGACAGGGTGTCCCTCCATATTGGTTGCTATGTGGTATTGCAATTTGTAGGCAGCAGTTGAGATAATGCCCTGCAGTTTGTGGCCATGGACTCTTGAAGGTACAGTTTTTGCAGATGGGAATTTCCTATAGGCCGAGTCAGAGATTTGTCTAGGTCTGATGGTAGCAGTTTAGTAAATTGTGTGACTATTTATCCACTAGTCACATGGTATTCCATTCAATTAAAGGTGTAGTTTTGAGCCCCCTTACCCATCTGAGGCGGTGGCCTTGTTTGTAAGACACTCGACTAGCTAGTAAAATGGTTGCGAGTTCAAATCTCTAGGTGACCACCCTTTCAGATTCATTTATTAAAATTACTAAAACCTAAAGCAACCTATCAACCTTCAGAGAACCCATCCTTTCTTATTAATCGCTATGGATTACTGCACTCTGTAGGCAGCAGTTGAGTGCTCTGTGGTTCATGGCAGTGAACTTTTAAAAGTACGGTTCTACCAAATTGGAATTTCCTCTAGAGTCTAGATCAAGTGGCAGACTAGTCTAGGGTCTGATGGTCGCAATTTAGTAAAATATTCAATTAAGCGCCTAGTCATGTGTTATTTCATGATATTAAAGCTCTCGTTTTAATCCTCACCTGCCCACTGAGACAATGGGCCTGTATATATGTCGCTGATCTCACAAACGATAAGGTTGCAAGTTCAAATCCTCAAGCAACCACCTTTTCATGATTCATTTATTAAAGTTATGAAAAACTGAAGAAGCCCATAATAACCAATCAACTTTCAGACTAGGTATTATTACGTTATGGTTGCTTTGGGTTATTGTACTTTGCAAGCAGCAATTAAGATAATGATTCAGGTAACGTATTCTTGAAAATAGAGTTTTACCAGATGGAAATATCCTTTGGAAGGTCAACTGGGAGATTCGTTTTTGTTAGATGATGGCAATTTAGTACAATGTTTGAACATTAATACACTGATCATATTTTATGTCATGATATTACAACTCTGGTTTGGGGCACAACCCACCATCTGAGACTATAGCCTTGGAGGTATGGTGGTGATCTCTCAAACGAAATGGCCGTGAGTTCAAATCCTCAGGTGGTCAGCTTTCCAGATATATTTATTAAAGTTGTACAAACTGCTGAAACCAATAGCAACCACTTTTCTTTTGAATCCTGTGCATATTGGTTGCTATGGGTTACTACACTTTGCAGCTTGAATCTTGGTTGAGTTTAGGATGTATAGGCACTGCTGGCAAGCTTAGCACATCCAAGTCTGTGGTGCAGCATGTAGAACAATGAGCAAGGAATTGGAAGGCTGTGAGTTCAATTCCCAAAGCAGACCAAACAGGTGTCTACTCAGAGCTGTTTGGGGTGGAACAGCAACTATGTGCTTGGTGGCAAAGAGGCACCTCTGTGTAATGAGAGGTTAAGGAGCAGACCTTCTCACTGTGTAACTACGATGTGGGTCACCTTGAAACCATGCGAATGAAGCCTCAATGAAATCCAGCCATGTGACCTTGGCACCATGCCACTCAATGAAATGCATTCCAGCTATGTAACCATCAAGAGGGCAACCTTGACAGTAAGTGAATGAAGTCTCAATGGCCTGAGTTCCTGCCATATAACCATCAAGTGGGTGACATTGACACCATGCAAGTGATGCCTCAATGAAATGAGTTTCAGCCATGTAGCGGGTGACCTTGACACCATGTGAAAGAAGCCTCAATGAACCATCAAGTGGGTGTCCTCGAAACCATGTGAATGAAAACCACAAGCTGTGGAACGAAGGGGTGATAGAATAGAGAAAGCACAGATGTGGGTACAATGGGTGTAAAGATTACCAAGGAAATCTTTTTTTTTTTTAACAATTTACCAACAAATCTTATATTTTTTACCAACATGCCCTTCTCCTTCACAGTATTCCTGCCCCAGGTCTAGGGGGTCACAGGCTCACTCAAGCCCAACCAACGGTGGTCCGCACCACCAACTTAATCCTGACCACTTCATTGCATCCACACAACCCCCAAAGTCTTGGTGCTACTTTGAGGAACCATCTTTGCTCACTCATGGGAACCGAACCTACAAGCCCTCTGATTCAAACGTCAGGAGCTTACATGCTGCGCCACGGAACCTGCAGACAGCAGAAGAAGTTGCTAGTGGACCTATATCATTGATCTAGACTCTCTAAGCCTTTGAAACATAAAACTAGTCGCAGATCAGAGATTCGAACTAAGAAATCCAGGGCTTTTCACATTCAACTGCAGCACACCAACACCATGCACCACAGGCTCTAGCCAACAACACAAATTCTCTGTGGAACTATATACTGAAGATAGAAAGATGAGAACAACAGAAAAAAATTTAGTGGCCCACAAAACACTTTATAGTTACCACATCAAATTCGAACTAAGAAAGCCAGGGCTTCCAGTATTCAACAGCACCACACCAACACCATGCACCACAGGCTCTACCCAGCAAATACAACTTCTCTGTAGAACTACATACCAAATACGATATGATGATGAGAACAACTGAAAAACATGAAACACAAAACTGGGCTTTCTGCATGCAGATTTGAACACACAACCTTTAAAGTACAAGACAAGCGCTCTACAGATTGAGCTACAACAAGAGCGCACAGTAATCTATTCTGGAGACCTTTCTATATTCCGGGACTTCATAAATGCAGCACTCATTTTATTGGCTGCAAATCAGTGCTGGGTTAGAGATTCACTAAGGTAAGGGTTACAGCTTCCAAAATTAGACGCCGCCAGCCGTCAGCCATTTTTCTTTTTTTTTTTATCCTGGCAGGTTATCTTTATGGGTACAGGCTCTGTTAGAAGGCATCTACATGGACATTGGACGCAAAGCACATCCAGAAGCTGAGTTAATTTTGGCCAACAACCAGACTGAGTTGCTACCCTGTTTCCCTGAAAATAAGACCTAGCATGATTGTCGGTGATGGCTGCAATATAAGCCCTACTCCCCAAATAAGCCCTAGTTAAAGTCCTTGTAGGTCTTATTTTCAGGGTAGGGCTTATTTTCGGGAAAACAGGGTAGGGCTTATTTGGGGGGTAGGGCTTATATTGCAGACATCACCGACAACCACGCTAGGTCTTATTTTCGGGGGAAACAGGGTATTGCTCCCCTGGCAGAAAGCTATTGGCACGAGTGTTTAGCCCAGGTGACGTTCAGGTGAACACAGCACTGGAAATGTCTGAGGAACATATAGGCTTTCCAGTCTGACGCTCTGTGCTTTGCAAACGCTGAAAAGTTAACCCCTTCAATACCGGGCACTTTAACCCACTTCCAGCCCAGGCCAATTTTTAGCTTCCAGCGCTGTCACACTTTGAATGATAATTGCGCAGTCATGTGACATTGTAAAACATAGGACATTTTTATCATTTTTTCTCTGACCCCCGGGAGTGGGATGAACAGGAAAGTGTCCCCCCAGATCATACCTGTGAGCCCCCCCCCGGAGTGGGATGAACAGGAAAGTGTCCCCCCAGATCATACCTGTAAGCCCCCCCCGGAGTGGGATGAACAGGAAAAGTGTCCCCCCAGATCATACCTGTAAGCCCCCCCGGAGTGGGATGAACAGGAAAAGTGTCCCCCCAGATCACACCTGTAAACTCCCCGGAGTGGGATGAACAGGAAAGTGTCCCCCCAGATCATACCTGTATCACCCTGGAGTGGGATGAACAGGAAAGTGTCCCCCCAGATTATATCTGTAAGCTCCCCGGAGTGGGATGAACAGAAAATTGTCCCCCAGTTGATACCTGTAAGCCCCCCGGAGTGGGATGAACAGGAAAGTGTCCCCCCCGGAGTGGGATGAACAAGAAATTGTCCCCCCAGATCATACCTGTAAGCCCCCCGCAGTGTGTCCCTCCAGATCATACTTGTAAGCCCCCCGGAGTGTGTCCCCCCAGATCATACCTGTAAGCCCCCCGGATTGTGTCCCCCCAGATCATACCTGTAAGCCCCGGGGGGGGCCCCCAGATCATACCTGTAAGCCCCCCGGAGTGTGTCCCCCCAGATCATACTTGTAAGCCCCCCGGAGTGTGTCCCCCCAGATCATACCTGTAAGCCCCCCGGAGTGTGTCCCCCCAGATCATACTTGTAAGCCCCCCGGAGTGTGTCCCCCCAGATCATACCTGTAAGCCCCCCGGAGTGTCCCCACAGATCATACCTGTAAGCCCCCCGGAGTGTGTCCCCCCGGATCATACCTGTAAGCCCCCCCGGAGTGTGTCCCCCCAGATCATACCTGTAAGCCCCCCCCGGAGTGTGTCCCCCCAGATCATACTTGTAAGCCCCCCGGAGTGTGTCCCCCCAGATCATACTTGTAAGCCCCCCGGAGTGTGTCCCCCCAGATCATACTTGTAAGCCCCCCGGAGTGTGTCCCCCCAGATCATACTTGTAAGCCCCCCGGAGTGTGTCCCCCCAGATCATACCTGTAAGCCCCCCCTGGAGTGTGTCCCCCCAGATCATACCTGTAAGCCCCCCCTGGAGTGTGTCCCCCCAGATCATACCTGTAAGCCCCCCCTGGAGTGTGTCCCCCCAGATCATACCTGTAAGCCCCCCCCGGAGTGTGTCCCCCCAGATCATACCTGTAAGCCCCCCCCGGAGTGGGATGAAGAGACAATACCAATGAATGACTCCACCAAGGAAACACACTAAAGACCAGACAAACCTTCCCAAAGCCGGAGGAGAACTATGAAAAGAAATCCGATGGGAAGATCCTTTGAACACAATCCTGCAACCTCCAGAATGAGCGGCGGCACCGTACAGCCTCAGATATTAAAGACGGGCCGACAACAACATATCATCAATCACCCCCCCATCCCCCATCCCGGCTCAGTTCCAGTTACCTACCTGTTTCTAGGGGGTAGGCTGCCCCGACCATTAAACCCATGACTACAAACAGAGGTGACAGCGGTCGTAAACTCTTCTCCTTCTTCACAGCCATGTCTACATTCCTTTCTCAGCGTCGGTGATCTGCGGCGGAGGATCAGGACCCCTCCGGTATTGGGGGGTAACAGCTGGGCGTTGGGGGGCGCTCTGACACCCTTCACTTCCAGTAAGTAAACTTGTGTCTCCTCGGCGCTCCTCACCACTTCTCTGGATGAAGGTTTCTGTTGGTCTTGTGTCCACAATGACTTGACGAGGTCGGCTATTGTCTGCGGCCGGGGCGGCTTTGTGTCTCCTGGTATCCATGACGACCATGAGAGTTTGATGGAGCGCTGGGTGATAAACAATGTACCACCCTACTGAGGAGCGGGGTCTGTCATCCTTTCATTACTTCTGTCTTCTGACTGCTGGCTGATAGGAGACGGGATGAATCATCTCCGGACAGAATTCTGCGGACGGGACGAGGGGATCGGAATTCTCCGGACGGGCCGAGGGGATCGGAATTCTCTGGACGGGACGAGGGGATCGGAATTCTGCGGACGGGCCGAGGAGGATCGAAATTCTCCGGACGGGCCGAGGAGGATCGAAATTCTCCGGACGGGCCGAGGGGATCGGAATTCTCCGGACGGGACGAGGGGGATCGGAATTCTCCGGACGGGCCGAGGGGATCGGAATTCTGCGAACGGGCCGAGGGGGATCGGAATTCTCTGGACGGGACGAGGGGATCGAAATTCTCCGGACGGGCCGAGGAGGATCGAAATTCTCCGGACGGGCCAAGGGGATCGGAATTCTGCGGACGGGCCGAGGGGATCGGAATTCTCCGGACAGGACGAGGGGGATCGGAATTCTCCGGACGGGCCGAGGGGATCGGAATTCTGCGAACGGGCCGAGGGGGATCGGAATTCTGCGGACGGGCCGAGGGGATCGGAATTCTGCGGACGGGCCGAGGGGATCGGAATTCCCCGGACGGGCCGGGGGGGATCGGAATTCTCTGGACGGGCCGAGGGGGATCGGAATTCTCCGGACGGGACGAGGAGGATCGGAATTCTCCGGACGGGCCGAGGGGGATCGGAATTCTCCGGACGGGCCGAGGGGATCGGAATTCTGCGAACGGGCCGAGGGGGATCGGAATTCTGCGGACGGGCCGAGGGGGATCGGAATTCTCTGGACGGGACGAGGGGATCGGAATTCTGCGGACGGGCCGAGGGGATCGGAATTCTGCGGACGGGCCGAGGGGATCGGAATTCTCTGGACGGGCCGAAGGGATCGGAATTCTCTGGACGGGCCGAGAGGGATCGGAATTCTCCGGACGGGCCGAGGGGATCGGAATTCTGCGGACGGGACGAGGGGGATCGGAATTCTCTGGACGGGCCGAAGGGATCGGAATTCTCTGGACGGGCCGAGAGGGATCGGAATTCTCCGGACGGGCCGAGGGGAATCGGAATTCTCCGGACGGGCCGAGGGGGATCGGAATTCTCCGGACGGGCCGAGGGGATCGGAATTCTCCGGACGGGCCGAGGGGGATCGGAATTCTCCGGACGGGCCGAGGGGATCTGAATTCTCCGGACGGGCCGAGGGGATCGGAATTCTCTGGACGGGCCGAGGGGGATCGGAATTCTCTGGACGGGCCGAGGGGGATCGGAATTCTGCGGACGGGCCGAAGGGATCGGAATTCTGCGGACGGTCCGAGGGGATCGGAATTCTCCGGACGGGCCGAAGGGGATCGGAATTCTGCAGACGGGCCGAGGGGATCGGAATTCTGCGGACGGGACGAGGGGGATCGGAATTCTCTGGACGGGCCGAAGGGATCGGAATTCTCTGGACGGGCCGAGAGGGATCGGAATTCTCCGGACGGGCCGAGGGGATCGGAATTCTGCGGACGGGACGAGGGGGATCGGAATTCTCTGGACGGGCCGAAGGGATCGGAATTCTCCGGACGGGCCGAGGGGATCGGAATTCTCCGGACGGGCCGAGGGGGATCAGAATTCTCCGGACGGGCCGAGGGGGATCGGAATTCTGCGGATGGGCCGAGGGGGATCGGAATTCTGCAGATGGGACGAGGGGATCGGAATATAATGGCACGATGATGGTGAAGGTCCCGGCTAACCGGGGACACGAACAAGACCACTGTATGCTAAGGATGCACCGATATATCGGCCTCTGAAAAACCATCGACCGAAAATAGGGTTATCTGCGTTTTGCCGATAGAAAAAGACAAGGTGCCGCATTTACAGTGCGTTATTCATGAGTCATGTGACTCAAAAACCGCATTAAAAACGCAATGCGGGTGCGTTTTTAATTTGTTTCAAAGGGGAGGCGCTTTTTTTAAAACTGACCAAATATGCACCAAAAATGTGGCAAGCAGGATTTTTAACATTTCAACGGACAATTCTGAAGACATACAGTATCTGACAAAAGTAAGTACACCCCTCAGTGACATTTGTGTAAATCTTTTCTTCTCTCTTTTCATGTGACAACACTGAAGAAATGACACTTGTCTACAATGTAAAGTAGTGAGTGTACAGCTTGTATAACAGTGTAAATTTGCTGTCCCCTCAAAATAACTCAACACACAGCCATTAATGTCTAAACCGCTGGCAAAAAAAGTCAGTACACCCCTAAGTGAAAATCTCCAAATTGGGCCCAAAGTGTCAATATTTTGTGTGGCCACCATTATTTTCCAGCACTGCCTTAACCCTCTTGGACATGGAGGTCACCAGAGCTTCACAGGTTGTCACTGGAGTCCTCTTCCCCTCCTCCATGATGACATCACAGAGCTGGTGGATGTTAGAGACCTTGCGCTCCTCCACCTTCCGTTTGAGGATGTCCCACAGATGATCAATAGGGTTTAGGTCTGGAGACATGCTTGGCCAGTCCATCACCTTTACCCTCAGATTCTTTAGCAAGGCAGTGGTGGTCTTGGAGGTGTGTTTGGGATGGTTATCATGTTGGAATACTGCCCTGCGGTCCAGTCTCTGAAGGGAGGGGATCATGCTCTGCTTCAGTATGTCACAGTACATGTTGGCATTCATGGTTCCCTCAATGATCTGTAGCCCCCCAGTGCCGGCAGCACTCATGCAGCCCCAGACCATGACACTCCCACCACCATGCTTGACTGTAGACAAGACACACTTGTCTTTGTCCTCCTCACCTGGTTGCCCCCACACACGCTTGTCACCATCTGAACCAAATACGTTTATCTTGGTCTCATCAGACCACAGGACATGGTTCCCGTAATCCGTGTCCTTAGTCTGCTTGTCTTCAGCAAACTGTTTGTGGACTTTCTTGTGCATCATCTTTAGAAGAGGCTTCCTTCTGGGATGACAGCCATGCAGACCAATTTGATGCAGTGTGCGGCGTATGGTCTTAGCACTGACAGGCTGACCCCCCACCCCTACAACCTCTGCAGCAATGCTGGCAGCACTCATACATCTATTTCCCAAAGACAACCTCTGGATATGACGCTGAGCATGTGACCTCAACTTCTTTGGTGGACCATGGCGAGGCCTGTTCTGAGGGGAACCTGTCCTGTTTTACCGCTGCATGGTCTTGGCCACCATGCTGCAGCTCAGGTTCAGGGTCTTGGCAATCTTCTTATAGCCTAGGCCATCTTTATGTAGAGCAACAATTCTTTTTTTCAGATCCTCAGAGAGTTCTTTGCCATGAGGTGCCATGTTGTACTTCCAGTGACCAGTATGAGAGAGTGAGAGCGATAACCCCAAATTTAACACACCTGCTCCCCATTCACACCTGAGACCTTGTAACACTAACGAGTCACATGACACCGGGGAGGAAAAATGGCTAATTGGGTCCAATTTGGAGATTTTCACTTAGGGGTGTCCTGACTTTTGTTGCCAGTGGTTTAGACATTAATGGCTGTGTGTTGAGTTATTTTGAGGGGACAGTAAATTTACACTGTTATACAAGCTGTACACTCACTACTTTACATTGTAGACAAGTGTCATTTCTTCAGTGTTGTCACATGAAAAGATAGAAGAAAAGATTCACGCAAATAGGAGTGAGGGGTGTACTTACTTTTGTGAGATACTGTACATTGAATTTAAAGGGATGCATTTTTCTTCAGCTTTTCCTGCGCTTTTTTTATTTTTTAAAGCAAAAGTGCTTCAAAAACTGCTTGGTGTTAAAGCAGCATGTTGGCCGAAAAAAAAATTAATCTAAATACATGATATTAACCACTTGCCCTCCAAAAGATTTACCCCCCCCCCCCCCAACGACCAGACCATTTTATGAGATACGGCACTGCGTTACTTTGACAATCACGCAGTCGTATGACGCTGTACCCAAATAACATTTATGTGCTCTACCCCCAACCCCCCCCCCCCCACAAATAGAGCTTTCTTTTTGGTGGTATTTGATCAAGTCTGCTGTTTTTATTTTTTGTGCTAAAAAAATTAAAATTATATCAAACTAACTGCATCAAATAAAAAAAATGAAATTCTTCATAAATTTAGGTGCATATGTATTTTTGGTTAAAAAAAAAAATCCCAATAAGTGTATATTGATTGGTTTGGATATTTTTATTTATTTATATCGTAGTAATGGCGGCGATCAGCGACTTATAAAGTCCCCGTTCTGTGGTAATAAATACAATGATCTAAGTCCTCGTTCTGTGGTAATACAATGATCTAAGTCCTCGTTCTGTGGTAATACAATGATCTAAGTCCTCGTTCTGTGGTAATACAATGATCTAAGTCCTCGTTCTATGGTAATACAATGATCTAAGGCCCCGTTCTGTGGTAATACAATGATCTAAGTCCCCGTTCTGTGGTAATACAATGATCTAAGTCTCCGTTCTGTGGTAATACAATGATCTAAGTCTCCGTTCTGTGGTAATACAATGATCTAAGGCCCCGTTCTGTGGTAATACAATGATCTAAGTCTCCGTTCTGTGGTAAAACAATGATCTAATTCTCTGTTCTGTGGTAATAAATACAATGATCTAAGTCTCCGTTCTGTGGTAATACAATGATCTAAGTCCTCGTTCTATGGTAATACAATGATCTAAGTCTCCGTTCTGTGGTAATACAATGATCTATGTCTCCGTTCTGTGGTAATACAATGATCTAAGGCCCCGTTCTGTGGTAATACAATGATCTAAGTCCTCGTTCTGTGGTAATACAATGATCTAAGTCCTCGTTCTATGGTAATACAATGATCTAAGTCTCCGTTCTGTGGTAATACAATGATCTATGTCTCCGTTCTGTGGTAATACAATGATCTAAGGCCCCGTTCTGTGGTAATACAATGATCTAAGTCTCCGTTCTGTGGTAATACAATGATCTAAGTCTCCGTTCTGTGGTAATACAATGATCTAAGTCTCCGTTCTGTGGTAATACAATGATCTAAGTCTCCGTTCTGTGGTAATACAATGATCTATGTCTCCGTTCTGTGGTAATACAATGATCTAAGTCTCCGTTCTGTGGTAATACAATGATCTAAGTCTCCGTTCTGTGATAATACAATGATCTAAGTCTCCGTTCTGTGATAATACAATGATCTAAGTCTCCGTTCTGTGGTAATACAATGATCTAAGTCTCCGTTCTGTGGTAATACAATGATCTATGTCTCCGTTCTGTGGTAATACAATGATCTAAGGCCCCGTTCTGTGGTAATACAATGATCTAAGTCTCCGTTCTGTGGTAATACAATGATCTAAGTCTCCGTTCTGTGGTAATACAATGATCTAAGTCCTCGTTCTGTGGTAATACAATGATCTAAGTCCTCGTTCTGTGGTAATACAATGATCTAAGTCCTCGTTCTGTGGTAATACAATGATCTAAGTCTCCGTTCTGTGGTAATACAATGATCTAAGGCCCCGTTCTGTGGTAATACAATGATCTAAGTCTCCGTTCTGTGGTAATACAATGATCTAAGTCCTCTATCTGTGGTAATACAATGATCTAAGTCCCCGTTCTGTGGTAATACAATGATCTAAGTCCTCGTTCTGTGGTAATACAATGATCTAAGTCCTCGTTCTGTGGTAATACAATGATCTAAGGCCCCGTTCTGTGGTAATACAATGATCTAAGGCCCCGTTCTGTGGTAATACAATGATCTAAGTCTCCGTTCTGTGGTAATACAATGATCTAAGTCCCCGTTCTGTGGTAATACAATGATCTAAGGCCCCGTTCTGTGGTAATACAATGATCTAAGTCTCCGTTCTGTGGTAATACAATGATCTAAGTCTCCGTTCTGTGGTAATAAAATGATCTAAGTCCTCGTTCTGTGGTAATACAATGATCTAAGTCTCCGTTCTGTGGTAATAAAATGATCTAAGTCCTCGTTCTGTGGTAATACAATACTCTAATGCCGTGTACACACGGTCGGACTTTTCCGCTACAAAAGTCCGATAGCCCATCCAACAGACTTTTGGCAGACTTTATAACGAACAGACTTAACTACATACGATCACACAAAAGTCTGACGGATTCGTACGTGATGACGTACAACGGACTAAAATGAGGAAGTTGATAGCCAGTAGCCAATAGCTGCCCTAGCGTGGGTTTTTGTCTGTCGGACTAGCATACAGACGAGCGGATTTCTGGGTCTGGCGGAGTTACGACGTAAAGATTTGAAGCATGTTCCAAAATTAAAGTCCGTCAGATTTGCGACTGGAAAAGTCTGCTGAAGGTTCGGTGAAGCCCACACACGATTGGATTGTCTGCCTGATTTGGTCCGTCGGACCAGTCCGGTCGAAAAGTCCGACCGTGTGTACGCGGCATTAGTCCCCATTCTGTGGTAATTCAATGATCTAAGTCCTCTATCTGTGGTAATACAATGATCTAAGTCCTCGTTCTGTGGTAATACAATGATCTAAGTCCTCATTCTGTGGTAATACAATGATCTAAGTCTCCGTTCTGTGGTAATACAATGATCTAAGTCCTCGTTCTGTGGTAATACAATGATCCAAGTCCTCGTTCTGTGGTAATACAATGATCCAAGTCCTCGTTCTGTGGTAATACAATGATCTAAGTCAGGGGTCCCCAAACTTTTTAAACAAAGGGCCAGTTTACCGTCCTTTAGACTTTAGGGGGGCCAGACTTTGGCCAACGGGAGGGGCAATTTTCCTGGCATCAGTGGGAGCAAACACCATCGCCACGTTTGGTATTAGGAGGAAGAATAGTGATCGTTGTATCATTGGGAGTAATAGTGCCCCATTGTTGGTGTCAGTGGGAGAAATGGTGCCCTGTTGTTGGTGTCAGTAGGAGAAATGGTGCCCCTTTATTGATGTAAGTGGGGTAAATGGTACCCCATTGTTGTCAGAATAGTGTCTCGTATCATTGGGAGTAATAGTGCCCCACTGATGGTGTCAGTGGGAGAAATGGTGCCCCTTTGTTGATGCCAGTAGAAGAAATGGTGCCCCTTTATTGTGGCCCTTTGCTTGCCAGATAAGGGCAAGCAAAGGGCCACATGCGGCCCCAGGCCTCAGTTTGGAGACCACTGATCTAAGTCCTCGTTCTGTGGTAATACAATGATCACTGCAGTCAGTGTCAGTACCATCAGTTAGTGTATACAGTTCAGTGTCAGTCAGTGCCAGTATTGTCAGTCAGGGTCAATATTGCCAGGCATTGTCAGTATTGTCAGTCAGGGTCAGTATTGTCAGTCAGTGCCAGTATTGTCAGTCAGTGCCAGTATTGTCAGTCAGGGTCAGTATTGCCAGCATTGTCAGTTAGTCAGAGACAGTATTGTCAGTCAGGGTCAGTATTGTCAGTGTCAGTACTGTCAATCAGTTTGTGTCAGTATTTTCAGTCAGTCGGTGTCAGTACTGTTAGTCAGTATTGTCAGTATTTTCAGTCAGTCAGTATTGTTAGTATTTTCAGTCAGTCAGTATTGTTAGTACTGTCAGTGCCAGTATTATCAGTCAGTCTGTGTTAGTATTGTGAGTCAGTTGGTGCCAGTATTTTCAGTCAGTCAGTGTCAATACTGTCAGTCAGTCAGTGTTAGTCAGTCAGTGAGTGTCAGTACTGTCAGTCAGTATTGTCAGTCAGTTAGTGCCAGTATTTTCAGTCAGTCAGTGTCAGTAATGTCAGTTAGTCAGTCAGGTGTAAGTATGGTCAGTCAGTCAGTGCCAGTATTGTCAGTCAGTTCATTCCAGTATTGTCAGTCAGTCAGTGCCAGTATTGTCAGTCAGTCGGTGTCAGTTAGTGTCAGTCAGTGCCAGTATTGTCAGTCAGCGTCAGTACTGTCAGTCAGTATTGTCAGACAGTCAGTCTCAGTGTTGTCAGTCAGTGTCAGTACTGTCAGTCAGTCAGGTGTAAGTATTGTCAGTCAGTGTCAGTTAGTCTAGTCAGTGTTGGTATTGTCAGTTAGTCAGTCAGGTGTAAGTATTGTTAGTCAGTGTCAGTACTGTCAGTCAGTGTAAGTATTGTCAGTCAGTGTATACAGTTGGTCAGTAACTGTGTGAGGGAGGCAAAGCGAGATAGGTAGGCAGCGATGTGGCACAGCAGGGGTGGGTATTCAGCGATGTGGCACAGCGGGGGTAAGTAGGCAGCGATGTGGCACAGCAGGGGAAGGTAGGCAGCAATGTGGCACAGCAGGGGAAGGTAGGCAGCAATGTGGCACAGCGGGGGTAGGTAGGCAGCGATGTGGCACAGCGGGGGTAGGTAGGCAGCGATGTGGCACAGTGGGGGTGGGTACGCAGCGATGTGGAACAGCGGGGGTAGGTAGGCAGCGATGTGGCACAGCGGAGGTAGGTAGGCAGCGATGTGGCACAGCGGAGGTAGGTAGGCAGCGATGTGGCACAACAGGGGTAGGTAGGCAGCGATGTGGCACAACAAGGGTTAGGTCCAGCACATGGCAGCAATCCAGGTACAGCAAGGGTCAGGTGATTTCCCATCTGACAGCAAGCTCAGCCAAGGAGATCCAGGTAGGTCGACAGGGAGAGGGAGTCCAGAGTACAGCAGTCCTTCAAAGGCTGATGGTGGGTCCTCAGAGGACAGGGGTCCTTCACAGGCTGATGGTGGGTCCTCAGAGGACAGGGGTCCTTCACAGGCTAATGGTGGGTCCTCAGAGGACTGGGGTCCTTCACAGGCTGATGGTGGGTCCTCAGAGGACAGCGGTCATTCACAGGCTGATGGTGGTTTCCCAGAGAACAGAGGTCCTTCACAGGCTGATGGTGGGTCCTCGGGGATAGCGGTCCTTCACAGGCTGATGGTGGGTCCTCAGAGGACAGGGGTCCTTCACAGGCTGATGGTGGGTCCTCAGAGGACAGGGGTCCTTCACAGGCTGATGGTGGGTCCTCAGAGGACAGGGGTCCTTCACAGGCTAATGGTGGGTCCTCAGAGGACTGGGGTCCTTCACAGGCTGATGGTGGGTCCTCAGAGGACAGAGGTCCTTCACAGGTTGATGGTGAGTCCTCAGAGGACAGGGGTCCTTCACAGGCTGGTGGTGGGTACTCAGGGGTCCTTCACAGGCTGGTGGTGGGTGCTCAGAGGTCCTTCACAGGTTGATGGTGGGTCCTCAGAGAACAGAGGTCCTTCACAGGCTGGTGGTGGGTCCTCAGAGGTCCTTCACAGGTTGATGGTGGGTCCTCAGAGAACAGAGGTCCTTCACAGGCTGGTGGTGGATCCTCAGAGGTCCTTCACAGGCTGATGGTGAGTCCTCAGAGAACAGAGGTCCTTCACAGACTGATGGTGGGTCCTCAGAGGACAGGGGTCCTTCACAGACTGATGGTGGGTCCTCAGAGGACAGGGGTCCTTCACAGACTGATGGTGGGTCCTCAGAGGACAGGGGTCCTTCACAGGTTGATGGTGGGTCCTCAGAGGACAGGGATCCTTCAAAGGCTGATGGTGGGTCCTCAGAGGGTTGGGTGTCCTTCACAGGGTGATGGTGGGTCCTCAGAGGACAGAGGTCCTTCACAGGCTGATGGTGGATCCTCAGCGGTCCTTCATAGGCTGAAGGTGGGTCCTTAGAGGGCTGGGTGTCCTTCACAGGCTGATGGTGGGTCCTCAGAGGACAGCGGTCCTTCACAGGCTGGTGGTGGGTCCTCAGAGGACAGAGGTCCTTCACAGGCTGGTGGTGGGTCCTCAGAGGTCAGGGGTCCTTCACAGGCTGATGGTGGGTCCTCAGAGGACAGAGGTCCTTCACAGGCTGATGGTGGGTCCTCAGAGGACAGAGGTCCTTCACAGGCTGATGGTGGGTCCTCAAAGGACAGGGGTCCTTCACGGGCTGGTGGTGAGTCCTCAGAGGACAGGGGTCCTTCACAGGCTGGTGGTGGGTCCTCAGGGGTCCTTCACAGGCTGGTGGTGGGTCCTCAGAGGTCCTTCACAGGCTGATGGTGACGTCCTCCACAGGCTGATGGTGACGTCCTCAGAGGTCCTCCACAGGCTGATGGTGGGTCCTCAGAGGTCCTTCACAGGCTGATGGTGGGTCCTCAGAGGTCCTTCACAGGCTGATGGTGGGTCCTCAGAGAACAGGGGTCCTTCACAGGCTGATGGTGGGTCCTCAGAGAACAGGGGTCCTTCACAGGCTGATGGTGGGTCCTCAGAGAACAGAGGTCCTTCACAGGCTGGTGGTGGGTCCTCAGAGGTCCTTCACAGGCTGGTGGTGGGTCCTCAGAGGTCCTTCACAGGCTGGTGGTGGGTCCTCAGAGGTCCTTCACAGGCTGGTGGTGGGTCCTCAGAGGTCCTTCACAGGCTGGTGGTGGGTCCTCAGAGGTCCTTCACAGGCTGGTGGTGGGTCCTCAGAGGTCCTTCACAGGCTGGTGGTGGGTCCTCAGAGATCCTTCACAGGTTGATGGTGGGTCCTCAGAGGTCCTTCACAGGCTGATGGTGGGTCCTCAGAGGTCCTTCACAGGTTGATGGTGGGTCCTCAGAGGTCCTTCACAGGCTGATGGTGGGTCCTCAGAGAACAGGGGTCCTTCACAGGCTGATGGTGGGTCCTCAGAGAACAGAGGTCCTTCACAGGCTGGTGGTGGGTCCTCAGAGGTCCTTCACAGGCTGGTGGTGGGTCCTCAGAGGTCCTTCACAGGCTGGTGGTGGGTCCTCAGAGGTCCTTCACAGGCTGGTGGTGGTTTCTCAGAGGTCCTTCACAGGCTGATGGTGGGTCCTCAGAGGTCCTTCACAGGCTGATGGTGGGTCCTCAGAGGTCCTTCACAGGCTGATGGTGGGTCCTCAGAGAACAGAGGTCCTTCACAGGCTGATGGTGGGTCTTCAGAGGTCCTTTACAGGTCGATGGTGGGTCCTTCACAGGTTGATGGTGGGTCCTCAGAGGTCCTTCACAGGTCGATGGTGGGTCCTTCACAGGTTGATGGTGGGTCCTCAGAGATCCTTCACAGGTTGATGGTGGGTCCTCAGAGGACAGAGGTCCTTCACAGGCTGGTGGTGGGTCCTCAGAGAACAGGGGTCCTTCACAGGCTGATGGTGGGTCCTCAGAGAACAGAGGTCCTTCACAGGCTGGTGGTGGGTCCTCAGAGGTCCTTCACAGGCTGGTGGTGGGTCCTCAGAGGTCCTTCACAGGCTGGTGGTGGGTCCTCAGAGGTCCTTCACAGGCTGGTGGTGGGTCCTCAGAGGTCCTTCACAGGCAGGTGGTGGGTCCTCAGAGGTCCTTCACAGGCTGGTGGTGGGTCCTCAGAGGTCCTTCACAGGCTGGTGGTGGGTCCTCAGAGATCCTTCACAGGTTGATGGTGGGTCCTCAGAGGTCCTTCACAGGCTGATGGTGGGTCCTCAGAGGTCCTTCACAGGTTGATGGTGGGTCCTCAGAGGTCCTTCACAGGCTGATGGTGGGTCCTCAGAGAACAGGGGTCCTTCACAGGCTGATGGTGGGTCCTCAGAGATCCTTCACAGGTTGGTGGTGGGTCCTCAGAGGACAGAGGTCCTTCAAAGGCTGGTGGTGGGTCCTCAGAGGACAGAGGTCCTTCACAGGTTGATGGTGGGTCCTCAGAGGACAGGGGTCCTTCACAGGTTGATGGTGGGTCCTGAGAGCACAGAGGTCCTTCACAGGTTGATGGTGGGTCCTCAGAGGACAGGGGTCCTTCACAGGTTGGTGGTGGGTCCTCAGAGGACAGGGGTCCTTCACAGGTTGGTGGTGGGTCCTCAGAGGACAGGGGTCCTTCACAGGTTGATGGTGGGTCCTCAGAGGACAGAGGTCCTTCACAGGTTGGTGGTGGGTCCTCAGAGGACAGAGATCCTTCACAGGTTGATGGTGGGTCCTCAGAGGACAGAGGTCCTTCACAGGTTGGTGGTGGGTCCTCAGAGGACAGGGGTCCTTCACAGGTTGATGGTGGGTCCTCAGAGGACAGAGGTCCTTCACAGGTTGGTGGTGGGTCCTCAGAGGACAGAGATCCTTCACAGGTTGATGGTGGGTCCTCAGAGGTCCTTCACAGGTTGATGGTGGGTCCTCAGAGGTCCTTCATAGGTCGATGGTGGGTCCAGCCCATGCCGGGAGCGCTCCTCCTTCTAGAGGAACCTCCAGACATGGGTCCTCTGTGTCCATCACTGGGGGGCGCTCTGACCCTCTTCTGGCACAGAGATGAATTCTGGTCATTGGACTCCAGCCCAGACCACCGCCCTAAATGTACCTCAGGGTACAGAGATGAGGAGTCTCATCACCTCTATAGGGACACATAGAAATTACAATTCCCATCATCCCTCTACCACTGGAGCCATGTTTTCAATGTCACAGGCTTGCAATGCCTCATGGGACTTGTAGTTCCCCTGCAGGTGACGAGCACACGTTGGTTACCGTTGTTATGGACCAAATTATGGAAATAAGATGAGACCCCGCCCATTACAGGTTCTTCTTGGACAGAAAAGTCCCGTATAATAATCGCATGACACAGTGATTGGACAGTCAGTGTCTCAGGACACACCCACTCTTAGCCCCGCCTCTTCCTCCTCCTCAGTCACTCCCCGCCCTATACTCACCCTCTCTGAGCCCCGCCCCATTTTCTCGGCGCGCTCAGTCGGACTTCCCACCTCGCTAGTGGGCGGGGTCAGCACATCCCGCGCTCTCCTGCGATTGGTGGCGACGTCCGTACGTCATGACGCCGCCTGGTTGGTGCGTGTGAGGCGCCGCCGTCGTCTGTCAGGCCGCTATGGCTCCCCGGCTCCAGCTGGAGAAGGCGGCCTGGAGATGGACCGACAGCGTCCGCCCGGAGGAGGTGACCCGGGAACACATAGAGACCGCCTACCGAGTCCTCCTAGAGCCGTGTGTGCGGGGGGTGTGCCGGTGAGAGAGGGGGAGGGGAGAGAGAGGCTTCCCGCCTTCTACTGAGTGTGCAACTGTCATTTCTTCCCCTCCCCCCATCCTCTGTGTGTGCAACTGTCATTCCCTCCCCTCCCCCCACATCCTCTGTGTGTGCAACTGTCATTTCTTCCCCTCCCCCCCCATCCTCTGTGTGCAACTGCCATTCCTTCCCCTCCCCCCATCATCTGTGTGTTCAACTGCCATTCCTTCCCCCTCCCCCCATCATCTGTGTGTGCAACTGTCATTCCTTCCCCTCCCCCCATCCTCTGTGTGTGCAACTGTCATTCCTTCCCCTCCCCCCATCCTCTGTGTGTGCAACTGTCATTCCTTCCCCTCCCCCCATCCTCTGTGTGTGCAACTGCCATTTCTTCCCCTCCCCCATCATCTGTGTGTGCAACTGTCATTCCTTCCCCTCCCCCCATCCTCTGTGTGTGCAACTGTCATTCCTTCCCCTCCCCCCATCCTCTGTGTGTGCAACTGTCATTCCTTCCCCTCCCCCCATCCTCTGTGTGTGCAACTGCCATTTCTTCCCCTCCCCCATCCTCTGAGTGTGCAACTGCCATTCCTTCCCCTCCCCCATCATCTGTGTGTGCAACTGTCATTCCTTCCCCTCCCCCCATCCTCTGTGTGTGCAACTGTCATTCCTTCCCCTCCCCCCATCCTCTGTGTGTGCAACTGCCATTTCTTCCCCTCCCCCATCCTCTGAGTGTGCAACTGCCATTCCTTCCCCTCCCCCATCATCTGTGTGTGCAACTGTCATTTCTTCCCCTCCCCCCACATCCTCTGTGTGTGCAACTGTCATTTCTTCCCCTCCCCCCATCATCTGTGTGTGCAACTGTCATTTCTTCCCCTCCCCCCATCCTCTGTGTGTGCAACTGTCATTTCTTCCCCTCCCCCCACATCCTCTGTGTGTGCAACTGTCATTTCTTCCCCTCCCCCCATCATCTGTGTGTGCAACTGTCATTTCTTCCCCTCCCCCCATCCTCTGTGTGTGCAACTGTCATTCCTTCCCCTCCCCCCACATCCTCTGTGTGTGCAACTGTCATTCCTTCCCCTCCCCCCATCCTCTGTGTGTGCAACTGTCATTCCTTCCCCTCCCCCATCCTCTGTGTGTGCAACTGTCATTCCTTCCCCTCCCCCCATCCTCTGTGTGTGCAACTGTCATTCCTTCCCCTCCCCCATCCTCTGTGTGTGCAACTGTCATTCCTTCCCCTCCCCCCACATCCTCTGTGTGTGCAACTGTCATTTCTTCCCCTCCCCCCATCCTCTGTGTGTTCAACTGTCATTCCTTCCCCTCCCCCCATCCTCTGTGTGTGCAACTGTCATTTCTTCCCCTCCCCCCATCATCTGTGTGTGCAACTGTCATTTCTTCCCCTCCCCCCACATCCTCTGTGTGTGCAACTGTCATTTCTTCCCCTCCCCCCATCATCTGTGTGTGCAACTGTCATTTCTTCCCCTCCCCCCATCCTCTGTGTGTGCAACTGTCATTCCTTCCCCTCCCCCCACATCCTCTGTGTGTGCAACTGTCATTCCTTCCCCTCCCCCCACATCCTCTGTGTGTGCAACTGTCATTTCTTCCCCTCCCCCCATCATCTGTGTGTGCAACTGTCATTTCTTCCCCTCCCCCCATCCTCTGTGTGTGCAACTGTCATTCCTTCCCCTCCCCCCACATCCTCTGTGTGTGCAACTGTCATTTCTTCCCCTCCCCCCATCCTCTGTGTGTTCAACTGTCATTCCTTCCCCTCCCCCCATACTCTGTGTGTGTGCAACTGTCATTTCTTCCCCTCCCCCCATCCTCTGTGTGTGCAACTGTCATTTCTTCCCCTCCCCCCATCCTCTGTGTGTGCAACTGTCATTTCTTCCCCTCCCCCCACATCCTCTGTGTGTGCAACTGCCATTTCTTCCCCTCCCCCATCCTCTGTGTGTGCAACTGTCATTTCTTCCCCTCCCCCATCATCTGTGTGTTCAACTGTCATTTCTTCCCCTCCCCCCATCATCTGTGTGTGCAACTGTCATTCCTTCCCCTCCCCCCACATCCTCTGTGTGTGCAACTGCCATTTCTTCCCCTCCCCCATCCTCTGTGTGTGCAACTGTCATTTCTTCCCCTCCCCCATCATCTGTGTGTGCAACTGTCATTTCTTCCCCTCCCCCATCCTCTGTGTGTGCAACTGTCATTTCTTCCCCTCCCCCATCATCTGTGTGTGCAACTGTCATTTCTTCCCCTCCCCCCCATCCTCTGTGTGTGCAACTGTCATTCCTTCCCCTCCCCCCATCCTCTGTGTGTGCAACTGTCATTTCCTCCCCTCCCCCCATCATCTGTGTGTGCAACTGTCATTCCTTCCCCTCCCCCATCATCTGTGTGTGCAACTGTCATTCCTTCCCCTCCCCCCATCCTCTGTGTGTGCAACTGTCATTCCTTCCCCTCCCCTCCCCCCATCCTCTGTGTGTGCAACTGTCATTCCTTCCCCTCCCCCCCATCATCTGTGTGTGCAACTGTCATTCCTTCCCCTCCCCCCATCCTCTGTGTGTGCAACTGTCATTTCTTCCCCTCCCCCCATCATCTGTGTGTGCAACTGCCATTTCTTCCCCTCCCCCCATCCTCTGTGTGTGCAACTGTCATTCCTTCCCCTCCCCTCCCCCCATCCTCTGTGTGTGCAACTGTCATTCCTTCCCCTCCCCCCATCATCTGTGTGTGCAACTGTCATTCCTTCCCCTCCACCCATCCTCTGTGTGTGCAACTGTCATTCCTTCCCCTCCCCCCATCCTCTGTGTGTGCAACTGCCATTCCTTCCCCTCCCCCCATCCTCTGTGTGTGCAACTGTCATTCCTTCCCCTCCCCCCATCCTCTGTGTGTGCAACTGTCATTCCTTCCCCTCCCCCCATCCTCTGTGTGTGCAACTGTCATTCCTTCCCCTCCCCCCCATCCTCTGTGTGTGCAACTGTCATTCCTTCCCCTCCCCCCATCCTCTGTGTGTGCAACTGTCATTCCTTCCCCTCCCCCCATCCTCTGTGTGTGCAACTGTCATTCCTTCCCCTCCCCCATCCTCTGTGTGTGCAACTGCCATTCCTTCCCCTCCCCCCATCCTCTGTGTGTGCAACTGTCATTTCTTCCCCTCCCCCCCATCCTCTGTGTGTGCAACTGTCATTCCTTCCCCTCCCCCATCCTCTGTGTGTGCAACTGTCATTTCTTCCCCTCCTCCCATCCTCTGTGTGTTCAACTGTCATTCCTTCCCCTCCCCCCATCCTCTGTGTGTTCAACTGTCATTCCTTCCCCTCCCCCCATCCTCTGTGTGCAACTGTCATTCCTTCCCCTCCCCCCATCCTCTGTGTGTTCAACTGTCATTCCTTCCCCTCCCCCCATCCTCTGTGTGCAACTGTCATTTCTTCCCCTCCCCCGCATCATCTGTGTGTGCAACTGTCATTTCTTCCCCTCCCCCATCCTCTGTGTGCAACTGTCATTTCTTCCCCTCCCCCATCATGTGTGCAACTGTCATTCCTTCCCCCCCCCCCATCCTCTGAGTGTGCAACTGTCATTCCTTCCCCCTCCCCCCATCATCTGTGTGTGCAACTGTCATTTCTTCCCCTCCCCCATCATCTGTGTGTGCAACTGTCATTCCTTCCCCTCCCCCCATCCTCTGTGTGTGCAACTGCCATTTCTTCCCCCTCCCCCCATCCTCTGTGTGTGCAACTGTCATTCCTTCCCCTCCCCCATCCTCTGAGTGTGCAACTGCCATTCCTTCCCCTCCCCCATCATCTGTGTGTGCAACTGTCATTCCTTCCCCTCCCCCCATCCTCTGTGTGTGCAACTGCCATTTCTTCCCCTCCCCCCACATCCTCTGAGTGTGCAACTGCCATTCCTTCCCCTCCCCCATCCTCTGAGTGTGCAACTGTCATTTCTTCCCCTCCCCCCACATCCTCTGTGTGTGCAACTGTCATTTCTTCCCCTCCCCCCATCATCTGTGTGTGCAACTGTCATTCCTTCCCCTCCCCCCATCCTCTGTGTGTGCAACTGTCATTTCTTCCCCTCCCCCATCCTCTGTGTGTGCAACTGTCATTTCTTCCCCTCCCCCCATCCTCTGTGTGTGCAACTGTCATTCCTTCCCCTCCCCCCACATCCTCTGTGTGTGCAACTGTCATTTCTTCCCCTCCCCCCATCCTCTGTGTGTTCAACTGTCATTCCTTCCCCTCCCCCCATACTCTGTGTGTGTGCAACTGTCATTTCTTCCCCTCCCCCCATCCTCTGTGTGTGCAACTGTCATTTCTTCCCCTCCCCCCATCCTCTGTGTGTGCAACTGTCATTTCTTCCCTCCCCCCACATCCTCTGTGTGTGCAACTGCCATTTCTTCCCCTCCCCCATCCTCTGTGTGTGCAACTGTCATTTCTTCCCCTCCCCCATCATCTGTGTGTTCAACTGTCATTTCTTCCCCTCCCCCATCATCTGTGTGTGCAACTGCCATTTCTTCCCCTCCCCCATCCTCTGTGTGTGCAACTGTCATTTCTTCCCCTCCCCCATCATCTGTGTGTGCAACTGTCATTTCTTCCCCTCCCCCATCCTCTGTGTGTGCAACTGTCATTTCTTCCCCTCCCCCATCATCTGTGTGTGCAACTGTCATTTCTTCCCCTCCCCCCATCCTCTGTGTGTGCAACTGTCATTCCTTCCCCTCCCCCATCATCTGTGTGTGCAACTGTCATTCCTTCCCCTCCCCTCCCCCCATCCTCTGTGTGTGCAACTGTCATTCCTTCCCCTCCCCCCATCCTCTGTGTGTGCAACTGTCATTCCTTCCCCTCCCCCATCATCTGTGTGTGCAACTGTCATTCCTTCCCCTCCCCTCCCCCCATCCTCTGTGTGTGCAACTGTCATTCCTTCCCCTCCCCCCATCCTCTGTGTGTGCAACTGTCATTCCTTCCCCTCCCCCCATCATCTGTGTGTGCAACTGCCATTCCTTCCCCTCCCCCCATCATCTGTGTGCAACTGCCATTCCTTCCCTCCACCCATCCTCTGTGTGTGCAACTGTCATTTCTTCCCCTCCCCCCATCATCTGTGTGTGCAACTGTCATTTCTTCCCCTCCCCCCCATCCTCTGTGTGTGCAACTGCCATTCCTTCCCTCCACCCATCCTCTGTGTGTTCAACTGCCATTCCTTCCCCTCCCCCATCATGTGTGCAACTGTCATTTCTTCCCCTCCCCCATCATGTGTGCAACTGTCATTCCTTCCCCTCCCCTCATCCTCTGTGTGTGCAACTGTCATTCCTTCCCCTCCCCCTATCATCTGTGTGTGCAACTGCCATTCCTTCCCCTCCCCCCATCCTCTGTGTGTGCAACTGTCATTTCTTCCCCTCCCCCCATCATCTGTGTGTGCAACTGTCATTTCTTCCCCTCCCCCCCATCCTCTGTGTGTGCAACTGCCATTCCTTCCCTCCACCCATCCTCTGTGTGTTCAACTGCCATTCCTTCCCCTCCCCCATCATGTGTGCAACTGTCATTTCTTCCCCTCCCCCATCATGTGTGCAACTGTCATTCCTTCCCCTCCCCTCATCCTCTGTGTGTGCAACTGTCATTCCTTCCCCTCCCCCCATCCTCTGTGTGTGCAACTGCCATTCCTTCCCCTCCCCCCATCCTCTGTGTGTGCAACTGTCATTTCTTCCCCTCCCCCCCATCCTCTGTGTGTGCAACTGTCATTCCTTCCCCTCCCCCCATCCTCTGTGTGTGCAACTGTCATTCCTTCCCCTCCCCCCATCCTCTGTGTGTGCAACTGTCATTTCTTCCCCTCCCCCCATCCTCTGTGTGGCAACTGTCATTCCTTCCCCTCCCCCCATCCTCTGTGTGTGCAACTGTCATTCCTTCCCCTCCCCCCATCCTCTGTGTGTGCAACTGTCATTCCTTCCCCTCCCCCCCATCCTCTGTGTGTGCAACTGTCATTCCTTCCCCTCCCCCCATCCTCTGTGTGCAACTGTCATTTCTTCCCCTCCCCCCATCCTCTGTGTGTGCAACTGTCATTCCTTCCCCTCCCCTCATCCTCTGTGTGTGCAACTGTCATTCCTTCCCCTCCCCCCATCCTCTGTGTGTGCAACTGTCATTCCTTCCCCTCCCCCCATCCTCTGTGTGTGCAACTGTCATTCCTTCCCCTCCCCCCATCCTCTGTGTGTGCAACTGCCATTCCTTCCCCTCCCCCCATCCTCTGTGTGTGCAACTGTCATTTCTTCCCCTCCCCCCCATCCTCTGTGTGTGCAACT